>LR738715.1:578160051-578235314 GCA_902687465.1 Secale cereale | reverse complement strand
CGCACGGTGGAGCGGCTAGACCCGCCAGAGCAACAGCCCTTTTATCAAATGTGGTGCCCCGAAGACATTATAAACAAATTGTAATATCAACAAAGTATCGTGCGAATACAACTCTCAGATATGTTCCTCAAGTATCCAATAGCATTTGTAAATATAAAGATAATCAAACGTAGGAACATGTCTAAAACCTATGATTTTCAAGAAACAATCATACAACCGTGGATCCAGGTCAAGGTTGGCGATTTGCCACCATCCTCCTCTCTTACAAGGTTAAGATTACGATTGTATTGTAGTCAAGTAAAGTTGGACTTAGGTTCACCTTCATAACTCCGACATATGTTTCTGGTGACCAGCGACAAAGGCATATATTGCATGTTGTACAAAGTAAATTCAATGGTGGGTCGAGGGAGTGTACACAATGGTGATAGGTTTTGTTAACGTCAGTGGTAAGCCATCAGAAATGGCGGACAAGTTCACTGGCCACGGATTCAACAGAGATGTGGTTGTGTTGGGAAGGAGAGGGAAACTGTAGACGGGTGTGACCACGTGTCGAGCATCGGTCATACGGTGGGTGTTTAATCCAATGGCCCAAATATAGCTAGGAGGTTTATGTACCTAATAATTACAATATTTCTTGATGTGCCTATGAGTGCCTTAGCTTCTTGACCAAACTTTCGGCCCCTAACAAAATGCAAATGCTCGTACTAGTATTTTGGTCTAGTTCCATTCAAACCTTAACTTTATTGGTACGTGCGGTGGACGTGGTGAAATGTGTAGAAAATGGAGGGGAGGGGACGCTCGTGGGGTTTTGGGAGAAGGCGAGGGGGATGTGGATTTGGTTGGGGAAATCAAAGGGGATGTATGTTGTTTGCCCTAACCAAGACCAAAAGGTATTGTTGTTAACTCGGATCCATGTACGAGACGATCCATAAGCTTTGCCGTACGTTGAACGCTCCATAGCCTCTGCCTATAGACTATAGTGGCACATAGGTGATCGAGTTATGTATAGGACATGCATGCATGATACGTTGGCATGTTATTATTTTATATGCTTGATGCGTGTCCGTGGTTGACCGGTAGGCTCCACGCCACTCATGGCTGACCCGTGAATATTCTTCTTGTCCTCTCTGCTATGCTCGTCTGCTCTCTCCGGTAATCATGGCACACCAGCCAGCCCTACGTGTATAATCACCATCATGTTCAGTTCATCACCTGAGTGCAACACAAATTAAAGCATAACAAATAAATCATAGAGTATGTAGAAGAAGGGACGTCTTTGAATCATGCCACTTCATCATGGGGCCCTATACTACAATTACAAATGAACCAAACCCTTAATTTCTCTTGTTTTTCTTTTCATATGCACATGTTCTGTGACAAAGGAAGGTAGGGCGCATGCATTCATGCTACTCTGCCTACGGTGATTTGTCTTCTTTCACGCTTGTTGGCAACCTTACCGGCTGGACGTAACTTCGTTGTTTGCTCCATAATGTAAGGATGCAGTTGTCAGTGATGGCACGTATGCATGTCTAGTCCAAATTAGCATCCATGTGGGTTGGTGGCATCCATGGGTTAGTAGCATGCATGTATGTACGTACGTGGCGACGAACACAAATCTTCTCTTATTTTTTGGTAGATAGATGGATTCAATTCAAACATAGCTGGCAGTACTAGCTAGTAAGTACTACTACTACATGAGTACATCTCATGATCAAAGTTGTTGAGGAGTACATTTTGTAGCTGGCTAGGTTATACTACTACTAGGGGGCGCTGTAGCTGCACGTACTAGTAGTAGTGTAGCGCCTACTTGACCAAAACTTTGAAAAAAAATTGCGTGCATGCATGCTTGGACAGCAGCAGTCTACGTACAGTAGACAGCAAAGATGTTCTTCTGCAGCAGCAGCGGCAGCAGCCATGCATAAGGCTGACAGATGGCATTATGGATTAGCTAGCTCTCGAGTCGAGTAATGATCCATGGATGGATGGTTTACTACAGGCCCGGCCGGCAGGGCTCCCTTTTCCCTCATGGGTTTGCGGACAAGTCGCCATGAGTAGCAGCAGCGGCAATCAAGATCGGTATGTGCATGGCATGGCACTGGCAGCATCAAATTACAGGCTACGCGTGCACTAATTGATTCAGACAGACCGGCTGTATGCATGCATGTCGTCGATCCATCCATCGATGGATCGTGACTCTCTGCAGGAGGAAGGGATCGATGCGGCGAGAGAGTGCATGTGATTTGACAAACAAATGATGCACCCAAACTCATGAGAAGCCTGGCCCTGCCTTGTTCCCCCTTTCCTCAGAAAGGAAATGCTTTTGCTTTCTTGGTAGATGAACATTGGAGAAAATTCCTCAGAAAGGAAAGTGCGTGAAATTAAGTTCATCTAAAAAGAAGAGACACCAAAACAAGCCCCGGACTCCCCTCCTCTCCCCACCCCTCGTGATCTAGGGTTCGACCGCTGCCACCATCTTCGATCTCTCCTTCGCCCCCGGACTGTCGCTGCTCCCCCCAGACGAGCTAGGACTCGGCCACCGCCGCCTTCGATCTCATCGTCGCCGTCGCACTGTCACTGGGCAAAGCCCGAGGGGGGGGGGGGGGATGATGGCGGTGGTGGGGCTTTCCTCCACAGTGGCTCTGGGGTGCGCTTGTGGCAGATCTCACGTGGGTGCCCTGGCTCGGCTTCTGCGTGCCAGCTACTTGTTTCATGGCTTTAATTTGAGTCGCGGATCCTACTCTAGAAATAGAAATACCCACATTAATAGTGGGTCGAATTCCGGCATTGAATAGATCTGCAGATAAGAATATTTGTCCATCTATAATGGAGACTACATTAGTAGGAATATGGGTGAAAACGTCTCCAGATTGAGTCTCAACTATTGGTAAAGCGGTCATACTTTCTTTGCTTAAAAGAGAATTGAATTTAGCGGCTCTTTCTTCGTCGGCGGCGCATCGAGATGCTCTCCTTGTTGTCAACTACCCACCCCGGCGGTGTGGCATGTTGCTGCTTCATGGCGGCAGTTCGATCACTCCCGTGGGGCGTAGCGTTGGAGGTGGAGGAGGATACAACGGCCCGACCGGTGTCGGGTGCAAATCGGCTAGCGAAAGCTTGTTTTGGCCTTGGCTGGAATTATCGACGGTGACACCCGTCGTTACCTTGTTGGAACCGTCATGTGTCTGTCTTTGTTCCCTCCGTGCTTCGGGGGAAAGCCCGGATTTGGCCTTCCCGAATTGGATTATGCTGGCGTGCTTGCATCATTTCCCCTCTTGGGACATTATCTTTGGAGCCGTACAACAACCGGAGGGACCAGTGGATGGCTTCCATGGCGCTGGTCTTTGCATGCTCTCGTGCGGTAGCCATGGTGGAGCAGCGTGGCTTCTACCACATCGATAACAGCGAGTCTCGATGGCGTGGTGCAGCGGGGTCTCGATGCCGGTCACGGGTTGATTGAATCGTGCAGGATGGTGGCGCCGCCTGGCGTCATGGTGGTGTCGACAAGACATGACAAAGTCTATGTGTTGGTTCTCGTTGGGATGACGAAAGATGGCGGCAACAGTTTCTACAACGTGTGCATAAGGTGCACGATGAGGCTATGCTAGACCGGTTGGTGCTCTTGGCTCGGCGTGGGTGACTTGGTAAGGCCATCATCTTAGATGGTGTGCGTTGGTGCGAGGTCAGGGTACACCATCGAACTTGTAGGTATAGCGACAAAGATCACCAAAAAAAGTGGCTTTGGGTTGATCCACGTCTTTTCAAACTCATGTTGAATAATTTAATAAAGATTATTGTGTGCATCGCTTGATGCAGATGCCTAGGTAATCCTTCTTTCAAAAAACTAAAAAAGGAGAGATAGAGAGAGAAATGAATGAGAAGCACACAGCTGCCTATAACATCCTAGGGGAGGGAGAGAGCAGGACAAACTACATGGCACTCTGAATCGCGATGAGATGCTCATATCCAAAGTCATAATGTTGCACCGAATCTGAGGTAAAAAAGAAAGGCTGAAAAGAGATCGATGCATGGCAAATAATGCGTGTGTTTGAGCTGCGATGGCGGCTACTAGCTAGGAGTAATCCATGCATGCATGATCGATCGAGTAGTAGCAGGTAGGCCTAGGCCTAGCTAGCTAGTAGCTAGCAGTAGACAGCTAGTCAAGTGTGCTTGCTTCAGTTCGCCTTCTGTGCTGAATCGGAGCGAGCAGGCATCGGGGCCCTAGACCTCAAGAAAGCGCCTCCTCTTCCCTCTCACTTTTTTCACCGCCGAGTTGTAAAGGAGCAAGACATGCATGGAAACTGCAAAGTTGCCTCGCTTTTACAAACCCAAACTTTTGGCAGGATCTCGTTTACTTTCTCCCCTTCCTCTCACCTCCGTAGTAGCAGTAGCTCTTCTCTTGTTGCTCGTAGCTCCGCGGCTACGTTGGTTTCTTTCCGGAGACAAACAAGGAATACGCTTTATGTTGCCCAAAGGGGGAAACGCAAATCAATCGCCACGGTTTTCTCTCTCTCTCTCTCTCTCTTTTCTCGTTGTTTCAGCTGGTTTCTGACCGCATTTTTCCCGCCATGTTTTTCGATCCATGCACAGCTGTGGTTCCCCCTTTCTTTTTTTATCGTCTGCGCCACGGATACATACAAGCAAGGAATCGTCTCTCCAAGTTCGCAGTGGAAAATGAAGAGGGATTAACTTTGGGGCAGCTACAAGAAGAGAAAGAGGGAGGCCCCGGGCCCTGACATGGGATTTGATGGTGTTTGTTTGATTCAATTGATCGTGGCCTATTTGGGGTGATTTCCCTTTTATGCCTGCCAAACTCCACAGTGCCATCTTTCAATGTAGATGTCCAGTCACTTGAAAGGAACGGGGGAAATAAGGGCATTGATTGGATGCTATTACAAGCAGTGACGTACTTACACGAAAAATGATGATGTGCCCCCAAATCGGTCGACAATATCTCTCACCTTGAGACTGGTGTTCCGAAATATGAATACATGATGGCTATATTTTTTGAAACCAGGTAAAAGACGCTCTTTTGATTCATTAAGAAGAGAGTGAGAACGAGCCATCTAATTACAGAAAAACTGGGCGAACCAAGGTAAACACCACTAATACCGATCATCACGGAGCATGATGGGCATCGTTGGGGAGACGCGCCAGGCTAGAGTTGAGCTCGTCCATCATATGCTGGCCACCCTTCGCTTGACATCATCGCCATGTGGACCGTGACACAGCAGCTCCAACTCCACAACAAACAAGACACACAGTAGAATCCCTCAAACATGGTGGAGAGCCGACTACGAACACTTGTTATGACTTTTTATTTCTTCTAAAAAGAAAGGTCACCCCAGATCTCTGCATCAGAATGATGTATGCATCCATTGTTGTGACCCAACTGACACTGGTTATCATTTTTGTTTCCAAACAAGACGTAGCATCATAGTGTCGGGGAGGCCATGGTTCTTTTTAGAGAAAAGGCACGAAGGCCCAACTTTAAATTAATGAAGCCAACAAACGGCCAGGATACAATGGTGTTTATTACATAGGCAAAATCATGAAAAAAACAGAGTATTAATTGGATGTTATTACAAGCAGTAGCATGCTTAGTAGAAAAATGATGGTGTGTCCCCAAATTGGTCGACAATATCTTTCACCTTGAGACCGGTATTTCGAACTTTGAATACATGATGGATAGATTCTTTGAAACGAGGTAAAATACACTCTTTTATTAATTAAGAAGAAATTGAGAACGGTCCAGCTAATTACAGAAAAAGTTGGCGAACCGAGTTACAACACCCCTAAGGAACATAGTGAATTGCAAAAAAAAAACACCATATTTGAAGTTTTGGACTGGATTTGCAACACATTTCTTGCGCCCCCCCCCCTAAAATTCCACCACTATTCTTGTTAATTTTGTCAATAAAAACAAATGACTGATTTGAGCGAGTTAACTGTGGTTTCTGACAGGCCTGCCCCACCAGTCAGTGCCACGTCGGACTACGTTGCTCATTCTGTGTTCTTCTCTCTCCCCTCGCTCTCGCCGCGGAGCTCGTCGCCGTCGCGAAGGAGGCATTATCTCATAGCTGCCATTCAGTGATGCCGTCATGGAAGGATGGAGAGGAGAGCAGCAACGACTACTTCTCGGCATGGACATGCAGCTCTGGGTAAGTGCTCTAATTTTCACCTAGGGTTAGGGTTCATGTGTTCTTCGATTCGAGGCCAACTTTAAGCACTTGAAGTTTGTTCTGTGGTTAATATATGTGTTGACAATGGAGGAGAACCCTGACACCACCGTAGATGCATCTTTCTGTGGTAGAGCTGCAGATCCAACCATCAAATGTAGGCTTCAATAGGCCCCATGTTTGAAATATGTTGCATCTGAAGGCATCCACACCAGAAGGAGGTTATATGGATGTACATGTTTGTGTTATCCAATTAGGGTTATTGTTAGTGGTAGTCAATGTTTGTTATATTTCTGTGTGTTGATGAATGGTTGTTATTTTTGTGTCTTGATGAATGGTTGTTATTTCCGTCCGAAAATTCAGTTAAGTATTGATTGAACTGTTGTAGTGTTGTAGTTTCGATGGATTAGCAATGCTAGTTTAAGTGGATTTGCAATGCTAGTATCTTGTATTTCAGATACGTAAAAGTGAAACTTGACTGAACAAATGCCAGTGTCTATTTTATTCAGAATCATTTAAGTTTTTTGTTAAGAAAACTTAAGTTGGCCCTAGTTTAATGTTTATTTGATTGAATTATAGCTCTAGTTAAGTGTTGTTAGTGTCATGTTCTATTTGATTAAGTCTTTCAAAACCGAATCTTTGCTGTAACTGCTAGCATGAGTGTGATGTTTTGTTTCAGTTATTTCACAATGAACCTTTGTTGAAAGTGTACCTTTTATTGTTTGTTAATTGCACTTAATCAAAATGTACAGTCTATTTTATTCAATTATTGTTTTAGTTAGCTTATTTATTTAGTAACTACTTAATGTAGGGTGGTGTTGATTGTGGAGTTGCCGAGTGGGTTGAAGCTCCATGGCCACCCATTTTGTAAAGATACCTGGTGAAGATATGTGAGATGTTTCATGAGGAGAACCATGACAGGGTTATGGACCATGAGAAGCATCAGAAAGAGATTGACAAGTTGAATAAGCAGTTGGATCAACTTCCCGGTCTGTACAACCAGCTGGTTGAGGATGTCACAAAGTTGTTTGATTGACATGAGCATAATTGCCAGAATAATAAGTAGATGACTGATGAAGAGCTCAATAAAACTAGATATCCATTTCCCCCCTTTTGTACAATACATAAGCAATGGAAATTTCTAAGTATCCTAATATGATAATTACTCAACGCTATACTAAATAGATAGATACCAGTAAAGCACAAACTCAAGCAAAGGTGCTCATGAGCATCTGGCTTTGTCTCGTCATACCACTTCCTAGCCTTGGCCCTCTTGGCTTGGCTCTTCCTTCCACAAGGAAGTGATAAAGATTCTAGGCATGCCTCATCATCTGAATCACTAATGCCATAGTATCCAGGGAAAGAACCTAAATCACATGATGGGATAAAACCATGAAGTACCTTTGTCTCAATTTGATGATGGGATATTGTAGTTGGACCCACATTTCCTACTTTCCTAAATGTTTGAGGAAGTGATGTCTTAGGTTCTGTGTAATGCCTAGGATGGGACTATACCTCCTATGTGTCGAGGCACGACTTAAAGGTATAAGCCCATTCTGGAATGATCTCAAGTTTGGTATCTTTGCACGACTCATGTAAAAGAGGGATTAAATTGCAAAAGGAGATAGTTGGCTTACACTCGCCACTTCACACAATACATTACATAAGCATACTTCATCCAAAACATCACAACCCGACTATGGGCGAAGATCCAAAAGAAAGATACCAAAACAACATAAAGCCACAGGTCAAATCGCCCCTAGTAGAAACCACTACTGATCGTCGAAAACGTCACAAGCATACGGCCACTCCCTTCATCGAGCTCCCAGTGAAGTACTTGAACCAGCTCCTGCATCATTCTCGGCTGAACCTGCATCTGGTGTTGTAGTATCTGTGAGCCACGAGGACTCAGCAATCCCATAACCATGGGTATCAAGACTAGCAAAGCTTTATGGGTAGGAAGTGGTAAAGTGGTGAGGTTGCAGCAGCGACTAAGCATAATATGGTGGCTAGCTTACGAGTACAAGAATAAGATGAGCATCTACGCAAACGGTCGCAACTAGAAGTGATCGCTAAAGATCCTGAACTACCTACGAGTCAAACATAACCCCACCGTGTTCTCTTCTCAAAGTGAAAGAGACAGTCACGGTTACTCACACAGTTGTGTGTTTTACTTCGGATCCTCTGTCAAGTTTTCTACAACCGGACATTAACAAATTCCCATCTGCCACATAACCGCGGGCACGGCTTTCGAAAGATCATAACCCTGCAGGGGTATCCCAACTTAGCCCATCACAAGCTCTCACGATTAGCTGAAGTGATAAATATAATATCATCACCCCTTATCTTAGGGAAATCCGATCAGGCTCGGCCTCCCGGTGCACAAGACATTTCGACAATGGTAAAACAAGTCCAGCAAGACCTCCCGGCGTGCCGACACCCTGATAGTAGCCGCGCGTATCTCGTCTCAGGCCACGACCGGATGAGCACAGCGTACAGCAGCCAAACCCCAAGTTTCCAAGGGGGGCGCCGCAAACGACTCTATTTGGGACCAACACCATCAGCACTGGCCCCCCTGCTATGTAGAAAAGAATCTCCAAGGAGCGTCCCCCTTATGCAATTTAATGAATTAATTAAGTTATTATGAGGCAAATTAAAACCAATGTTGGGCCTTGCTGGAGGAGTTTTATTCAAAGTCGAAGTGTCAAGGGGTCCCCATCCACCCATCGTGTAAGGAACGCAAAATCAAGGAACATAATGCCGGTTTATCGGCGCCTAAGGTGGCATGAGTGGAACAAAACACCGAGCAAAAGGCCAAGCCTTCCACCCATGCCCAGTATATAGGTGTGTTACTAATAATTATAGATATTGTGATATTCCAACAACAAGTTCCCTCCTGGAACGATCTTCATCTTCACCTGCAACTAACAACGCTATAAGAGGGGCTGAGCAAGCGGGTAACATAGCCAAACAGTGGTTTTGCTAGGAAGGTGTCAAAAGGTTAGAGGTTTCATGGCAACAAGGAGAGGCTGACAATAAAAGATGGGTAGCGCGACATGTAACGATAGCATCGAGACAACTAAGCATGGCAACGGTAGTAAAGGTATCCAAGGGTATGATCATCTTGCCTGGGATTCCGCAAGGGAGAAGAACAAGTCCATGAAGTAGACGGAGCAACATAGTCGAGCGAATCCTCACAACTCCGGAACGAAACCGAAGCTAACCAGAGAAGCAACCGGAAAGAAGCAAACAACACGGTAAACACACATATCATAACCATGGCATGATGCACAAACAAGTATGATGCATGTCCGGTTTAAATATGCATGTCGTGGCAAAGTGCACAAACAAAACTACAAGTTAAGTGGAGCTCAATATGCAACGAGTTGCATATTGACGAAACACCACATGTTATTTATTTAGTTGACTCTCGTTTATTTACAAGACAAGATTAAATGTTTTTAACACGGCAAGAGGTGAAGCAAAAATAAACTACCTATCTAGGCAATTTAAATGAGGCCGGAAATAACAACAACAATTCCGGGAAAAACCCCATATGCATGTTTAGCAATTTTAAGCAAACAACAATTCACACATTTTAAAGTTGTTAATATGATGCGGATGACATGATCAAGTTTATGCAATTTTTATTAAAAGTGAACATGAAGAGATATGAAGTATTGCCACCGTGGTGAAAGGAAAGGATGCCACGGCAATGAATCCGAAAATGATGCAACGACAACATCTCGGTTCCGGTAACTCGTTGAGAGACCGGTGCAACAGAAAAGGTAGCGTGAGCGAGTCGAACAAGATGAAAGGTGGGGTGATCCCGTCACCGGGTTCCCACGGGTTGGCGACGAGGCAACCGAGGAGCATGGCAAAAGACGAAACGAGCACGGTGCACACAAGGGAAACATCTCATACAACCACATGCATCACACGGGTCATCGTCACGGGGTTATACCTTCGGAACTTTCGTTCTTGAAGCGGTTCGAGTCGTCGAGGGACGTAGTGGAAGTAGTGGAAGTAGACGTTCTCGAGGCGGTCGTTGTCGAAGTTGTCGTTCACGTTGCCAAAAGGAAGTAGTCGAACACGTTCGTTGAGGAAGTAGTGGTACACGGCGACGGTAGTCGAACTTGACGCTTGCATTACACGGGTCTTCGGCGACGGTAGTCGTTCACGTTTCGTAGCCGTTCACGCGGCGGTAGTTGAACACGGTTCGTAGATGTTCGGGGCCGTGTAGAGGTACTTGGCGCATCGTCGTGGTACTTGGCGGCCTCGGTCTTGTCAAACTCGTAGATGGCAGTAGAGGTACGGGGTCATCTCGACACTTGGAGAAAAAAACATCGGAGATGGAGCTTGGCGATCCGGGTACGGGACTTGGCAACGACAAAAGGCAAAAACAAGTACTAGTCGTGGGGATGCTCAGATCGGTGGCGGTCTTGAACTCGCGGCAAGCTACATGGCGACGGCAACACGGTAGTCATTGAGTCCGGCAGGTCAAAGAGGCCCGAGTCCATGCCTCCAGCAGGTCGATGGCGGCCTGGGTCACCGGAGGGGCGCGGTGACGAGGCCCTGGTAGGAGACGAGCGTGGACGAGGGAGCTCCTCTCCCTCGAGCGAGAAGGAGTGGCGCGGGGCGTCGTGCGGCTGGCCGTCGCGGACGCCGGATGTGGAGCCATGGCGAGGCGGCGAGCTCGCGACCAGGAGATCGAGGTTGGGGCCGGTGTGTCCTTGTGCACGAGACGGCTGACGAGGAGCTTGCTCCAGCGAGCGGACCGCGGTCGACGATGAAGCGAGGCGGCAAAGGCTCGCGCGGCGAGGCGGACAGGGGGTCGAGAGGTGAGGTGAAGGGGATTGGGGATCGATCGGGGCTGGGGAACGAGCGAGCGAAGCCTCTAGGAGGGAGAGCGAGGGGAACGAGGGTTCGGGCGAGAGGAGAGGTGCGGCGGCTGCGGGTCGAGCGAGGGAGAGAGATAGGGATTGAGGGAGATCGCTGAGTGCGGCTAGGGTTAGGGGAGCGGTCGGGCTGTGGGCCTGCTAGGAGGAGAGGGAGGCTGGGCCTCGGTTGGACAGGCCCAAGAGGCCGGCTGAGCTGGTTCTCTCTTTATTCTATTAGCAGAAAAAAATAGAAAGAAAGAGATGAGAGAAAGGAAAGGTTAGAGAAGGAACTTGGAAATAGGATTTTATTTTTCTTGGACTCGCAAAAATGTGCATGGTCCATGAAAAAAAATAGGAGTGAGCATGAATGAAAGTTTTAAATTCAAATTCATTTGAATATAATTCAAATGATTTGAACAAGATTGAGGCTTTGGAGAGTCCAAAAATAATAATGAGAATTTTGGTGGAGCTCGGGAAATGATTAAAGAATTGTTGGCAAAGTTCGAGATCAAGAATTGAGATACAAAAGGCATGGAGAATATTATGCAAGTGTGTTATGGTGATTCCAAAGCAATGGAATAATTATTTATATAGCTCCATAATATTAGGAGGATATGTTATAAAGAGAAGTCATCCTTCCCTCAATTTAAATGGACCAAAGGTCCACACAATTTATTTAAGTTGAGATGCAAAATAAATATGACATGATGGCATGATGACAAGATGCAATGCAAAAAAAAAAAAATAACACAGCACAAAAGAAACACACGGGAGAACCCGAAACATCTGGAATCTTCTGGGACGTCGGTCTTCGGGCGTCACAACTCTCCCACACTAACAGAGGATCTCGACCCGAGATCCTAGAGATGGCACCGGGTAAAAACGGAAGAAGAAGAGGTAAAACAAAGTTGCTTCTTGGACAAACGAGTGAAACCACGAACCCGAGAGGTAGAACAATCTTGAAAGAAAGAATAGAATGGAGATGAACGAAGATGAAACACTCCGTTAGAAAAGAGGAACAAGGAGCATTATAAGAACCTTATAGGTTGAAAAACATGAAACAAGAGCTTACGAACGAAAAGAATATGAAACCGCATTGGTATAGCCAAGGAATAAGAATGACATAATTCGGACAGCACTCCGACTGAAACTGGAAGGAATTAACAAGAACTTGAGAAGATGGTATGATACTTGATGAAATCAACAACACGCTGCCTCTGAAACATTGAAAGAATGGCACAAGGGGTAAGAAAGATTCAGACAACACTCCGGTTGAAAAGAGAGGCAAACTTGATAAGATGAGAGAACTAGAATGGAGGACACAACACTCCGGATAAATAGATAAACAAGGAAAGAACATGATCTCGATAAAAACGAGATGATGGTTAAAGAGAGCAATATCACAATGCCTCCGGAATGAAAGAATAGAATATAGATCGTTGGAAAGAAAGAACGGAGAAGAAAATGACAACTTCTCTCAAAATTGAATTTGAAAGAGCATCCTTACAAAGAAGGGTTGAACGGAGTTAGTGGAAAATCAACAACGAAAACGAATAAGCTTCATGTGGGCTTATGGAAAACATCTCAAAATTATGAGGTGACAACCAGCCACTAACAGAAACGAATTGCTTGGATTGAGATCAATAATGAGATGAAAAACTTATCTCACCGGGATGATAAATGAAGAACTTGGGTCATTTATAAGCACCATAATAGCAACAATCCTTGGGGAAAGCTTTTGGTGAATTATAACCCAAGATAACTCCAAGAGATAAAAATGAGGGGTTGAAAGGATCTCCTAAGAGAAAGAAATGATGGTTTTAATTATCTCATTCTTGATAACTCGTGAATCATGAAACATGACGGAATTGTCAAGAATGACATAACACCATCTGAAAAGATAAGGTAGAAAGAATTGCACTTGGAAAGAATGATGAAGAATGCTTGAGCTCCAACAAGAATCTTGATGAAGACTTCAAGGATGAATTAAAACATGATGAACCACCATGAGAACTCCGGTAATGAAAGCATGAGAAGTGAAAGATGAAAATAATAAGATTCAAGACCTGCGATGAATTAGATGGAGCTTTGAAATGATATAATTGAAATAACTTGGAACTCCGGAAAACAAGATGAACAACTTAGAACCGAGGATATGATATGATGAACAAGCTCCGGAAAAAGAGATTAATCACTTCGAGGAAATAAGAATAAGATTTACTGTATGCTTATCCTTCATCAAATTAAATTGATGACAAGCAAACGGATTTGGCATACTACTTATTCTCGTTGAAAAGAATTAAGAGAGATCTCGCACAAGCTCGGGTAAATCTTCAACAAAGCACCGGTAGGATTATGAAAAGAACAAATGAATTAAAACGATAACAATGGAAGGGTAATCTTGAAATAACCACCATAAAATATGGAGACGAACGAAGAGACATCAATGAAGAATATTTGGAGGACGAAGTTGAAAACTGAGAACGAAGAACTCTTCTGAAATGATGGCCTTCGGAGGATCACAAAGAAAAGAATACATGAAATGCTTCGGATGGGTATAAAAGAATTCCTCAAAATCTGAACAATAATGAGGATGGCAAGAAGCTAGAACCACGAATCTTGGAAGAACGGATAAGGATTCAAGAGGAACTCGTCTTCAGGTCTTCAAAATCTGAGAAGACGATGAGATACACCACCATGAATTGTTGAGGCACTCCGGAATGAAGAATTAAAAGGTTGAACCAATGATGAAAAAGAATTTGAAAGCGATCTTGGAGAAGGCAGATGACTGATGTAATCCATTCTTACGTCACATTTTGAAAAGAATTTGAGTATAACTCCAGAAAAATTAGAAGAGTTAGGTAAGATCCTGGAAAAAGACCTGTGGGTTAGGGCCCACTCAAAAGAAATCACCGTTGAAAAATATTGCTTAAGAGATAATGCGCCGGTTGAATTAAATTGCTTGAATAAGATGATAATCCTCAAAATAGCTTGAACGGATTAAGAATGGAAACATGAATCTTCTGAGATACCTTGTACACACGGGATATGGATAGGAGAGTTGAATAAATAAGAGAGCCTTCGGATAATAAATTTCAACATGGGAAAACATGTGAAACAAAAGGCACAAATATGATCAATACAAAAGCTTGGATTTATACCACCGGAGAAGAAACGAGAACAAAGAATGACAAAAAAAACTTGAAGCTCTTGAGCATCTTCACGATAATTCATCGGATAAGAACATTGAAGGAAAAGAATGAAGAAATATCACATGAATAACATGGATACTTCATTTAGAATTTCTGACTCCGAGAAGAAGAAGGGTGGGAGGGTGGGGAAAACAAAGACAACTTGGGATGAATGAAACAGACAAATCGTCAGATTTCTCAACGGTGTCCGTATGGAATAACTTGAAGAGAAGGAACACTAGTTGAAAAAGGATTAACATGAAAATCTCGATGGTCAAGAAGAATTAGCACTCCCATAGAAATATGAGAACACCGATTAGGAAAGGTATGGAATCAACATTTGACATCGAAGCAACTCGAATACCAGAATCAAATCAAAACAAAGGATAGATATGTTGCAGCATAATCTTCACAATATCATTCGAACCGAGAATTGGACGGATGAATTCCGCAGATACATCTGCTTGTCGAGAAGCCACTTGGGAGAACAAAAGGTAAATAAAACAACAAGGAGCAGATAGAACAAATACAAGATTGAAGCTTCATTCCACATATTCGTGCTGTAAGCTTATGGAACGTGTTACGAAAGGGTTTTGCAATCCCCGGATCAGCATAGCCAAGGACCCTTTAAGATGCAACTCCCGATCGGAACAACGCCCATAAAACCACTTCACTCAATGTAGAACCCCGAACTCCATATCATGCATTCGTTGGAAGAATGCCTACGAGCTACTAGATGAACCCACCTATTAATTTTCGAAACTTTCCAGTTATGCAATCAGGTGTTGGGGATACAGGGGAAGCACCGCGCACTCAACTCTAATCCTACATCCAGCTGTATCCATCCTTCAACACATTACCAGTTATTTCCGGAAACTGTTTACCTCGGACCTTCGAAACGCATCTACTATACAAGCTATGGCAATACTCCCGAACTACCTCCCCAGTACTGGGTGATGTCGGGGTTATCTTGCCACTAACCGCATATGAGAGTTTTCGATGTCGGCCGTCTTAAGTATTCCAGAACTGATGCGATATATTTGTGACGACAACACCTCAGAGCTCAAATCTCCGGGACACTGCCACAACCCCTAATGACAGGAGGCATCGTGAACAATGTTCTCGTCACAAAGACATCGGAACAATCCAAACAATACTCGCGAGATCCTAAAAAAAATTGGTGCATTTTTTTGAGAGTAGAAGAGATAAGAGTAATCGTCAGGAGTCCTCACCAGAGTGAAAAGAGATGAGGAGCAAAAGAAATCCTACTCTCCGATATATATATAGGACTCAAAACATTTTCAGTGTGTGCCTAGACTCAACCGTCAATGATTCGATCAATCAGTGGGGGCTTCTAGGTCGGTGAAGGCTCTGATACCAACTTGTAATGCCCAGGATGGGACTATACCTCCTACGTGTCGAGGCACGACTTAAAGGTATAAGCCCATTCTGGAATGATCTCAAGTTTGGTATCTTTGCACGACTCATGTAAAAGAGGGATTAAATTGCAAAAGGAGATAGTTGGCTTACACTCGCCACTTCACACAATACATTACATAAGCATACTTCATCCAAAACATCACAACCCGACTACGGGCGAAGATCCAAAAGAAATATACCAAAACAACATAAAGCCATAGGTCAGAATCACCCCTAGTAGAAACCACTACTGATCGTCAAAAACGTGACAAGCATACGACCACTCCCTTCATCGAGCTCCCAGTGAAGTACTTGAACAAGCTCCTGCATCATTCTCGGCTGAACCTGCATCTGGTGTTGTAGTATCTGTGAGCCACGAGGACTCAGCAATCCCATAACCATGGGTATCAAGACTAGCAAAGCTTTGTGGGTAGGAAGTGGTAAAGTGGTGAGGTTGCAGCAGCGACTAAGCATAATATGGTGGCTAGCTTACGAGTACAAGAATAAGATGAGCATCTACGCAAACGATCGCAACTAGAAGTGATCGCTAAAGATCCTGAACTACCTACGAGTCAAACATAACCCCACCGTGTTCTCTTCTCAAAGTGAAAGAGACAGTCACGGTTACTCACACAGTTGTGTGTTTTACTTCGGATCCTCTGTCAAGTTTTCTACAACCGGACATTAACAAATTCCCATCTGCCACATAACCGCGGGCACGGCTTTCGAAAGATCATAACCCTGCAGGGGTGTCCCAACTTAGCCCATCACAAGCTCTCACGATTAGCTGAAGTGATAAATATAATATCATCACCCCTTATCTTAGGGAAATCCGATCAGGCTCGGCCTCCCGGTGCACAAGACATTTCGACAATGGTAAAACAAGTCCAGCAAGACCTCCCGGCGTGCCGACACCCTGATAGTAGCCGCGCGTATCTCGTCTCAGGCCACGACCGGATGAGCACAACGTACAGCAGCCAAACCCCAAGTTTCCAAGGGGGGGCGCCGCAAACGACTCTATTTGGGACCAACACCATCAGCACTGGCCCCCCCTGCTATGTAGAAAAGAATCTCCAAGGAGCGTCCCCCTTATGCAATTTAATGAATTAATTAAGTTATTATGAGGCAAATTAAAACCAATGTTGGGCCTTGCTGGAGGAGTTTTATTCAAAGTCGAAGTGTCAAGGGGTCCCCATCCACCCATCGTGTATGGAACGCAAAATCAAGGAACATAATGCCGGTTTATCGGCGCCTAAGGTGGCATGAGTGGAACAAAACACCGAGCAAAAGGCCAAGCTTCCACCCATGCCCAGTATATAGGTGTGTTACTAATAATTATAGATATTGTGATATTCCAACAACAAGTTCCCTCCTGGAACGATCTTCATCTTCACCTGCAACTAACAACGCTATAAGAGGGGCTGAGCAAGCGGGTAACATAGCCAAACAGTGGTTTTGCTAGGAAGGTGTCAAAAGGTTAGATGTTTCATGGCAACAAGGAGATGCTGACAATAAAAGATGGGTAGCGCGACATGTAACGATAGCATCGAGACAACTAAGCATGGCAATGGTAGTAAAGGTATCCAAGGGTATGATCATCTTGCCTGGGATTCCGCAAGGGAGAAGAACAAGTCCATGAAGTAGACAGAGCAACATAGTCGAGCGAATCCTCACAACTCCGGAACGAAACCGAAGCTAACCAGAGAAGCAACCGGAAAGAAGCAAACAACATGGTAAACACACATATCATAACCATGGCATGATGCACAAACAAGTATGATGCATGTCCGGTTTAAATATGCATGTCGTGGCAAAGTGCACAAACAAAACTACAAGTTAAGTGGAGCTCAATATGCAACGAGTTGCATATTGACGAAACACCACATGTTATTTATTTAGTTGACTCTCGTTTATTTACAAGACAAGATTAAATGTTTTTAACATGGCAAGAGGTGAAGCAAAAATAAACTACCTATCTAGGCAATTTAAATGAGGCCGGAAATAACAACAACAATTCCGGGAAAAACCCCATATGCATGTTTAGCAATTTTAAGCAAACAACAATTCACACATTTTAAAGTTGTTAATATGATGCGGATGACATGATCAAGTTTATGCAATTTTTATTAAAAGTGAACATGAAGAGATATGAAGTATTGCCACCGTGGTGAAAGGAAAGGGTGCCACGGCAACAAATCCGAAAATGATGCAACGACAACATCTCGGTTCCTGTAACTCATTGAGAGACCGGTGCAAAAGAAAAGGTGGCGTGAGCGAGTCGAACAAGATGAAAGGTGGGGTGATCCCGTCACCGGGTTCCCACGGGTCGGCAACGAGGCAACCGAGGAGCATGGCAAAAGACGAAACGGGCACGGTGCACACAAGGGAAACTTCTCATACAACCACATGCATCACACGGGTCATCATCACGGGGTTATACCTTCGGAACTTTCGTTCTCGAAGCGGCTCGAGTCGTCGAGGGACGTAGTGGAAGTAGACGTTCTCGAGGCGGCCGTTGTCGAAGTTGTCGTTCACGTTGCCAAAAGTAAGTAGTCGAACACGTTCATCGAGGAAGTAGTGGTACACGGCGACGGTAGTCGAACTTGACACTTGCATTACACGGGTCTTCGACGACGGTAGTCATTCATGTTTCGTAGCCGTTCACGCGGCGGTAGTTGAACACGGTTCGTAGATGTTCGGGGCCGTGTAGAGGTACTTGGCGCATCGTCGTGGTACTTGGCGGCCTCGGTCTTGTCAAACTCGTAGATTGCAGTAGAGGTACGGGGTCATCTCGGCACTTGGAGAAAAAAACATCGGAGATGGAGCTTGGCGATCCGGGTACGGGACTTGGCAACGACAAAAGGCAAAAACAAGTACTGGTCGTGGGGATGCTCAGATCGGTGGCGATCTTGAACTCGCGGCAAGCTACATGGCGACGGCAACACGGTAGTCGTCGAGTCCGGCAGGTCAAAGAGGCCCGAGTCCATGCCTCCAGCAGGTCGATGGCGGCCTGGGTCACCGGAGGGGCGCGGTGACGAGGCCCTGGTAGGAGACGGGCGCGGACGAGGGAGCTCCTCTCCCTCGAGCGAGAAGGAGTGGCGCGGGGCGTCGTGCGGCTGGCCGTCGCGGACACCGGATGTGGAGCCATGGCGAGGTGGCGAGCTCGCGGCCAGGAGATCGAGGTTGGGGCCGGTGTGTCCTTGTGCACGAGGCGGCTGACGAGGAGCTTGCTCCAGCGAGCGGACCGCGATCGACAGTGAAGCGAGGCGGCAAAGGCTCGCGCGACGAGGCGGACAGGGGGTCGAGCAGGTGAGGTGAAGGGGATTGGGGATCGATCGGGGCTGGGGAACGAGCGGGCGAAGCCTCTGGGAGGGAGATCGAGGGGAACGAGGGTTCGGGCGAGAGGAGAGGTGCGGCGGCTGCGGGTCGAGCGAGGGAGAGAGATAGGGATCGAGGGAGATCGCTGAGTGCGGCTAGGGTTAGGGGAGCGGTCGGGCTATGGGCCTGCTAGGAGGAGAGGGAGGCTGGGCCTCGGTTGGACAGGCCCAAGAGGCCGGCTGGGCTGGTTCTCTCTTAATTCTATTAGCAGAAAAAAATAGAAAGAAAGAGATGAGAGAAAGGAAAGGTTAGAGAAGGAACTTGGAAATAGGTTTTTATTTTTCTTGGACTCACAAAAATGTGCATGGTCCATGAAAAAAATAGGAGTGGGCATGAATGAAAGTTTTAAATTCAAATTCATTTGAATTTAATTCAAATGATTTGAACAAGATTGAGGCTTTGGAGAGTCCAAAAAAATAATGAGAATTTTGGTGGAGCTCGGGAAATGATTAAAGAATTGTTGGCAAAGTTCGAGATCAAGAATTGAGATACAAAAGGCATGGAGAATATTATGCAAGTGTGTTATGGTGATTCCAAAGCAATGGAATAATTATTTATAATAGCTCCATAATATTAGGAGGATATGTTATAAAGAGAAGTCATCCTTCCCTCGATTTAAATGGACCGAAGGTCCACACAATTTATTTAAGTTGAGATGCAAAATAAATATGACATGATGGCATGATGACAAGATGCAATGCAAAAATAAATAACACAGCACAAAAAAAAAACACACGGGAGAACCCGGAACATCTGGAATCTTCTGGGACGTCGGTCTTCGGGCGTCACATTCTGTGTCTGAGTCCTCTACCTTTGGGCACATCTCTTACACTTCCATGTCTCCTTCAAAGTGAAGCATAATATCTTCTCTCTGATTCCTCTTATACCTCAGTTTCTCATCAATCTCATTCTCCTCGTTAATTTCTCTGTCCTGATCTTATTGTGTGTACTCACACCAGTTGAAATCAATCAACAAACCCTTCATCATCAAAGGGTCCAAAGTACTCTACTTTCTCTCTAGCCTTTCCTTTTGCAAATTCATGATCTCTTATGTGTTTACATAAACAAGATCTTCTCCTGGATATGCACTACAGATAGGGACTTCATACAACTCCTCACTATTAGATTTGACAAAGGGGAACAATACTCCAACCTCATCTATACTAATTATGTTGGATTTCCCACCCTGGCCTATTGGCACTTGTTTCTTCAAAAAGCCCCCCCCTATTCAAATCTCATGGATTAGGCTTAGTAGCTTTCATTACAGTTATGTTGAGCACCTTCTGCTCATCATACTGGCCAAGCATCTCCTCTAACCTATCTTCATTATCAATAACCTGCATACCCATTGCCCCATTCCCCCCATCTTCTGCACAGAACATGTAGTCAATAGAAGTATATCCCTCTTCAGTCTCCATCAGTACTAACATGTTAATGGAAGTTATTTTTAACAGGGAAATGGTCCTTTCCAAGTTGTCTCTCCCATGAAAATGGAATCAAATTTCCCAGATCTCACCATCCAAACTAGATTTTTTAGGAGAATTACTAATTGATTGAATAGTTTGTTATTTGATTCAGTTTTAGATTATGTTCTAGATTTTAACTATTTCAGATATCTATCCATCAATCTTTACTTTAAGTGTAACATAAGTAATTACTACATATTAAATATGGAGCTCTACACAACATTCAGGAAGCAGTTTAATCACCTAAATATGTGCACCAGTAAAACACTGCAATAAACAAACACTCATATGCACTTCGAAAGCAAGCAACCAGAGAATTTGTATGTCAATAAAACACTGCGATAACTCTACAATACCACATTCAGATAACACTGACACTCATATGCACAAACACTAGCCCTACACTCTAAATCTATAAGAATGTAGTAACCTGAATAATTCCTATGTCACAAACCCTATCTCTAACACTAAATCACTAAATCCATATGAATCCAGTAACTGTAGGATCAAAAGTATGTCTAGAGGGGGGGGTGATTAGACTACTTGACCAAATAAAAATCTTTCATTTTCCCATTTTTGGCAGATTTTAGCAATTAGTACAAGTCAGGAAATCAACCTACACATGCAATTCTAAGAGTAGAGTAGCGGAATGTAAACCATTGCATATGAAGGTAAAGGGCAGGGTTTGGGGAAGGCAAACGCAATAGGGACACAGAGATTTTTGGCGTGGTTCCGATAGGTGGTGCTATCGTACGTCCACGTTGATGGAGACTTCAACACACGAAGGCTAACGATTGCACAAGTCCATGGAGGGCTTGCTACTTGTGAACTGCGTTGGGATATCCCCAAAGAGGATAGGATGATGTAGCACAGTAGATATAAGTATTTCCCTCACTTAAGAACCAAGGTTATCAATCCAGTAGGAGAACGAAGCAACAGTATGTAAACAACACATGCACACAAACAACAAATCCTCACAACCCAATGCAACAAGGGGTTGTCAGTCCCTCGAAGGCTATGTGCAAGTTTAAATTGTATGGTATTTGATAAATAGATAGATTGATACATGCAAATAAAATAAAATAAAATAAATTGTAGCAAGGTATTTTTGTATTTTTGGTTTAATAAATCTGAAAATAGTATGATAGAAATAGACATGGGGCCATAGTTTGCACTAGAGGCTTCTCTCTTGAAGATAGCATACTGTTGGTAAACAAATTACTATTGGGCAATTGATAAAAAAGCAAATAATTATGAAAATATCCAAGGCAATGATCATGCGTATATGCATCACGTACAAGATTAGTAAACCGATTCCTAACTACAAGAAATATGTCAACTTGTGACCTTCTATCAGTGACCCTGGAAGAAATGGTCGTAAATCTACGACCATTTCAAACCAACTGGTCATAAGCTGTTTGGGGGGCTCCAAACCCTAAACCATAACGACCATTTTGGTCAGAAAGGTCGTAATTTCTTTACACAAAATGGTCATAAAGCAGACATCACCGGTCCGTTGCCTTATTTTTAGCTGATCACGACCAATATAGATGGTCATAGCCTTGTAAATTCTGGTGCATTGCTACACATCATCAAAACATTAAATGAAAATCAACTTCATGTGATTACTTATAACAAAACTTCTCCCATGTCCTCAGGAACAAACGTAACTACTCATAAAGCATATTCATGTTCATAATCGGAGGGGTATTGAATAGCATTAAGGATGTGAACATATGATCTTCCACCGAATAAACCAACTAGCATCAACTACAAGGAGTAATCAACACTACTAGCAACCCACGGGTACCAATCTGAGGTTTTGAGACAAATATCGGATAAAAGAGATGAACTACGGTTTGAGAGGAGATGGTGCTGGTGAAGATGTTGATGGAGATTGACCCCCTCTCGATGAGAGGATCATTGGTGATGGCGATGGCTTCGATTTCCCCCTCCCGGAGGGAAGTGTCCCCAGCAGAACAGTTCCGTTGGAGCCCTAGATTGTTTTCACTCAGGTTCCGCCTCGAGATGGCGGGACTTCGTCCTGAAAACCTCCTTATGATTTTTTTCAGGCCAGAACACACCATATAACAGAAGATGGGCATCAGGGGCCTGCCAGGTGGCCCACAAGGCAGGGGCGCGCCCCCACCCTTATGGATGGCAGGTGGCCCCCTCTGGTACTTTCTTCGGCCTAATATTTTTTATATTTTCCAAAATAATTCTCCGTGAAGTTTCAGGAATTTTGGAGTTGTGCAGAATAGGTCCCTCAGATTTGCTCCTTTTTCACCCCAGGATTCCAGCTGCCGGCATTCTCCCTCTTCATGTAAACCTTGTAAAATAAGAGAGAAAAATCATAAGTATTATGCCATAATGTGTAATAGCATCCCATAATGCAATAAATAATGATATAAAAGCATGATGCAAAATGGACGTATCAACTCCCCCAAGCTAAGACCTCGCTTGTCCTCAAGCGAAAGCCGAAATCGAAAAGTATGTCCACATGCTTAGAGATAGAGGTGTTAATAAAAATAAAATAGGAACATGAGGGCATCATGATCATCTTTAGAAAAACAACATATATCATCATATAATTTCTTATGCCAAAGTAATAATTCGTTGAAAAGGTAAAGTATGAATCAGAAACTCCATTGAAAACTAACAAACTATGATATCAGTCATTGAGGCAATTGAATTGATCATAACATCGAAAAGAGTCAACATAGGAGCTTTTCAGCAAGCGCACATACTCAACTATCATTTAGTCTTTCACAATTGCTAACACTCACGCAATACTTATGAGTTCAAAGTATCAACCAGACACAGAGAAAGATAGGGGCATATAGTTTCGCCTGTCGACGGTTTACCTCAAGGGTAATGTCAACAAAAATGGTTCATGGTCCTCTACATCCGCACGTATATATATATATAGCTCCAACATATTGTGCTTGCCAAAGGATAAAAGTAAAAAAGGAGAGGTGAAGATCACCTTGACTCTTGTATAATGGTAGAAGATAAAAGTAAAAGATAGGACCTTCGCAGAGGGAAGCAGAGGTTGTCATGCGCTTTTATGGTTGGATGCACAAAATCTTAATGCAAAAGAACGTCACTTTATATTGCCACTTGTGATAAAGAACTTTATTATCCAATCCGTCGATTTTATTTCTTCCGTATCACAAGTTCATATAAAGCTTATTTTCTTCACACTAATAGATCATACATATTTATAGAGCAAATTTTATTGCTTGCGCTGATGATAACTTACTTGAAGGATCTTACTCAATCCATAGGTAGGTATGGTGGACTCTCATGGCAAAACTGGGTTCAGGGATGTTTGGATGCACAAGTAGTATCTCTACTTAGTATAAAGTATTTGGCTAGCATGACAGGGAAAGCAAGCTCAACATGTTGGAGGATCCATGAAAATATAACTTCTATTCAGATGTAAAAAGACATAACCCTTTATGTTGTCTTCCTTGTCCAACCTCAACTTTTTAGCATGTCATATTTTAATGAGTGCTCACAATCATAAAATATGTCCAAGATAGTATATTTATATGTGAAACCTCTCTTTCTTAATTACTTCCTATTAATTGCAACAATGACCAAAACTATGTTTGTCAACTCTCAACAACTTTTATTCAACATACCTTTTATATGTGAAGTCATTACCTTCCATAAGATCAACATATGATCCCTTTTTATTTATTATTTATTCACTCAATATCATAGCAAGGAAGTAAATCCCTCAACTCAAAACTCCTCTTTTTATTATATATGTCACGCCCAAGAGGCGATTCTATCCCGATCATGTGATGAACTCGTGATTGGGGCACAACGCATTTCGGGCGCTTAGGAAGATGGATATCATTACATCGTAGCATTACATACATAGGTGGGGATACATACAAGTCATACAAACTTCCACATGAATAATACAATTCATACACAAGACATCCGACTACGTATGAAAACATGAAAAACACCACGACATACATCCTGCTATCCTAGGCTGCCGACAAGGAACCTATCCCAAGACTAACGAAGAAGAAGAAGAAAGAACTCCAACACATATAAGCATCGCTCTCACGTCAAGTCATCGGAAACCTGCACCTGCAATTGTTGTTGTAGTATCAGTGAGCCACGAGGACTCAGCAATCCCATAACCATGGGTATCAAGACTAACAATGCTTACTGGGTATGGAAAAGGTTAAGTGGTGAGGTTGCAGCAGCGGCTAAGCATTATATGGTGGCTAACTTACGAGTACAAGAATAAGATGAGAATCTACGCAAACGGTCGCAAACTAGTAATGATCGCTAAGTGATCCTAAACTACCTATGAGTCAAGCATAACCCCATCGTGTTCTCTTCTCAAAATGAAAAGAGACGGACACGGTTACTCACATGGTTGGTGTATTTTATTTCGGATCCTCTGTCAAGTTAACTACAACCATATATTAACAAATTCCAATCTGCCACATAATCGCGGGCACGACTTTCGAAAGATCATAACCCTACAGGGGTGTCCCAACGTAGCCCATCACAAGCTCTCACGATCAGCAGAGGTAAAAACCCCTTATCTTAGGGACAACCCGATCACACTCGAAATCTCGGTGCACAAGACATTTCGACGATGGTAAAACAAGTCCAGCAAGACCTCCAGACGTGCCGACACCCTAATAGTAGCCGTGCGTATCTCGTCTCAGTCCATGATGGATGAGCTATGGTTACAACGACCAGATACTCCAAGTAGCCAAGGGGCGCCGTCGCAAACTGCTCTAGGTTGGGCCAACACTCATGCCGAGCACTGGCCCGGGGGTTAAATTAAGAATCCACGGGTAGCGCTAACTCCCTATGCAAGTTTTAGTTATTATTAGGCAAATGGTAAAACCAATGTTAGGCCTTGCTGGAGGAGTTTTATTCAAAGCGAACTGTCAAGGGGTCCCCATAAACCCAACCACGTTAGGAACACAAAATCAAGGAACATAACACCGGTTTATCGGTTCTTAAGGCGGCATGAGTGGAACAAAACACCGAGCAAA
Source organism: Secale cereale (assembly GCA_902687465.1). Lineage (NCBI taxonomy): Eukaryota > Viridiplantae > Streptophyta > Magnoliopsida > Poales > Poaceae > Secale > Secale cereale. The sequence continues at coordinate 578,209,768 of LR738715.1, read as the reverse complement.
AGTCCAAGCCTTCCACCCATTGCCAAGTATATAGGTGTGTTAATTATAGTAATAGATATTGTGATATTCCCCAAATATCCAAGTTCCAACATAGAGCAATCTTCATCTTCACCTACAACTAACAATGCTATAAGAGGGGCTGAGCAAGCGATGACATAGCCAAACAATGGTTTGCTGGGATGGTGTCAAAGGTTAGAGGTTTCATGGCAACAAGGAGAGGCTAACAAACAAATGGTGAGTAGTGCGACATATAGCGATAGCATCGAGACAACTAGCATAGCAATGATAGTAATGGGATCCAAGGTGACGGTCATCTTGCCTGAGATCCCGCTAGGAAGAAGAACGAGTCCATGAAGAAGACGAAGCCATGTAGACGAACCAAGCGTAGTCGAACAAATCCTCACATCGTAACGTTACCGGAACTAAGAAGCAACATCGGAGAGAAATAAACAACATGGTAAACACACACACATAATCAAGACATCAAGATGAACACGAACATGCATGAAAATGATACCAACATGTAGAGCACTCCGAGACGAACAAATCCATATATCACAGACGCAAATCGGGGCTACGAGCACGGAGATATTGCATGGCAAAGAGGGCGTCATGATATAGCAGATCAGGGACTTAGTGAAATTATACCAGCGCGAAGTGGGACGAGGTGGACCCGGGACAGGGAGATACGGGACGGAGCCGTGCATTTGGATCCGGGGATTGGTGGATCTGGTCCAGCTTCCAGATCCCGATCCGGATCTCGCCGGAGAAGTGGCCGACGGCGGTGGGTGAGGTGCGGCGACGGGCGGCACTCGGCGTCCGCGGCGGAGGAGGCCGGCGGCGGGGCTAGCGGGCGCCGGTGCGGGGCTGAGCGTGGCGGGCGGTGGAGCTTGAGCGCGGCTATGGCAGCGGAGGCGGCGGTCGAGGGTGGCGGCGGTGGTGGTCGACGGGAGGCGGCGATGGCCGGAGAAGCCGGGAGGCGCGGGGCGAGATGGCCCGGGGCAGCCCTGGCGCGAGCCCGCCGTGGGCCGAGCGGGCCGCGACGGCGCGGAGGAGAGAGAGCGCAGCACGCCGGGCACGCGGCGAGTGCTGATTCGCTGAGGGGGCGGCACAGACATGTCCGGCGCGGGCGGACGTGTCCGGCGGCGCGAGGAGGAAGATGGCTAGGGTTTGCCTGCAAATTTCGGGGGAGGGGGGGGCATATTTATAGGTAGAGGGAGCTAGGAGAGTCCAAATGAGGTGTAGTTTTCGGCCACGCGATCGTGATCCAACGACGAATAACATGGAGGGGGTTTAGATGGGCTAGTGGGCTGTTGTGGAGGGGTGTTGGGCTGCAAGGAGAAAGGGGTCCAACGGTTAACACGGTTAACCGTTGGGGTATCAAACGGACTCCGAATGCGACGAAATTTGACAGGCGGTCTACCTATACTATAATAAGAACACACGCCAAGTTTCAACCCATTCCAAGAACATTTTCCTGCCACTTATAAAATAAATATTCGGGGGTGCCGCGGGCGCGTGCGAGTGTGTCTAGGCTCAGAACGGACAACAGAGAGGACATGGGGTCGAGCAACTATGAACTAATGCAAGTTTTGAAAACTATGAATATGCAATGCACATGATGACATGGCAAAATGCAACATGCAAGCGAATGACATGGCAACGACAGTGAATAACTGAAAGATACCTGGCGCATCGGTCTCGGGGTGTCACAAGACTCCCCTACTAACAAGAGATCTCGTCCCGAGATCTTAGGAACGAGACGGAAGCGAAAAAGGAAGAAGGTGAAACGAAAGAACCTTAGAAAATTTGAACGACTTGAAAGAAGGAACACAACGGAGATGAACGAGAATGGCAACCTCCGTTACCAAAGAGGAACTTGAACATTACGAGAATCTTGATGGTAGAAAGACATGAAACAAGAGCTGAACGAACAAGAATGAATTCGAAACAACTCCGGTTAAGTGAGATAAACAAGGAATAAGAACAAGAAAAATTTAGGCAGCACTCCGGTTGAATATGACTGGAATAGGACATGAACTTGATAAGATGGAATAATACATGACGAGAGAAACAACACAATGCCTCGGAAAGAATTGAAAGAATGGAATGGAAAATGGTAACTTCTACCACAAATGAAATTGAAAAAAATCTTGAAGAGAAAGGCTTGAACGAAGTTGTTGAGAAAATCAACGACAAAAGAATAAGCTTGTTGTGGCCTTATGGCAAACATCTCAAAACTTGAGGTGAATTATGCCACAACCAAAATATTGAATAGATGAGATGAAGGAAGAAAGGCAAAACTCCACTTCAAAAGAATATGGAGAATTATTTGCACAACTCGAGGGGCAAGAAGAAGAATGCTTGAGTTGCTCCACACAAATTGCTGAATATTTGAAGAATGAATTAAATCATGAAGAGACACCATGAAGAACTCCGGTAACAAAAGGATGATGATATCGAATTGACGGATGAAAAGAATAAGACTAGGGCCTTGCGATGATTTAGAAGGGGCTTCCGACGAGATGGCCGAGGAAACTTTGAACTTCGGAAAAAGAAAGGTTGAAAATACTTGGGATTAGAATTTATTCATCATGAACAAACTCCGAAGGAAGGGAATAATCAACTAGAAGAATAAGAATTATGTTATGCTTATCCTCCACCAATTAAATTGATGAAAACAGTGGATTCACATACTACTTATTCTCTTTGAGAATGATTAAAAGAGGGATACAACGCTGAACTTGAGACAATCTTCATGAACCACCGGTAAAATAGGAAAGAACGTATGGGTTGGTAAGAAAACAAAAGGAAGGAATCTTGAATGAACCACCGTAAAAATTAAAGCCGAGTGAATAAAAGAACGATCCACGAGGAAGTATTTGAAGATGAGCAAAGAAAAGAGAAGAAATCACTGGAAATAATTAGATAATGAACGAAGAGATCGCGAACGAATTAAAGAATCCTTGAACGAAGCACCGAAAGAATATGGAGACGACCGAAGAGGCATCAATGAAGAATATTTGAAGGACGAAGTTGAAAACTGAGAACGAAGAATTCTTCTGAAATGATGGCCTTCAGAGGATCACAATGGAAAGAATTCTTGAATTACTCCGGATGGTTAAAGAAAAGAATTTATGACAAGCGGCATAATTCGAGAGGATAACATGAAGGTAGCAGCACGAATCTTCGAGAGGACGGACAAGATTTAGAGGAAAACTCTTCTTCGGTCCTCAAATGTTGAGAATGCCAACGAGAAACACAACCAAAATTATTGAGATACTCTGGAAGAATGAAAGAGGAAAAGGTTGAACCAACGATGAAAAGAATTTGAAAGTGATCTTGGAGAAGGCATACGACTGCTGGAATCCATACTTACGTCACACTTTTGAAAAGAATTTGAGAATAGCTCTGGTAATATTAGAAGAGTCAGGTAAGATCCTAGGAATAAACGTGTGGGTTATGAGCCCACTGAAGAGAAAACATTGTTGGAAAGGATTGAAAAGGAGATAGTGCGCCGGAGCGATTAAAACACTCGAAGGAGGTGACAAGCTCGAATTAATTTGAAGGCAAACACGAATCTCATGAGATATCTTAGAAACTCTGGAATGATTGAACACCGAGTACTTGAATTGAATCCACCGGAAAAGAAAAGAGATGAAGAAGGACGAACTGGACGAGAAATCACCAGTTAAAATAATTGAGGGAAGAATGCCAAGGATTCACACGAGTAGGATGAATACTCAATTATGGACTCTGGCTCCAAGAAGCAAAAGGGTGGGTGGGTGGGAAAAGAAGGACCACATCGGACGGAGAAAACGACGCCGGTTGGAAATAACTGAGGGTTGAACTGGCAAAAGACGAAGAGGATCAAATCAACTTGATGAGAATTGCACCGGATGAAAAGAGCTGACATCGCAACGAACAAAAACTAATTGCGTGATCCTACAAAAAATTAAAGGGGAAGATGAGTAATTCAAAACACCTACGTCAAGATTCCTCACCAGAGCGACGAAGGGGGTGAGGAGTAAAAAGAATTCCTACTCTCCAATATAACTAGACACCAAAATAGTTTTCTTCTAGACTCGACAACGTCCAAACTACGATCAATCAAGGGGGCTCTTATGGTCGGTCGAGGCTCTGATACCAACTTGTCACGCCCAAGAGGAGATTGTATGCTGATCACGTGATGAACTCGTGATTGGGGCACAACCGCATTTCGGGCGCTTAGCAAGATGGATATCATTACATCGTACCATTACATACATAGGTGGGGATACATACAAGTCATACAAACTTCCACATGAATAATACAATTCATACACAAGACATCCGACTACGGATGAAAACATGAAAAACACAACAACATCCATCCTGCTATCCCAGGCTGCCGACAAGGAACCTATCCCAAGACTGACGAACAAGAAGAAGAAAGAACTCCAACACATATAAGCATCGCTCTCACGTCAAGTCATCAGAAACCTGCACCTGCAACTGTTGTTGTAGTATCTGTGAGCCGCGAGGACTCATCAATCCCATAACCATGGGTATCAAGACTACCAAAGCTTACTGGGTATGGAAAAGGTTAAGTGGTGAGGTCGCAGCAGTGGCTAAGCATTATATGGTGGCTAACTTACGAGTACAAGAATAAGATGAGCATTTACACAAACGGTCGCATACTAGTAATGCTCGCTAAGTGATCCTAAACTACCTACGAGTCAACCATAACCCCACCATGTTCTCTTCTCAAAATGAAAAGAGACGGTCACGGTTACTCACATGGTTGGTGTATTTTATTTCGGATCCTCTGTCAAGTTAACTACAACCGGATATTAACAAATTCCAATCTGCCACATAACCGCGGGCACGACTTTCGAAAGATTATAACCCTGCAGGGGTGTCCCAACTTAGCCCATCACAAGATCTCACGATCAGTAGAGGTAAAAAACCCTTATCTTAGGGACAACCCGATCAGACTCGGAATCCCGGTGCACAAGACATTTCAACAATGGTAAAACAAGTCCAGCAAGACCTCCCGACGTGCCGACACCCTAATAGTAGCCGCGCGTATCTCGTCTCAGGCCACAATAGATGAGCTATGGTTACAGCTGTCGGATACCCCAAGTTGCCAAGGGGCGGCGCCACAAGCTGCTCTAGGTTGGGCCAACACTCATGTCGAGCACTGGCCCAGGGGTTAAATTAAGAATCCATGGGTAGTGCTAACTCCCTATGCAAGTTTTAGTTATTATTAGGCAAATGGTAAAACCAAGGTTGGGCCTTGCTGGAGGATTTTGATTCAAAGCAAACTATCAAGGGGTCCCAATAAACCCAACCGCGTTAGGAACGCAAAATCAAGGAACATAACACCGGTTTATCAGTTCTTAAGGCGGCATGAGTGGAACAAAACACCAAGCAAAAGGCCAAGCCTTCCACCCATTGCCAAGTATATAGGTGTGTTAATTATAGTAATAGATATTGTGATATTCCTCAAATATCCAAGTTCCGACATGGAGCAATCTTCATCTTCACCTGCAACTAACAATGCTATAAGAGGGGCTGAGCAAGCAGTGACATAGCCAAACAATGGTTTTCTGGGATGGTGTCAAAGGTTAGAGGTTTCATGGCAACAAGGAGATCCTGACAAACAAATGGTGGGTCGCGCGACATATAGCGATAGCATCGAGATAACTAGCATAGCAATGATAGTAATGAGATCCAAGGTGACAGTCATCTTGCCTGAGACCCCGCTAGGAAGAAGAATGAGCCCATGAAGAAGACGAAGCCATGTAGACGAACCAAGCATAGTCGAACGAATTGCTACTTCTCGAGCTTGCGTTGTATTCCCTCGAAGAGGAAAGGGTGATGCAGCACAGTAGCGTAAGTATTTCCCTCAGTTTTTGAGAACCAAGGTATCAATCCAGTAGGAGACCACACGCGAGTCCCTCGCACCTACACAAACAAATACGAACCTCGCAGCCAACGCGATAAGGGGTTGTCAATCTCTTCACGGTCACTTACGAGAGTGAGATCTGATAGATAGGATAGGATAATTATTTTGTTTTTTTGGTATAGAAACAAAAATTAAATAAATCAAAGTAAAGTAGATGGAAGATTAATATGATGAGAATAGACCCGGGGGCCATAGGTTGCACTAGTGGCTTCTTTCATGATAGCATAATTCTACGATGGGTGAACAAATTACTGTCGAGCAATTGATAGAAAAGCGCATAGTTATGAGAATATCTAGGCATGATCATTGTATATAGGCATCACGTCTGTGACAAGTAGACCGAAACGATTCTGCATCTACTACTATTACTCCACACATCGACCACTATCCAGCATGCATCTAGAGTATTAAGTTCATAAGAACAGAGTAACGCCTTAAGCAAGATGACATGATGTAGAGAGATAAACTCAAGCAATATGACATAAACCCCATCTTTTTATCCTCGATGGCAACAATACTATGCGTGCCTTGCTTCCCCAACTGTCACTAGGAAAGGACACCGCAAGATTGAACCCAAAGCCAAGCACTTCTCCCATTGCAAGAACTATAGATCTAGTAGGCCAAACCAAACCAATAATTCGAAGAGACTTGCAAGGATATTATAATCATACATAAAAGATTTCAGAAAAGAATCCAATATTGTTCATAGATAATCTTGATCATAAACCAATTCATCGGATCTCGACAAACACACCACAAAAATATTACATCGAATAGATCTCCTCGAAGATCGAGGAGAACTTTGTATTGAGATCCAAAGAGAGAGAAGAAGCCATCTAGCTAATAACTATGGACCCGAAGGTCTGTGGTAAACTACTCACAACTCACCGAAGAGGTTATGGTGTTGATGTAGAAGCCCTTCGTGATCGATGCCCCCTCCGGCGGAGCTCCGGAACAGGCCCCAAGATGGGATATCACGGGAACAGAAGGTTACAGAGGTGGAATTAGGGTTTCTTCGTGCTCCTCGATGTTTTCAGGGTATATGGGTATATATAGGAGGAAAAATTACGTCGTTGGAGCAACGGGGGGCCCACGAGGGTGGGGCGCGCGCCTACCCCCTGGATGCGCCCTGCCCCCTCATGGGCTCCTCGTTTCTTCTCTGACTTGTACTCCCAGTCTCTCGTGAAGATATCGTTCCAAAAATAACTCTCCTGAAGTGTATGAAAGCTCAAAAGAAACTAAGTGGGTGTGCATCCAACTTGCTTGCTCATGAAGACCTAGGGCATTTGAGGAAGCCCATCGTTGGAATATACAAGCCAAGTTCTATAATGAAAATTCCCACTAGTATATGAAAGTCACAAAACAAGAGACTCCATATCATGAAGATTATGGTGCTACTTTGAAGCACACGTGCGGAAAAGGATAGTAGCATTGTCCCTTCTCTCTCTCTTTTTTTAGAGGGGTTTCCCTTTTTTTCTTTTTAGCCCCCCTCTTTTTTTTGGGCCATCTCTTTTTTTATTTGGCCTTTCTCTCCCTTTTTTCGTTTCCTCACACGGGACAATGCTCTAATAACGAAGATCATCACACTATTATTTAGTTACAACTCAAAGATTACAACTCGAAGCTAGAACAAAATATGACTCTATGTGAATGATGATGATGAAGCATGTCATATGAACGGAACGGTAGAAAGTTGCATGGCAATATATCTCGGAACGGCTATGGAAATGCCATGATAGGTAGGTGTGACACCCCGAGACCGATGCGCCAGGTGTCAGCCAGTTATTCGTCGTCGTTGCCATGTCATCTGCTTGCGTGTTGCATCTTGCCATGTCATCATGTGTGTTGCATCCTCATGTTTTCAGAACTTGCGTCCGTCCGAGTCCCCTCGTCCTTTCCGTTGTCCGTTCTCAGCCCAGACACACTCGCACGCGCCCGCGGCACCTCCGAATATTTATTTTATAAGTGGCCAAAAAATGTTCTTCGGAATGGGATGAAACTTGGCATGTGGTCTTGTTATAGTGTAGACAGGCCGGCTGCCAAATTTCATCGCATTCGGAGCTCGTTTGATAGCCCAACCGTTAAACTATAGCGGCACTAGCAGCCGGTATAATCGTCGGACGTTTTCGGTCTCCGAAACCCCCGCGGGCCTCTCTCTCTCTCCTCTCATCTCAGCCCAACTATTCTACACAGCCCACTAGGCCCAGCCTACTCCCCCCTCCGCTTCGTTGCCGTTGGATCGTGATCCGATGGCTCCGAAATGCTCCAAAACCTTTAAACCCTAGCCCTTTCCCTATAAAAACACCCCCACATGCCATTTTGGGCATCCCCTAACCTCCACCTACCTATAGCCTTCCTCCTCCTCAAATTCCGCGCGCAACCACCTCCATTGCGCCACTTGTCGCCAACCCAGAGGCCGCGCCGCCACCTGAGGCGCCGCCCCGGCCAACAGGACACCGCCGCATCACCCTCCACCGTCGTCCTCAGCCACTAGCGCCGCGCCACCTATCGCTCCAGCCCCGCCTTCCCCGCGTGGCCTGCAGCAGCCTGTCAACAGCCCGCCCCGGGCCAGATCTGGGCCCGGAGGCCCGCACCGCATACGCCGCCCAAATCCCGCTCATTCCTCCTCCAACGCCCCGAGCCTCCTCCTGTCCGAGCGCCACCCCGTCGACCAGCGGCCGATCTGCTCGAGCCCGCCACCGCGAGCCTCAGCTCCGTCCCCGCCAGCCACCAGGGCTTCGCCGGAGCCTCGGGACCCTGCCTCCCTCGCGGTTTCTCTCCGGATCCGATGGATCCGCACCGGCCTCCTCCTTCCCCGCTCCGGCTTAGGAGCTCGCCGGAGTTTCTCCCGCCGCCGTCGTCGTCGGGATGGGCCCCAGCGCCAGATCCGCCGTTGCCGCCCTGGGATTCCTCTGGACCTCCCGCGGCCGCCGCCTCGCCAGTAACCGCCGCCACCGGCCCGCTGCTTCCCTCCGGCAGGAGCAACCGCCGCCGCCGGACATGTCCGGTTGGGACAGACATGTCCGCGCCTTCCCCTCACTGTGACGCTGCCAGGTGGACCCATCAGCCGCGCCGACAGACACATCCGCTACAATTCGGACATTGTCCACCCGACCCCGAGGTGGTTATTTCGTCTAAGTCCCTGGCAATTTGTAAAAATGTTGCATACTTTGCATGGCTGTATCTTTTTGTGTGTATGTACAAATTGAGTGTATAATATATCAAAATGATCGTGGTGTTATGCTCTTCACTTTGTTCCATTGTGCCATGCTTGTTTGACTTCATCTTGATGCCCTAATCATCGTTGCAAGAGTGCTACTTGTTAAAACTGCTGTTGACTGTAATTTTGTTGCATACTTGTGATGCTTGTAACTTTGTGCATGTTTATCCAAATGGAGCATATGATATGTCAAAATGTTCATTGTGAAGTGCTCTACCTGATGGTTGATGTAGCATTCACGTTAGGTGCCATATTGCCATGTTAATCTCTGTTGCAAAAGTGCATATGGCTGTTAAGTGCTGAAACTTGTTGTGAGATGTTGTTTTCACTTGCTCATTGCTATTGGTGTGTTTGTCTTCATGCCACATGTCTATATGTTTTAGAAACACCATCATATGGTCTTTGCTGTGGTGTAATCCACTTTCCATGATATGCCTTGAGGTGACTTAAACAAGCTTGTAAACATGCCATGTCAATGTTGCTGTTTTATACTTAGTGAAAAAACTGCTAAGTCTGGAATCTGTTAAACCTGATGCTATGTTTTCTTGATGCCCCACTCAAATCCATGCTTGTTTTGGAGTGGCCTATGATCATGTCTTGTTGTCCATGTTATTGTCTACCCATGCATGCCCTTGTTTGCATATATGGACTGCTGTAGCTTATTTATTTCTTACTCTCAAGTTGCTATAAATTTATCTGTCAGCTTTTTATCAGCATGATCAATTTGGTGAAGCTTGTTGTTATTGATCCATGCCTCCTATGGAGATCCTCCAATGGAGCTGTTTGACGTATGCTATGTCTAATACGTGTCCATGCTCTTTATATACTTAATAGAGTTGATATGCTGGTTGTTTTGTGCCTCCGAAGGCAGCATCGTGATGATGTTTTTGCCTTCCCAGATTTTTGACTAAGTCTGGATAATTTTATTGCAACTTGCCATGCTTGGTTAATTATGTTCCAGCAAGCTTTTGGGTGTGTTCTAAGTTCATGCTTGTTAAGTATCATGTATATTTAACATCCACGCTTCTTGTTGTCATGTTTGAGTGCTGTAGCATATATATACCTTGCTCCATAGTTGCTATGTGGCTGTTAACTACAACTTGTTGTTATATCTTGTTTCATGTGTATGTGTTGAACCGTTGCTCCATTTTGAGTGTGTCCTATATGAAACTTGTGTGATTTTGCATGTAGAAGCGTAATATCATGTTGTTTACATGTTTGGAGTGTGTTTGCTTGATGTTTGGGTGCATCTTGCACCGTTGCCATGTTTGTCTTGTTGTGCTCATATCTTCTAGGCCGTAGCTCCGAATTAAACAAACTTTACATGAAACTTGACTAGAATTTCGTGTAGATCATCATGGTGCATGTTAACTTGCTGTTTAACCACTTTAAATTAAATTTTGTTCAGATCTGGACCAATTTTGAAATGTCCATATGAGGACTTACCGGAATTGATATGTGTTGATTCCGGCCTCTTTTAAACTTGTTGATTTGTGTTGTTCTTGTGTGCATCATCCCTTGCCATGAATTGCATCATATAGAATTGTCTTGCATCATATTTGCTTGAGCATCTTGTCTTGTTCTTGTGTTGTGTGTTTACCTTGTGGTGTGTTTCTTCTCGCTAGTCATTTCCGTTGCGATCGTGAGGATTCGTTCGACTACGCGTGGTTCGTCTTCAAGGCTTCTTCTTCACGGATCCGTTCTTCTTCCTTGCGGGATCTCAGGCAAGATGACCATCACCTTGGATACCTTTACTATCACTGCCATGCTTAGTTGTCTTGATGCTATCGTTACATGTCGCGCTACCCATCATTTTTGTCAGCCCCTCACCTTGTTGCCATGAAACCTCTAACCTTTGACACCTTCCTAGCAAACCATTGTTTGGCTATGTTACCCGCTTGCTCAGCCCCTCTTATAGCGTTGTTAGTTGCAGGAGAAGATGAAGATTGTTCCATGTTGGAACTTGTTGGAATATCACAATGTCTATTATTATATTAACACACCTATATACTTGGCAATGGGTGGAAGGCTTGGCCTTTTGCTCGGTGTTTTGTTCCACTCATGCCACCTTGGGAGCCGATAAACCGGCGTTATGTTCCTTGATTTTGAGTTCCTTACACGGTTGGGTATATGGGGACCCCTTGACAGTTCGTCTTTGAATAAAAGTCCTCCAGCAAGGCCCAACATTGGTTTTAATTGCTCATAATAAAAACTTAATTAATTAATTAATTGCATAGGGAGTTAGCGCTACCCGAGGATTCTTTCTACATAGCAGGGGGGCCAGTGCTGATGGTGTTGGTCCCTAACGGGGAGACTACGGGGCTACCTCGGGGAAACTCGAGGGCTGGCTCCCGTAGGATCACCTATCCGGTTGTAGCCTCAGAAGAGATACGCGTGGCTACTATCAGGGTGTCGGCACGCCGGGAGGTCTTGCTGGACTTGTTTTACCATTGTCGAAATGTCTTGTGCACCGGGAATTCCGAGTCTGATCGGGCCTTCCCTAAGATAAAGGGTGATAATATTATTATTACTTCTGCTGATCGTGAGAGCTTGTGATGGGCTAAGTTGGGACACCCGTGCAGGGTTATGATCTTTCGAAAGCCGTGCCCGCGGTTATGTGGCAGATTGGAATTTTGTTAATGTCCGGTTGTAGAAAACTTGACAGAGGATCCGAAGTAAAACACACAACTGTGTGAGAAACCGTGACTGTCTCTTTTCACTTTGAGAAGAGAACATGGTGGGGTTATGTTTGACTCGTAGGTAGTTCAGGATCTTTAGCGATCACTACTAGTTTGCGACCGCTTGCGTAGATGCTCATCTTATTCTTGTACTCGTATGTTAGCCACCATATATTTTGCTTAGCCGCTGCTGCAACCTCACCACCTTACCTCTTCCTACCCATTAAGCTTTGCTAGTCTTGATACCCATGGTTATGGGATTGCTGAGTCCTCGCGGCTCACAGATACTACAACAACAGTTGCAGATGCAGGTTTCCGATGTCTTGACGCGAGAGCGATGTCCTTTGTGTTGGAGTTCTTTCTTCTTCTTCTTCTTCAGTCTTGGGTTAGGTTCCTGGTCGGTAGCCTGGGATAGCAGATGGATGTCGTTGTGCTTTTCATGTTTACATCCATAGTCAGATGTCTTGTATTGATGTTGTATTCATGTGACTTGTATGTATTGTTGTATCCCCCATGTATGTATGTACTGGTACGATGTAATGATATCCATCTTGCTAAGCGCCCGAAATGCGGTTGTGCCCCAATCACGTAAGTATCACGTGATCGGGATAGAATCGCATCTTGGGCCTGACAAGTTGGTATCAGAGCCTCGACCGACCATAGGAGCCCCCTTGATTGATCGTAGTCTGGCCGTTGTTGAGTCTAGAAGAAAACTTTTTCGGAGTCTGGTTATATCGGAGAGTAGGAATTCTTTTTACTCCCCAGCCCCTTCGTCGCTCTGGTGAGGAATCTTGACGTAGGTGTTTTGAATTACTCCTCTTCCCCTTCAAATTTTTTTTTAGGATCGTGTGGTTAGTTTTTGTTTGTTGCGTTGTCGGTTCTTTCATCTGGTGCATCTCTCATCAAGTCGATTGACCCTCCTCATCTTTTGCTTCAATCCTCAGTTCTTTTCAACCAGTGTTGTTCCCCTTTCGAAGTGGTCTTTCTTTTTCCCACCCACCCACCCACCCTTTTTGCTTCTCGGAGCCGGAGTCCTTAATCGAGTATCCATCCGACTCATGTGAATCCTTTGCTTCCTTTCCTCAGTTATTCCAACTGGTGAATTCTCCTCTCGTTTGATATTCTTCACCTCTTCTTCTTTTCCGGTGAATTCTCTCTCGTTCGTCCTTCTTCATCTCTTTCTTTCCGGTGGAATCAATTCTATTTGTATTCGGTGTTCTTCATATTCTTTTTCATTGCTCAAAGAGTTTTCCCCTTCTCTCGTTCGCCTCTCGCCATTTATTTATTCCGGTGTTCCGAAGACATCTCAGGAGATTCGTCTGTGTTCCAACTAATTCGAGGTTGCCACCTTATTCGAATCTTGCAATCGTTCCGGTGCATCATCTCCTTTCCAATCCATTTCAACGGTGTTTTCTTTTCGGTGGGCTCATAACCCGCAGGTTTATTCCCAGGATCTTACCTGACTCTTCTATATTTTTCTGGAGTGATTCTCGAATTCTTTTCAAAGTGTGACGTAAGTATGGATTCCATCAATCATATGCCTTCTCCAAGATCGCTTTCAATTATTTTCATCGTTGGTTCAACCTTTTCTCTCTTTTCATACTTTCAGAGTATCTCAATAAGTTTTGGTGGTATTTCTCATCATCATTTCAAGACCGATGAAGAGTTCCTCTAAATCTTGTCCGTTCTCTCGACTGTTTGTCATTATAGCTTCATGCTATCCTCTTACTTGTTCCGATTCGTGTCAAATTCTTTCTTCAACCATCCGGAGTAGTTCATGAATTCTTTTCTTTGTGTTCCTCCGAAGGCCATCATTTCAGAAGATTTCTTCGTTCTCAGTTTTCAACTTCGTCCTCCAAATATTCTTCATTGATGCCTCTTCGTTCGTCTCACATTCGTCTGGTGCTTCGTTCAAGTATTCTTTAATCAGTTCGCGATTTCTTCATTCTCTTGTACTTATTTCCCCAAGTATTTTAATTCTTCCCGACGATTCATTCTGTGGTATTCACTCAATTTCAATTCCTTACGGTGGTCGTTCTCTTTCAACACTTTATTTTTTTAATTCTTCCTGGTGGTTCGTTCTTTTCTTCACTCGGTTTCAATTCTTACGGTGGTTTGATCAAGAGTTATTTTCTGGTGCTATCATATCAATCAATTCATTTTTATTCCAATCCTACCAATGTTTCATGAAGATTTTTGCAAGTTCGCGATATATCCCTCGTTAATCTTTTTCAACGGGAATAAGTAGTAGGTGGATCCATTGTTCATCAATTTAATAGGTGAAGGATAAACATAACATAATTCTTATTCTTTTCATCAAGTTGTTTAATCCCTTCCTTCGGAGTTTATTCTTGATGAATAAATTCTAGTTCAGAGTACCTTAAGCTTTTCTTTCCGGAGTTCTTAATTTCTCGGCCTTCTCGTCGGAACCCCGACTAATCATCGCAATGCTTTAATCTTATTCTTTTCATCTTTTATCATTCTTCTGTTACCGGAGTTCTTCACGGTGGTCCTTCATGATATAATTCATTCTTCAAGTGTTCTGCAAATTCTTCTGGAGAAGTTCTAGCATTATTCTTCTTGCGTCTCGAAATGCAAATAATCCTCTGTATTCTTTTCAATGGATTTTTGCATTTCTTCATTCTCGTCTATTCAATCTTTTGGTTGCGGCATAACACCTCAACTTTTGAGATGTTTACATAAGTCCAAAACAAGCTTATTCTTTTCGTGTTGATTTTCAACAACTCCGTTCATCCTTTCTTCGCAAGGATGCTTTCAATTCTTTTGTGCTAGAAGATAATGTTCTTCTCCCTTCTTATCATTCCACTCTTTTAATTCTTCTGGAGGCATTGTCTTGTTCATTTCGTCAGGTTTCGTTTCATCTTCTCAGGTTCATGTTCTATTCCATTCATGTTAAACCTGTGCGCTATTTCTTTCAGTTTCAGCCGGAGTGCTTCCCGAATTACTTCGTTCAAATTCCTTTCTATCTCGTATTAATTGGAGTAGTTTCGAATTCATTCTCGTTCCTTCAGCTCTTGGTTCGTGTCTTTCAACCCCCTTGATTCTCGTCGTATTCCTTGTTCCGCTTGTCTAACGAAGTGTTTGCAACTTCGTTCTTCTTCGTTGCATTCTTCTTGTCGACTGGCTCAACCTCTCAACATTCTTTGGGTTCACTCTTTTGTCCTCGAAGAACTTTGTTCTTCCTTTTTCCCTTCCGTCTCATTCCTAAGATCTTGTGTAATGCCCAGTATGAGATTATACCTCCTACGTGTCGAGGCACGACTTAAAGGTATAAGCTCATACTAGAATGATCTCAAGTATGGTATCTTTGCACGACTCATGTAAAAGAGGGATGAAATTGCAAAAGAGTAGTTGGCTTACACTCGACACGTCACACAATACATTACATAAGCAATCATCACGAAAATAACATCAAGTCCGACTATGGACGAAGATCCAAAAGAAAGATACCAAATAAATAAAGCCACAAGGTCCGAATCGCCCCTAGTAGAAGCCACTACTGATCCTCTGGGTAAGACACGTAGTATCGCCCACGTTCTTTATCGAACTCCCAGTACAGCTCTGTGCCGTCACCTGTGTAGTTCACCATAGTACCTGCATCTGGTGTTGTGTGGAATCTGTGAGCCACGGAGGACTCAGCAATCCCGTTCCCGGGTAGCAAAACTATCTAAGCCTTGGGTGTGGAACAAGGCTGAAGAACAAAGGTTGCAGCGGCACTAGCACTAGCTTACGTGTTTAGAGCGAGAAGAGAAATGCCTCGAGCGTCAAAGTGATCACGAAGTGATCCTATCTATGCACGTCAAACAAAACCCCACCGTGTTCACTTCCCGAACCCCTTCGGAAAATGACCATCACGGTTACTCACGCTGGTAGTGTATTCTTAAGGATAGAGTGTCATGTTTTCTACAACCGGATATTAACAAATTCCCATCTGCCACATAACTGCGGGCACATCTTTCGAAAGATCAAAACCCTGCAGGGGTGTCCCAACTTAGCCCATCACAAGCTCACGATCTGCGGAGTCGCAACTCCAAGGTGGGAAGACCCGAGTATTCTCGGAATCCCGTGCTCAAGATATTCCGACTAAGGTAAAACTAATCCAGCAAGACCTCCCGGCGTGCCGACACCCTGACAGTAGCCGCGCGTATCTAGTTTTAGGCCACGACCGGATGAGCACAGCGTACAGTGACCAAAACCCAAGTTGCCAAGGGGGGGTACCGCACACGACTCTATTTTGGAGCGACACTCAAAACAAGCACTGGCCCAGGGGGGTTGATTAATAATCCTCGGGTTAATTACTCCCTCGGCAAGTTTTAGTTGTTAGGCAAATGTAGAACCAATGTCGGGCCTCGCTGGAAAAGCTTTAGCGCTAAGTGGGTTATCGAGGGGGTCCCATAAACCCCAACCGTGTTAGGAACGCAAAATCCGGGAACATACACCGGTTTATCGGGTCCTAAGGTGGCATGAGTGGAACAAAACACCGAGCAAAAGGCCAAGCCTTCCACCCATTGCCAAGTATATAGGTGTGTTAATATATTTAAAAGATATTGTGATATTCCAACAACAAGTTCCAACATGGAGCAAACTTCATCTTCACCTGCAACTAACAACGCTATAAGAGGGGGTGAGCAAGCGGGTAACATAGCCAAACAACGATTTGCTGGGAAGGTGTCAAAGATTAGAGGTTTCATGGCAACAATAGGAGGCTGACAAACAGGAATAGGCATCGAGGCAATAAGCTAAAGAGCGAGACATCTAGCATAGGTAAAGATAGTAGTGATATCTGGGTAATGTCATCTTGCCTGAGATCCCGCAAGGAAGAAGACGAGACCATGAAGTAGTCGAACAACTCCTCACAACTCCAGAACGAAACCGAAGCTAACGAGAGAAGAATACCGGAAAGAAGCAAACAACATGGTAAACACACAAGCATAAACATGGCATATGATGCACAATCAAGTATGATGCATGTCCGGTTTAAATATGCATGGCATGGCAAAGTGCACAAACAAGTACTACAAGTTAAGTGGAGCTCAATATGCAACGAGTTGCATATTGACGAACGCCACAATTTATTTATTTAGTTGACTCTCGTTTATTTACAAGACAAGATTAAATGTTTTTATTAAACATGGCAAGAGGTGAAGCATGAGCAAAACTACACTATATGGTCAATTAAATGAGGCCGGAAATAACAACAACAATTCCGGAAACTCCTCATGTCATTTAGCAATTATTGAAGCAACAACAATTTTAACCATTTAAATGTTGTTATCATGATGCGGATGACATTTTCAAGTTTTATGCAAATTTTAGTTAAAAGTTGACAATTAACAAGATATGAAGCATTTGGTCGCCACTACGGAAGGAAAGGAGTGTCCTGGCGACGAGAACGGAAACGGTGCCACGACAACGTTCCGATGATCCGACAACTCGTCGTGAAGCTGGTGCAAAAGCAAGGTGGCGTGAGTGAGTCGTACAAGATGATGGGGTGCTCCCGGCTTCCGGGTTCCCACGGGTCGGCGACAAAAGAGGGGCGCAACGGACACGGCGCAAACAAGTACTTCATCTCATACATCACACATGCATCCATCCACGGGGTCGTCTCGGTGGTATACCTTTGTAGCGTGCGGATTCGCGGTGGTTCGAGTCGTCAAGGGGAAGGAGTGGAAGTAGTCGTTCTCGCGATTCGTAGATGAACTTGTCGTTTCGGTCCCGTGGTACTTGTCGCATCGTCGGGCGTAGTGGTACTTGCGATTCCGAAGATGTCGGTAGAGGTACTTGACGCGTCATCGTGTAGTCGTACACGGGTTGTCGTGGGAGGTAGTGGAACTTAACGTTTTCGTTCACGTTGATGTAGTGGTACTTGGCGCATCGTCGAGGTACTTTTCACATCCACGGTAGGGTCTTGGCGTCCTTGATTCGAGGGTCTTGGCAACGACAAAAGGCAAAACAAGGCTGGTCGTGGGGATGCTCAGATCGGTGGCGGTTTTGGTCTCGCGGCGAGCAACAACACTGGAAGTGCACATGACCCCAAGGTCATCTTGCCAAACAACGGAGACAAGGCGCATGGCGGCAAGGCAAAAGTAGATCGAGGCGAAACTTGACGGCGATAGTAGAGCAGCGGGTCCGGGCACGGGTCCTGGTCCCTGTGGCGGCCTCCGGCGACGTAGCTGAAGAGGGGTGGAGCAGAGGAGCTCTCGAGAGCGGAGGGGCGGCGAGGCCGACATGCTCCGGCGAGGGGAGGCAGCGAGGCGGCTTCGGGTGATGGGGACAGCGCGAGGCTGCGGTGGTGGAGTGTGCCTGGCGACGAGGAGGGGTCTGATCGCTGCGGGCGCGCGCTGGCGATGGCGACGCCGTTGATGGAGACGGGGAGGCGGCACCGTTGGAGAGGTGCAGGCTCGCCGGCGTCCTCGAGGAGGAGGACTTGGCGGCGACGCGGCGGTCTCCTAGCTGGCCGTGGTGCAGAGCAGCGAGGTGAGGGAGCTGCTGCGGCCTCCTGGCGATGGGGACGGCGCGAAGGAGCGATGATCCTGGCGCGCGGAAGGAAGAGGGCCGACGAGGTGGCCTCTGCCTGGCGGCGCGAGGGGGAGGTGAGGGGCGCGTCCATCGTCGGGCATGAGGGGAGAGCGACGGTACAGGCGCGATTCGAGGGAGAGAGATGGATTGAGGGGATCGGGAGGACGAGGGATCGAGCGAGGAAGCTGCGGCGCTGCGGGTAGAGCGAGAGGAGTGGGAGAGGACGAGAGGAGATGGGTCTATGGGCTAGGGTTAGGCAGGTGGAGGGGCGGCTGGGCCAAATTGGGCCAGATGGTCAGGGAGAGGGAGGCTGGGCCTTGCCGGCTGCGGCTGGGCCTGGAGGCAAAAGGCCGACCTGGCTGCAGGTAAGAGGGCTCACCTCTCTCTCTCTCTAACTAAAAAAAACAACACAAAGAAGAGAAATAAAAGAAGGGAGGTTAGGGGAAGAATTAGGGCATGAAGTTATTTTTCCCGGACTCGCAAAAATGTCCACGGTCCACGAAAAATAGGAGAGGCAAGAATGCAAGAGTTAAATTCAAACTCATTTGAATTTAATTCAAATGATTTGAATTAGGGCATGGCTAAGAAAGTGTCCAAAAATGTTGAGACTTTAGGAGGATCCTCGAAAGGCAAAGGAAAAGTTGGCAAGGTTTTGACGGTGAAACTTGAAGCAAAAGAGGCCTGGGGAATATTTGCAAGTGTGTTTGGTGAATTCCAAACAAATGGAATAATTTAATATAGCTCCCTAATAATATTGAGAGGCTTTTATATGTTATAAAGAGAAGTCATCATAGTGAGTATCCCTCAATTTAAATGGATCGAGGATCCCTACAGTTTATTTAGTTGAGTTTTAAAAATTTAAAGACTTGATGGCATGATGACATGATGCAATGCAAAATAAATAAAGCAAGCACAAATGAAACACACGGGAAAACTCGGAACATCTGGAATCTTCTGGAGCATCGGTCTTCGGGCGTCACAACTCTCCCACACTAACAGAGGATCTCGACCTGAGATCCTGGAGATGGCACCGGATAAAAGAGGATAAAGGAATAGGTAAAACAAAGTTGCTTCTTTGACAAACGAGTGAAATCACGAACCTTGAGAGGTTAAACAAGTTGAATAAAGAATACAATGGAGATGAATGAAGATGAAAACACTCCGTTAGAGAAGAGGAACAAGGAGCATTATGAGAGCCTTGTAGGTTGAGAGACATGAAACAAGAGCTTACGAACCAAAAGAATATGAAACTGCAACGGTATATCCAAGGAAAAAGAATGACAGAATTCGGACAACACTCCGACTGAAAATGTAAGGAATTGAACATGAACTTGCCAAGTTGGGATGATACTTGATGAAATCAACAACACACTGCCTCTGAAACAATTGGAAGAATGACACAAGGGGTAAGAAGGATTCAGACAACACTTCGGTTGAAAACAGAGGAAAAACTAGATAAGATGACAGAACTTGAATGGAGGACACAGCACTCCGGTTAAATAGACAAGTAAGGGTAGAATATGATCTTGATAGAAACGAGATGATGATCAAAGAGAGAAATATCACAATGCCTCCGAAATGAAAGAATAGATTTAGATTAATGAAAGAAATGAACGGAGAAAAATATGACAACTTCTCCCAAAATTGAATTTGAAGAGAATCCTTACAAAGATGGATTGAACAGAGTTGTTGGAAGAATCAACAAGCACAGAATAAGCTTGTTGTTGGCTTATGGAAAACATCTCAAAATTATGAGGTGACAACCAGCTACTTACGAAAACATTTCATTGGATTGAGATCAACAAGGAGACGAAAAATTTATTTCACCGGAATGATAAATGAAGAACTTGGGTCATTTATAAGCACCATAATAGCAACAATTCTTAGGGAAAGCTTTAGGTGAATTATAACCCAAGAAAACTCCAACAAATAAATTGAAGGGTTAGAAGGATCTCCTGAACAAAGAAAATGATGGGTTTAAATATCTCATTCCTGACAACTTGTGAATCATGAAACATGAAGGGAAATTGTCAAAAATGGCATACCACCATCTCAAAAGATAAGGTAGAAAGAATGACACTTCGAATGCAAGAAGAAGAATACTTGAGCTCATTGATCAAGAATCTTGATGAAGACTTCGAGGATGAACTAAATCATGATGAACCTCCAAGAAGAACTCCGGTAACAAAAGGATGAAAAGAATAAGATTGAAGCCTTGCAATGATTTAGATGAAGCTATGTGATGAGATAAAGAGAAAACTTGGAACTCCGGAAAGAAAGATGAAACACTCCGAACCTAGAGTTTATTAATCATGAACAAACTCCGAACAAGGAATTAATCACTTGGAAGAATTAAGAATAAGAGTTATGTTGTGCATATCCTTCACCAATTTAAATTGGTGACTAACAATGGATTTGGCATACTACTTATTCTTGTTACAAAGAATTCAAGGGAGATCTCGCACAACTTGAGAAAAGTCTTGAACGACTCACCGGTAGGATTAGGAAAAGAACAAATGAATTTATACGAAAACAACGGAAGAGTAATCTTGAATGAACCACCGTAAGAATATTGAGACGAACGAAGGGGGATCAATTAAGAATAGTGCGAGGACGAAGTTGAAAACTGAGAACGAAGAAATCTTCTGAAATGATGGCCTTCGGAGGAACGCAATGAAAGAATTCATGAAATACTCCGGAAGTATGAAAAGAGAGAAAAGGTTGAACCAATGATTAAAAGAATTAAAAGCTATCTTGGAGAAGGCATATGACTAATGGAATCCATACTTACATCACACTTGAAAAGAATATCAGAATAACTCCGGAAAAATAGAAGAGTCAGGTAAGATCCTGGAAAAAGACCTGTGGGTTAGGGCCCACTCAAAATAATTAAATGTTGAAAAAAATTGCTTAAGAGATATTCCACCGGTTGAATTAAATGACTTGAATAGGATAACAGCCTCAAGACAGCTAGAACTGATTAAGAATGGAAACATGGATCTTCTGAGATATCTTCAGCACTCCGGAGAAGAATTAGAGAGAGTTGAATAATCAAGAGAGACTTTGGATAAGAAATTCCCACATTGGAAAACATGTGAAACAAGAGGCACATATATGATCAATACGGAAGCTTGGATTTAGTCCATTGGAGAAAATATTAGAATTAAGAATGATGAACTTGAAACTCTTGAGTCTTCCTGAGAAATCACCGGATAACGAAATTGAACGAAAAGAATGAAGAAACATCACATTAATAAAAGGATACTTGATTTGAGATTTTTGGCTCCGAGAAGAAGAAGGGTGGGAGGGTGGGGAAAACAAAGACAACTTGGGATGAATGAAACAGACAAATCGTCAGATTTCTCAACGGCGTCCGTATGGAATAACTTGAAGAGAAGGCACACCGGTTGAAAAGGATTAACATAAAAAATCTTGATGGTCAAGAAGAATTAGCACTCCCATAGAAATATGAGAACACCGCTTAGGAAAGGTATGGAATCAACACTTGACATCAAAGCAACTCGAATACCAGAATCAAAACAAAAACAAAAGATAGATATATTGCAACATAATCTTCACAATATCATTTGAACGGAGAATTGAACAAATGAATTCCGTAGGTACATCAACTTGTCGAGAAGCCACTTGGGAGAACAAAAGGTAAATAAAAAACAACAAGGAGCAGATAGAGCAAATACAAGATAGAAGTTTCGTTCCACATAGTTGTGCTGAAAGCTCATGGAACGTGTTACAAAAGGGTTTTGCAATCCCCGGATCAGCATAGCCAAGGACCCTTTAAGATGCAACTCCTGATTGGAACAACGCCCATAAAACCACTTCACTCCATGTTGAACCCCGAACTCCATATCATGCATTCGTTGGAAGAATGCTTATGAACCCACCTATTAATTTCCGAATGTGTCCAGTTATACAATCAGTTGTTGGGGATACAGGGGAAGCATCGCGCACTCAACTCTAATCCTACATCCAGATGTATCCATCCTTCAACACATAACCAGTTATTTCCGGAAACAATTTACCTCGGACCTTCGAAACGCATCTTCTATACAAGCAATGGCAATACTCCCGAACTACCTCCCCAGTACTGGGTGATGTCGGGGTTATCTTGCCACTAACCGCATAGAAGAGTTTTCGATGTCGGCCGTCTTAAGTATTCCAAAACTGTTGCGATGAATTTGTGATGACAACACCTCGGAGCTCAACTCCTCGGGACACTGCCACAACCACTAAATGACAGGAGGCATCGAGAACAATGTTCTCGTCACAAGACATCGGAACAATCCAAACAATGCTCGCGTGATCCTAATTTTTTTGTGTGAATTTTTTGAGTAGAAGAGATAAGTAATCGTCAAGAGTCCTCACCAGAGTGATAAAGGGATGAGGAGCAAAAAGAAATCCTACTCTCCGATATATATATAGGACTCAAAATATTTTCAAGTGTGTGCCTAGACTCAACCGTCAATGATTTGATCAATCAGTGGGGGCTTCTAGGTCGGAGAAGGCTCTGATACCAACTTGTAACGCCTCGGACACACCCGCCGGTGGTCGTTACTCCTGGCGGGATCTAGACTGGCCTCACATATCAATACTAGTCTTTTCTGCGCACTTTGTCCTCACTCGTGCGCACCCGGGAGCAACTTCCCGGTCGGTCACCCATCCTGAAACTACTCCAAGCTGAGCACGCTTAACTTTGGAGTTCTATCCGAATGGGCTTCCGAGAAAGAAGGAATTCCTTATTGATATGAGTAGTCTATCATCCCTAATAAGCCAGGCCATCACATACACCCCCACTCAGAGGAACCGACGTCCTCGTCGGGCCACAGGAACGTACCCTCTTGGCACAAGCGTCTGTGCATCCAGTCCGATACATGTGCCATGCCGTGTGCCACGACGGGTCACAAACGTCATGAATAACATGACCGCGAAGTTGTCCGCAAACATCCCTGTAACCATGAGGGTCGGCTCTGATACCAACTTGAAATGCCCAGTATGAGATTATACCTCCTACGTGTCGAGGCACGACTTAAAGGTATAAGATCATACTAGAATGATCTCAAGTATGGTATCTTTGCACGACTCATGTAAAAGAGGGATGAAATTGCAAAAGAGTAGTTGGCTTACACTCGCCACGTCACACAATACATTACATAAGCAATCATCATCCAAATAACATCACGGTCCGACTACGGACGAAGATCCAAAAGAAAGATACCAAATAAATAAAGCCACAAGGTCCGAATCGCCCCTAGTAGAAGCCACTACTGATCCTCTGGGTAAGACATGTAGTATCGCCCACGTTCTTCATCGAACTCCTAGTAAAGCTCTGTGCCGTCACCTGTGTAGTTCACCATAGTACCTGCATCTGGTGTTGTGTAGAATCTGTGAGCCACGGAGGACTCAGCAATCCCGTTCCTGGGTAGCAAAACTATCTAAGCCTTGGGTGTGGAACAAGGCTGAAGAACAAAGGTTGCAGCTGCACTAGCACTAGCTTACGTGTTTAGAGCGAGAAGAGAAGTGCCTCGAGCGTCAAAGTGATCACGAAGTGATCCTATCTAAGCACGTCAAACATAACCCCACCGTGTTCACTTTCCGAACCCCTTCGGAAAATGACCATCACGGTTACTCACGCTGGTAGTGTATTCTTAAGGATAGAGTGTCATGTTTTCTACAACCGGATATTAACAAATTCCCATCTGCCACATAACCGTGGGCACAACTTTCGAAAGATCAAAACCCTGCAGGGGTGTCCCAACTTAGCCCATCACAAGCTCACGATCTGCGGAGTCGCAACTCCAAGGTGGGAAGACCCGAGTATTCTCGGAATCCCATGCTCAAGATATTCCAACTAAGGTAAAACTAATCCAGCAAGACCTCCCGGCGTGCCGACACCCTGACAGTAGCCGCGCGTATCTAGTCTCAGGCCACGACCGGATGAGCACAGCGTACAGTGACCAAAACCCAAGTTGCCAAGGGGGGTACCACACACGACTCTAGTTTGGAGCAACACTCAAAATGAGCACTGGCCCAGCGGGGTTGATTAATAATCCTCGAGTTAATTACTCCCTCGGCAAGTTTTAGTTGTTAGGCAAATGTAGAACCAATGTCGGGCCTTGCTGGAAAAGCTTTAGCGCTAAGCGGGTTATTGAGGGGGTCCCATAAACCCCAACCGTGTTAGGAACGCAAAATCCGGGAACATAACACCGGTTTATCGGGTCCTAAGGTGGCATGAGTGGAACAAAACACCGAGCAAAAGGACAAGCCTTCCACCCATTGCCAAGTATATAGGTGTGTTAATATATTTAAGAGATATTGTGATATTCCAACAACAAGTTCCAACATGGAGAAAACTTCATCTTCACCTGCAACTAACAACGCTATAAGAGGGGGTGAGCAAGCGGGTAACATAGCCAAACAACGGTTTGCTGGGAAGGTGTCAAAGATTAGAGGTTTCATGGCAACAATAGGAGGCTGACAAACAGGAATAGGCATCGAGGCAATAAGCTAAAGAGCGAGACATCTAGCATATGCAAAGATAGTAGTGATATTTGGGTAAGATCATCTTGCCCGAGATCCCGCAAGGAAGAAGACGAGACCATGAAGTAGTCGAACAACTCCTCACAACTCCGGAACGAAACCGAAGCTAACGAGAGAAGAATACCGGAAAGAAGCAAACAACATGGTAAACACACAAGCATAAACATGGCATATGATGCACAATCAAGTATGATGCATGTCCGGTTTAAATATGCATGGCATGGCAAAGTGCACAAACAAGTACTACAAGTTAAGTGGAGCTCAATATGCAACGAGTTGCATATTGACGAACGCCACAATTTATTTATTTAGTTGACTCTCGTTTATTTACAAGACAAGATTAAATGTTTTTATTAAACATGGCAAGAGGTGAAGCATGAGCAAAACTTCACTATATGGTCAATTAAATGAGGCCGGAAATAACAACAACAATTCCGGAAACTCCTCATGTCATTTAGCAATTATTGAAGCAACAACAATTTTAACCATTTAAATTTTGTTATCATGATGCGGATGACATTTTCAAGTTTTATGCAAATTTTAGTTAAAAGTTGACAATTAACAAGATATGAAGCATTTGGTCGCCACGACGGAATGAAAGGAGTGTCCTGGCGACGAGAACGGAAACGGTGCCACGGCAACGTTCCGATGATCCGACAACTCGTCAAGAAGCTGGTGCAAAAGCAAGGTGGCGTGAGTGAGTCGAACAAGATGATGGGGTGCTCCCGGCTTCCGGGTTCCCACTGGTCGGCGACAAAAGAGGGGCGCAACGGACACGGCGCAAACAAGCACTTCATCTCATACATCACACATGCATCATTCCGCGGGGTCGTCTCGGTGGCATACCTTTGTAGCGTGCGGATTCGGGGTGGTTCAAGTCGTCGAGGGGAAGTAGTGGAAGTAGTCGTTCTCGCGATTCGTAGATGAACTTGTCGTTTCGGTCCCGTGGTACTTGTCGCATCGTCGGGCGTAGTGGTACTTGTGATTCCGAAGATGTCGGTAGAGGTACTTGACGCATCATCGTGTAGTCGTACACGGGTCTTCGTGGGAGGTAGTGGAACTTGGCGTTTTCGTTCACGTTGATGTAGTGGTACTTTGCGCATCGTCGAGGTACTTGTCACATCCATGGTAGGGTCTTGGCGTCCTTGATTCGAGGGTCTTGGCAACGACAAAAGGCAAAACAAGGCTGGTCGTGGGGATGCTTAGATCGGTGGCGGTTTTGGTCTCGCGGCGAGCAACTTCACTGGAAGTGCACAGGACCCCAAGGTCATCTTGCCAAACAACGGAGACAAGGCGCATGGCGGCAAGGCAAAAGTGGATCGAGGCGAAACTTGACGGCGGTAGTAGAGCAGCGGGTCCGGGCACGGGTCCTGGTCCCCGTGGCGGCCTCCGGCGACGGAGCTGAAGAGGGGTGGAGCAGAGGAGCTCTCGGGAGCGGAGGGGCGGCGATGCCGACGTGCTCCGGCGAGGGGAGGCAGTGAGGCGGCTTCGGTCGATGGGGACAAGGCGAGGCTGCGGTGGTGGAGTGCGCCTGGCGATGAGGAGGGGCCCGAGCGCTGCGGGCGTGGACCGGCGGTGGCGACGCCGTTGATGGAGATGGCGAGGATGACCTTACCTAGATATCACTACTATCTTTGCCTATGCTAGATGTCTCACTCTTTAGCTTATTGCCTCGATGCCTATTCCTGTTTGTCATCCTCCTATTGTTGCCATGAAACCTCTAACCTTTGACACCTTCCCAGCAAACCGTTGTTTGGCTATGTTACCCGCTTGCTCAGCTCCTCTTATAGCGTTGTTAGTTGCATGTGAAGTTGAAGTTTGCTCCATGTTGGAACTTGTTGTTGGAATATCACAATATCTCTTAAATATATTAACACACCTATATACTTGGCAATGGGTGGAAGGCTTGGCCTTTTGCTCGGTGTTTTGTTCCACTCATGCCACCTTAGGACCCGATAAACCGGTGTTATGTTCCCGAATTTTGCGTTCCTAACACGGTTGGGGTTTATGGGACCCCCTCGATAACCCACTTAGCGCTAAAGCTTTTCCAGCGAGGCCCGACATTGGTTCTACATTTGCCTAACAACTAAAACTTGCCGAGAGAGTAATTAACCCGAGGATTATTAATCAACCCCCCTGGGCCAGTGCTCGTTTTGAGTGTTGGTCCAAACTAGAGTCGTGTGCGGTACCCCCCTTGGCAACTTGGGTTTTGGTCACTGTACGCTGTGCTCATCCGGTCGTGGCCTGAGACTAGATACGCGCGGCTACTGTCAGGGTGTCGGCACGCCGGGAGGTCTTGTTGGATTAGTTTTACCTTAGTCGGAATATCTTGAGCACGGGATTCCGAGAATACTCGGGTCTTCCCACCTTGGAATTGCGACTCCGCAGATCGTGAGCTTGTGATTGGCTAAGTTGGGACACCCCTGCAGGGTTTTGATCTTACGAAAGCCGTGCCCACGGTTATGTGGCAGATGTGAATTTGTTAATATCTAGTTGTAGAAAACATGACACTCTATCCTTAAGAATACACTACCAGCATGAGTAACCGTGATGGTCATTTTCCGAAGGGGTTCAGGAAGTGAACACGGTGGGGTTATGTTTGACGTGCTTAGATAGGATCACTTCGTGATCACTTTGACGCTCGAGGCATTTCTCTTCTCGCTCTAAACACGTAAGCTAGTGCTAGTGCAGCTGCAACCTTTGTTCTTCAGCCTTGTTCCACACCCAAGGCTTAGATAGTTTTGCTACCCAGGAACGGGATTGCTGAGTCCTCCGTGGCTCACAGATTCTACACAACACCAGATGCAGGTACTATGGTGAACTTCACACGTGACGGTGCAGAGCTGTACCGGGAGTTCGATGAAGAACGTGGGCGATACTACGTGTCTTACCCAGTGGATCAGTAGTGGCTTCTACTAGCGGCGATTCACACCTTGTGGCTTTATTTTTTGGTATCTTTCTTTTGGATCTTCGTCCGTAGTCGGATTGTGATGTTATTTGGATGATGATTGCTTATGTAATGTATTGTGTGACGTGGCGAGTGTAAGCCAACTACTCTTTTGCAATTTCATCCCTCTTTTACATGAGTCATGCAAAGATACCATACTTGAGATCATTCTAGTATGAGCTTATACCTTTAAATCGTGCCTCGACACGTAGGAGGTATAATCTCATACTCGGCATTACAAGTTGGTATCAGAGCCGACCCTCGCGGTTACACGTATGTTTGCGGACAGCTTCGCGGTCATGTTATTCATGACGTTTGTGACCTGTCGTGGCTCACGACATGGCACATGTATCGGACTGGATGCACAGACGGTTGTGCCAAGAGGGTACGTTCATGTGGCCCGACGAGGGCGCCGGTTCCTCTGAGTGGGGGTGTATGTGAAGGCCTGGCTTATTAGGGATGATGACTACTCATATCAATAAGAAATTCCTTCTTTTCCGGAAGCCCATTCGGATAGAACTCCAAAGTTAAGCGTGCTCAGCTTGGAGTAGTTTTAGGATGGGTGACCGACCGGGAAGTTGCTCCCGGGTGCGCACGAGTGAGGACAAAGTGCGCAGAAAAGACTAGTGTTGATATGTGAGGCCAGTCTAGATCCCGCCAGGAGTAACGACCACCGGCGGGTGTGTCCGTGGCGTTACATCTCGGGACGAGATCTCTTGTTAGTAGGGGAGTGTTGTGACACCCCGAGACCGATGCGCCAGGTGTCAGCCAGTTATTCGTCATCGTTGCCATGTCATCTGCTTGCGTGTTGCATCTTGCCATGTCATCATGTGTGTTGCATCCTCATGTTTTCAAAACTTGCATCCGTCCGAGTCCCCTCGTCCTTTCCGTTGTCCGTTCTGAGCCCAGACACACTCGCACGGGCCCGCGGCACCTCCGAATATTTATTTTATAAGTGGCCGAAAAATGTTCTCGGAATGGGATGAAACTTGGCATGTGGTCTTATTATAGTGTAGACAGGCCGCCTGCCAAATTTCATCGCATTCGGAGCTCGTTTGATAGCCCAACCGTTAAACTATAGCGGCACTAGTAGCCGGTATAATCGTCGGACGTTTTCGGTCTCCGAAAACCCCCGCGGGCCTCTCTCTCTCCTCTCATCTCAGCCCAACTATTCTACACAATCCACTAGGCCCAGTCTACTCCCCCTCCGGTCCGTTGCCGTTGGATCGTGATCCGATGGCTCCGAAACGCTCCAAAACCTTCAAACCCTAGCCTTTCCCTATAAAAACATCCCCACATGCCATTTTGGTCATCCCCTAACCTCCACCTACCTCTAGCCTTCCTCCTCCTCATATTCAACCGCGCAGCCACCTCCACTGCGCCACTTGTCGCCGGCCCAGAGGCCACGCCGCCACCTGAGGCGCCGGCCCGGCCAACCGGGCGCCGCCACGTCACCCTCCACCGCCGCCCTCAGCCACTAGAGCTGCGCCACCTATCGCTCCAGCCCCGCCTTCCCCGCGTGGCCTGCAGCGGCCCGTCGCCAGCCCGCCCCGAGCCAGATCTGGGCCCGGAGGCCCGCACCGCAGACGCCGCTCGGATCCCGCTCCTTCCTCCTCCTGCCCGAGCGCCACCTCGTCAACCAGCGGCCGATCTGCTCGAGCCCGCCACTGTGAGCCTCAGCTCCGTCCCCGCCAGCCACCAGGGCTTCGCCGGAGCCCCGGGACCCCGCCTCCCTTGTGGTTTCTCTCCGGATCTGATGGATCCGCGTCGGCCCCCTCCTTCCCCGCTCCGGCTTAGGAGCTCGCCGGAGTTTCTCCCGCCGCCGCCGTCGTCGGGATGGGCCCCGGTGTCGGATCCGCCATTGCCGCCCCGGGATCTGCCCCTCCGGACCTCCCGCGGCCGCCGCCTCGCCAGTAACCGCCGCCGCCGGCCCGCTGCTTCCCTCCGGCTGGAGCTACCGCCACCGCCGGACATGTCCGGTTGGGACGGACATGTCCGCGCCTTCCCCTCGCTGTGACGCTGCAAGGTGGACCCATCAGCCGCGCCGACGGACACGTCCGCTACAATTCGGACATTGTCCGCCCGACCCCGAGGTGGATATTTCGTCCAAGTCCCTGGCAATTTGTAAAAATGTTGCATACTTTGCATGGCTGTATCTTTTTGTGTGTATGTCCAAATTGAGTGTTTAATATATCAAAATGATCATGGTGTTATGCTCTTCACTTTGTTCCATTGTGCCATGCTTGTTTGAATTCATCTTGATGCCCTAATCATCGTTGCAAGAGTGCTACTTGTTAAAACTGCTGTTGACTGTAATTTTGTTGCATACTTGTGATGCTTGTAACTTTGTGCATGTTTATCCAAATGGAGCATATGATATGTCAAAATGTTCATTGTGAAGTGCTCTACCTGATGGTTGCTGTAGCATTCATGTTAGGTGCCATATTGCCATGTTAATCTCTGTTGCAAGAGTGCATATGGCTGTTAAGTGCTGAAACTTGTTGTGAGATGCTGTTTTCACTTGCTCATTGCTATTGGTGTGTTTGTCTTCATGCCACATGTCTATATGTTTTAGAAGCACCATCATATGGTCTTTGCTGTGGTGCAATCCACTTTCCATGATATGCCTTGAGGTGACTTAAACAAGCTTGTAAACATACCATGTTAATGTTGCTGTTTTATACTTAGTGAAAAAACTGTAAGTCTGGAATCTGTTAAACCTGATGCTATGTTTGCTTGATGCCCCACTCAAATCCATGCTTGTTTTGGAGTGGCCTATGATCATGTCTTGTTGTCCATGTTATTGTCTATCCATCCATGCCCTTGTTTGCATATATGGGCTGCTGTAGCTTATTTATTTCTTGCTCTCAAGTTGCTATAAATTTACCTGTCAGCTTTTTATCAGCATGATCAATTTGGTGAAGCTTGTTGTTATTGATCCATGCCTCCTATGGAGATGCTCCAATGGAGTTGTTTGATGTATGCTATGTCTACTACATGTCCATACTCTTTATATACTTAATAGAGTTGATATGCTTGTTGTTTTGTGCCTCCGAAGGCAGCATCGTGATGATGTTTTTGCCTTCCCAGATTTTTAACTAAGTCTGGATAATTTTATTGCAACTTGCCATGCTTGGTTAATTATGTTCCAGCAAACTTTTGTTGGAAATATGCCCTAGAGGCAATAATAAAAGAGTTATTATTATATTTCCTTGTTCATGATAATCGTTTATTATCCATGCTATAACTGTATTGATTGGAAACTCAAATACACGTGTGGATGAATAGACAGACTTTGTGTCCCTAGTGAGCCTCTACAGGACTAGCTCGTTGATCAAAGATGACCGCGGTTTCCAGGTCATAGACATGAGTTGTCATTTGATAACGGGATCACATCATTAGGAGAATGATGTGATGGACGAGACCCAAACGTTAACATAGCTTTTGATCGTGTCAGTTATCGCTATAGTTTTTCTGCATGTCAAGTATAAGTTCCTATGACCATGAGATCATGTAACTCACTGACACCGTAGGAGTGCTTTGTGTGTACCAAACGTCACAACGTAGCTGGGTGACTATAAAGGTGCTCTACAGGTATCTCCGAGGGTGTCTGTTGAGTTGACATGGATCAAGACTGGGATTTGTCACTCCGTGTGACGGAGAGGTATCTCCGGGCCCATTCGGTAATACGTCATCTCAATGAGCTCAAAAGTGACTAAGTAGTTGGTCACGGGATTATGTATTACGGTAACGAGTAAAGAGACTTGCCGGTAACGAGATTGAACTAGGTATAGAGATACCGACGATCGAATCTCGGGCAAGTAACATACCGACGAGACAAAGGGAACTGTATACGGGATTGCCTGAATCCTTGACATCGTGGTTCATCCGATGAGATCATCGAGAAACATGTAGGAACCAATATGGGTATCCAGATCCCGCTATTGGTTATTGACCTGGGAGTGTCTCGGTCATGTCTACATGGTTTCCGAACCCGCAGGGTCTACACACTTAACGTTCGGTGACGCTAGGGTTGTTAGTGAGAAAAGTGTATGGTTACCGAAGGTTGTTCGGAGTCACGGATGAGATCCCGGACATGACGAGGGTCTCCGGAATGGTCCGGAGACGAAGATTGATATATAGGATGAAAGGTTTCGGAGTACCGGAAGTGTTCCGGGGAGCATCGGGAAATCGGCGGAGTACCGGAAAGGTTTTCGGGGGGTCCGGAAGAAGTTCTGGGCCTAGTGGGCCACAAGGGGGAACACCACAGCCCTCAGGGGGCTGTGCGCCCCCCCTGGGCCCTCTCCTCATGCGGCTAAGGGGGTGGGACCCCCTAGGGCTGGCCGCACCCCTTGGCCTTGGGGGGCAAGGCACCTAGGGGGGGAAACCCTAGGGCCTGGCCGCCCCCCCCCCTGCCCTGGCCGCCGCCCCCTCCCCTTGCCCTGGCCGCCGGCCCCTAGGGGGAAACCCTAGGGCGCCCTCACCTCTTCACCCCCCCTATATATAGTGGGGCAAAGGGAGGGCAGCCAACACAGTTTGTGCCTCGGTGCTGCCCTCCCTCTCCCGTTACATCTTCTTCTCCCGCGGTGCTTAGGCGAAGCCCTGCTGGAGTTCTTCTCCACCATCACCACCACGCCGTCGTGCTGCCGGTTCTCCATCAACCTCTCCTCCACCCCTTGCTGGATCAAGAAGGAGGAGACGTCCCCGAGCCGTACGTGTGAAGAACGCGGAGGCACCGTTGCTTCGGTGCTAGGTCTTCGGCGATCTGAATCGCGACGAGTACGACTCCATCATCCGCGTTCATAACGCTTCCGCTTAGCGATCTACAAGGGTACGTAGATCACACTCTCCCCTCGTAGTTGCATCTACTAGATTGATCTTGGTGAACGGTAGGAAATTTTTTGTTTCCCATGCAACGTTCCCCATCAGTGGCATCATGAGCTAGGATCTTGCGTAGATGCTTTCTCGAGTAGAACACAAAAGGGTTTGTGGCGTTGATGTTTAAATTGCTGCCCTCCTTAGTCTTTCTTGATTCAGCGGTATTATAGGATGAAGCGGCCCGGACCAACTTTACATGTCCACGTACATGAGACCGGTTCCATCGACAGACATGTGACTTTTGTTGCATAAGATGGCTGGCGGGTGTCTGTCTCTCCTATCTTAGTTGAATCGGAATAGAACAAGGCGGTCCTTGTAGAAGGTTAAATAGCAACTTGAATATCACCGTTGTGGTTTTGCGTAGGTAAGAAACGTTCTTCCTAGATACCCATAGCAGCCACGTAAAACATGCAACAACAAATTAGAGGACGTCTAACTTGTTTTTGCAGGGTATGCATGTGATATGATATGGCCAATGACATGATGAATTATATTTGATGTATGAGATGATCATGTTGTAATAGTTAATATCGACTTGCATGTCGATGCATACGGCAACCGGCAGGAGCCATAGGGTTGTCTTTAATTTTTGTATGACCTGCGTGTCAATCTTCAAGCGCTTTGTAATGCTTTACTTTATCGCTAAACGGTAGCAATAGTAGTAAGAGCATGGTGGGCGCCGACAACCCCGATGGCGACACGATGATGGAGATCATGATGATGGAGATCATGGTGTGGCGCCGGTGACGATGGAGATCATGCCGGTGCTTTGGAGATGGAGATCAAAAGCACGAGTTGATGGCCATATCATGTCACTTATGATTTACATGTGATGTTAATCCTTTTATGCATCTTATTTTGCTTAGGACGACGGTAGCATTATAAGATGATCCTTCACTAAAATTTCAAGATAAAATTGTGTTCCCCCCGAGTGTGCGCCGTTGCGAAGGTTCGTCGTTTCGAAGCACCACGTGATGATCGGGTGTGATAGACTCTACGTTCGCATACAACGGGTGCAAGCCAGTTTTGCACATGCAGAACACTCGGGTTAGACTTGACGAGCCTAGCATGTACAGACATGGCCTCGGAACACGGACGACCGAAAGGTCGAGCATGAGTCATATAGTAGATATGATCAACATGTTGATGTTCACCATTGACACCACCTCATCTCACGTGATGATCGGACTTGGGTTGGTGAATTTGGATCATGTCACGCTCGAATGACCGGAGGGATGTCAATTTGAGTGGGAGTTATAATTAATTTGATTAGGTAATAACTCACTTATCATGAACAATAGTCTAAAATGTCTTTGCAAATTTTGGTTGTAGATGGCTCGCGCAGTAGCTCCCCTGAATTTTAATGCGTTCCTAGAGAAAGCTAAACTGAAAGATGACGGGAGCAACTTTGTGGACTGGCTCCGCAATCTGAGGATCATCCTCACAGCTGCCCAAAAGGTTTATGTCCTAAATGCACCGCTAGGTCAACCCCCCGCTCCTGGAGCCTCTGCGGACGATATGAACGTCTGGCAGACGCGTTCGGATGACTATTCGATAGTACAGTGTGCCATGTTGTACGGCTTGGAAGGAGGACTTCAAAGGCGTTTTGAACGTCATGGTGCATATGAGATGTACACAGAGTTGAAGTTCATCTTTGAGAAGAATGCTAAGATCGAGAGGTATGAGACCACCGATAAATTCTTCGCTTGCAAGATGGAGGAGAATTCGTCTGTCAGTGAGCACTTGCTGAAGATGTCTAGGTACTATACCCGCATAGCTGATCTGGGACTTGTGTTCCCGGATGAGGCTATCATTGACAGAATTCTCCAGTCACTCCCTCCAAGCTACAAGAGCTTCGTCCAGCAGTACAACATGCAAGGGATGAATAAAACCATCGCCGAGCTGTTCTCGATGCTGAAAGTCGCTGAGGCAGACATCCAGAAGGAGTATCAAGTGTTGATGGTCAATAAGACCACCAGTTTCAAGAAGAATGGCAAGGGCAAGAAGGGTAACTCTAAGAAGGGTGGCAAAGCAGTTGCTAATCCAGTGAAGAAACCCAAGGCTGGGCCCAAGCCAGAGACTGAGTGTTTCTATTGCAAGGGGAATGGCCACTGGAAGCGGAACTGCCCCAAGTATCTGGCGGACAAGAAGGGGGCCAACAACAACAAAGGTATATGTGATATACATGTTATTGATGTGTACCTTACCAACTCTCGTTGTAGTGCCTGGGTATTTGATACCGGTTCGGTTGCTCACATTTGCAACTCTAAACAGGAACTGCGGAATAAACGGAGGCTGGCGAAGGACGAAGTGACGATGCGCGTGGGAAATGGTTCCAAGGTTGATGTGATCACCGTCGGCACACTCGCTCTTCGATTACCATCGGGATTAGTTATGAACCTGAATAATTGTTATTTAGTGCCTGCGTTAAGCATGAACATTATATCTGGATCTTGTTTATTGCGAGACGGTTACTCATTTAAGTCAGAGAATAATGGTTGTTCTATTTATATGAGTAATATCTTTTATGGTCATGCACCCGAAGTTAGGGGTTTATTCTTATTGAATCTCGATAGTGATGATACACATGTTCATAACATTGATGCCAAAAGATGTAGAGTAGATAATGATAATACCACTTTCTTGTGGCACTGCCGTCTGGGTCATATCGGCGTAAAACGCATGAGGAAGCTCCATGCTGATGGACTTTTGGAGTCTCTTGATTTTGAATCACTTGACACGTGCGAGCCGTGCCTCATGGGCAAGATGACAAGGACCCCGTTTTCAGGGACAATGGAACGGGCAAGTGACTTATTGGAAATCATACATACTGATGTGTGCGGTCCGATGAGTGTAACGGCGCGCGGTGCATATCGTTATTTTCTCACCTTCACTGACGACTTAAGTAGATATGGGTATATTTACTTAATGAAGCATAAGTCTGAAACTTTTGAAAAGTTCAAGCAATTTCAGAGTGAAGTAGAAAATCATCGTAACAAGAAGATCAAGTTCCTACGATCTGATCGAGGGGGAGAA
This sequence comes from Secale cereale, assembly GCA_902687465.1. Taxonomy (NCBI): domain Eukaryota; kingdom Viridiplantae; phylum Streptophyta; class Magnoliopsida; order Poales; family Poaceae; genus Secale; species Secale cereale. The sequence continues at coordinate 578,173,964 of LR738715.1, read as the reverse complement.
TATCTGAGTTATGAGTTTGGTGATCACTTAAGAAAATGTGGAATTGTTTCACAGTTGACGCCACCTGGAACACCACAGCGTAATGGTGTGTCCGAACGTCGTAATCGAACCCTATTAGATATGGTGCGTTCTATGATGTCTCTTGCCGATTTGCCACTATCGTTTTGGGGATATGCGTTAGAGACAGCTGCATTCACTTTAAATAGGGCTCCATCTAAGTCCGTTGAGACAACACCGTATGAACTGTGGTTTGGTAAGAAACCTAAGTTGTCTTTTCTCAAAGTTTGGGGTTGCGATGCTTATGTCAAAAGGCTTCAGCCAGAAAAGCTCGAACCCAAAGCGGACAAATGTGTCTTCATAGGATACCCAAAAGAAACAGTTGGGTACACCTTCTATCTCAGATCCGAGGGCAAAGTGTTTGTCGCTAAGAACGGGTCCTTTCTCGAGAAAGAGTTTCTCTCGAAAGAATTGAGTGGGAGGAAGGTAGAACTTGATGAGGTTATTGAACCTCTGCTTCAACCAGAAAGTAGCGCAGCACAGAAATATGTTTTTGTGGAGCCTGCAGAGGTTGAAGAGGAAGCCAATGATGATGATCAAGAAGCTACTGATCAAGTTACTACCGAACCTCGTAGGTCGACAAGGGTACGCACTGCACCTGAGTGGTATGGTAACCCTGTCTTGGAGGTCATGTTGTTAGACAACGGTGAACCTACGAGCTATGGAGAAGCGATGGTGGGCCCAGATTCCGACAAATGGTTAGAGGCCATGAAATCCGAGATGGGATCCATGTATGAAAACAAAGTATGGACTTTGGAAGTATTACCTGAAGGGCGGAAGGCCATTCAGAATAAATGGATTTTTAAGAGGAAGACGGACGCTGACGGTAATGTCACCGTGTATAAAGCTCGACTTGTGGCAAAGGGTTTTTCACAAGTTCAAGGGATTGACTACGATGAGACTTTCTCACCCGTAGCGATGCTTAAATCCGTCCGAATCATGTTAGCAATAGCTGCATATTTCGATTATGAAATTTGGCAGATGGATGTCAAAACAGCGTTCCTTAACGGTTTTCTTAAGGAAGAGTTGTATATGATGCAACCAGAGGGTTTTGTCGATCCAGAGAATGCTGACAAAGTATGCAAGCTCCAACGTTCCATTTATGGGCTGGTGCAAGCATCTCGGAGTTGGAATCTTCGCTTTGATGAGGTGATCAAAGCGTTTGGGTTTATACAAGTTTACAATGAAGCTTGTATTTACAAGAAAGTGAGTGGGAGCTCTATAGCGTTTCTAATATTATATGTGGATGACATATTGCTGATTGGAAACAATATAGAATTTTTGGATAGCGTGAAGGGGTATTTGAACAAGAGTTTTTCGATGAAAGATCTCGGTGAAGCTGCTTTCATATTGGGCATCAAGATCTATAGAGATAGATCAAGACGCTTGATAGGACTTTCACAAAGCACATACCTTGATAAAGTTTTGAAGAAGTTCAAAATGGATCAATCCAAGAAGGGGTTCTTGCCGGTATTGCAAGGTACGAAGTTGAGTAAGACTCAATGCCCAGTGACTGCGGATGACAGAGAAAAGATGAGTGTCGTCCCCTATGCTTCAGCCATAGGCTCTATCATGTATGCAATGCTGTGCACAAGACCAGATGTCAGCCTTGCCATAAGTATGGCCGGAAGGTTTCAGAGTAATCCTGGTATGGATCACTGGACAGCGGTCAAGAATATCCTAAAGTACCTGAAAAGGACTAAGGATATGTTTCTCGTTTATGGAGGTGACCAAGAGCTCGTCGTAAAGGGTTACGTCGATGCAAGCTTTGACACTGATCCGGATGACTCTAAGTCACAAACCGGATACGTATATATTCTCAACGGGGGAGCGGTAAGCTGGTGCAGTTCCAAGCAGAGCGTGGTAGCTGATTCTACATGTGAAGCGGAGTACATAGCTGCCTCAGAGGCGGCTAAGGAAGGTGTCTGGATGAAGGAGTTCATGACAGATCTTGGAGTTGTGCCTAGTGCACTGAACCCAATGACTCTGTTCTGTGATAACACTGGTGCCATTGCTCTAGCCAAGGAACCAAGGTTTCACAAGAGGACCAGACACATAAAGCGACGCTTCAATTCCATCCGCGATTCAGTCAAGGAGGAGGACATAAACATTTGCAAAGTACACACGGATTTGAATGTTGCAGATCCGTTGACTAAGCCTCTTCCACGGGCTAAGCACGATCAACACCAAGACTGTATGGGTGTCAGATTCATTACCTTGTAATGCTAGATTATTGACTCTAGTGCAAGTGGGAGACTGTTGGAAATATGCCCTAGAGGCAATAATAAAAGAGTTATTATTATATTTCCTTGTTCATGATAATCGTTTATTATCCATGCTATAACTGTATTGATTGGAAACTCAAATACACGTGTGGATGAATAGACAGACTTTGTGTCCCTAGTGAGCCTCTACAGGACTAGCTCGTTGATCAAAGATGACCGCGGTTTCCAGGTCATAGACATGAGTTGTCATTTGATAACGGGATCACATCATTAGGAGAATGATGTGATGGACGAGACCCAAACGTTAACATAGCTTTTGATCGTGTCAGTTATCGCTATAGTTTTTCTGCATGTCAAGTATAAGTTCCTATGACCATGAGATCATGTAACTCACTGACACCGTAGGAGTGCTTTGTGTGTACCAAACGTCACAACGTAACTGGGTGACTATAAAGGTGCTCTACAGGTATCTCCGAGGGTGTCTGTTGAGTTGACATGGATCAAGACTGGGATTTGTCACTCCGTGTGACGGAGAGGTATCTCCGGGCCCATTCGGTAATACGTCATCTCAATGAGCTCAAAAGTGACTAAGTAGTTGGTCACGGGATTATGTATTACGGTAACGAGTAAAGAGACTTGCCGGTAACGAGATTGAACTAGGTATAGAGATACCGACGATCGAATCTCGGGCAAGTAACATACCGACGAGACAAAGGGAACTGTATACGGGATTGCCTGAATCCTTGACATCGTGGTTCATCCGATGAGATCATCGAGAAACATGTAGGAACCAATATGGGTATCCAGATCCCGCTATTGGTTATTGACCTGGGAGTGTCTCGGTCATGTCTACATGGTTTCCGAACCCGCAGGGTCTACACACTTAACGTTCGGTGACGCTAGGGTTGTTAGTGAGAAAAGTGTATGGTTACCGAAGGTTGTTCGGAGTCCCGGATGAGATCCCGGACATGACGAGGGTCTCCGGAATGGTCCGGAGACGAAGATTGATATATAGGATGAAAGGTTTCGGAGTACCGGAAGTGTTCCGGGGAGCATCGGGAAATCGGCGGAGTACCGGAAAGGTTTTCGGGGGGTCTGGAAGAAGTTCTGGGCCTAGTGGGCCACAAGGGGGAACACCACAGCCCTCAGGGGGCTGTGCGCCCCCCCTGGGCCCTCTCCTCATGCGGCTAAGGGGGTGGGACCCCCTAGGGCTGGCCGCACCCCTTGGCCTTGGGGGGCAAGGCACCTAGGGGGGGAAACCCTAGGGCCTGGCCGCCCCCCCCTGCCCTGGCCGCCGCCCCCTCCCCTTGCCCTGGCCGCCGGCCCCTAGGGGGAAACCCTAGGGCGCCCTCACCTCTTCACCCCCCCTATATATAGTGGGGCAAAGGGAGGGCAGCCAACACAGTTTGTGCCTCGGTGCTGCCCTCCCTCTCCCGTTACATCTTCTTCTCCCGTGGTGCTTAGGCGAAGCCCTGCTGGAGTTCTTCTCCACCATCACCACCACGCCGTCGTGCTGCCGGTTCTCCATCAACCTCTCCTCCACCCCTTGCTGGATCAAGAAGGAGGAGACGTCCCCGAGCCGTACGTGTGAAGAACGCGGAGGCACCGTTGCTTCGGTGCTAGGTCTTCGGCGATCTGAATCGCGACGAGTACGACTCCATCATCCGCGTTCATAACGCTTCCGCTTAGCGATCTACAAGGGTACGTAGATCACACTCTCCCCTCGTAGTTGCATCTACTAGATTGATCTTGGTGAACGGTAGGAAAATTTTTGTTTCCCATGCAACGTTCCCCAACAACTTTTTGGTGTGTTATAAGTTCATGCTTGTTAAGTATCATGTATATTTCACATCCATGCTTCTTGTTATCATGTTTGAGTGCTGTAGCATATATATACCTTGCTCCAAAGTTGCGATGTGGCTGTTAACTACAGCTTGTTGTTATATCTTGTTTCATGTGTATGTGTTGAACCGTTGCTCCGTTTTGAGTGTGTCCTATATGAAACTTGTGTGATTTTGCATGTAGAAGAATAATATCATGTTGTTTACATGTTTGGAGTATGTTTGCTTGATGTTTGGGTGCATCTTGCACCGTTGCCATGTTTGTCTTGTTGTGCTCATATCTTCTAGGCCGTAGCTCCGAATTAAACAAACTTTATATGAAACTTGACTAGAATTTCGTGTAGATCATCATGGTGCATGTTAACTTGTTGTTTAACCACTTTAAATTAAAGTTTGTTCAGATCTGGACCAATTTTGAAATGTGCATATGAGGACTTACCGGAATTGATATGTGTTGATTCCGGCCTCTTTTAAACTTGTTGGTTTGTGTTGTTCTTGTGTGCATCATCCCTTGCCATGAATTGCATCATATAGACTTGTCTTGCATCATACTTGCTTGAGCATCTTGTCTTGTTCTTGTGTTGTGTGTTTACCTTGTGGTGTGTTTCTTCTCGCTAGTCTTTTCCGTTGCGATCGTGAGGATTCGTTCGACTACGCGTGGTTCGTCTTCAAGGCTTCTTCTTCGTCTTCTTCACGGATCTGTTCTTCTTCCTTGCAGGATCTCAGGCAAGATGACCATCACCTTGGATACCTTTACTATCACTGCCATGCTTAGTTGTCTCGATGCTATCGTTACATGTCGCGCTAGCCATCATTTTTGTCAGCCCCTCTCCTTGTTTCCATGAAACATCTAACCTTTGACACCTTCCTAGCAAACCGTTGTTTGGCTATGTTACCCGCTTGCTCAGCCCCTCTTATAGCGTTGTTAGTTGCAGGAGAAGATGAAGATCGTTCCATGTTGGAACTTGTTTTTGGAATATCACAATGTCTATTATTATATTAACACACCTATATACTTGGCAATGGGTGGAAGGCTTGGACTTTTGCTCGGTGTTTTGTTCCACTCATGCCACCTTAGGAGCCGATAAACTGGCGTTATGTTCCTTGATTTTGCGTTCCTTACACGGTTGGGTATATGGGGACCCCTTGACAGTTCGTCTTTGAATAAAACTCCTCCAGCAAGGCCCAACATTGGTTTTAATTGCTCATAATAAAAACTTAATTAATTAATTAATTGCATAGGGAGTTAGCGCTACCCGAGGATTCTTTCTACATAGCAGGGGGGCCAATGCTGATGGTGTTGGTCCCAAACGGGGAGACTGCGGGGCCACCTCAGGGAAACTCGAGGGCTGGCTCCCGTAGGATCACCTATCCGGTTGTGGCCTGAGACGAGATACGCGTGCTACTATCAGGGTGTCGGCATGCCGGGAGGTCTTGCTGGACTTGTTTTACCATTGTCGAAATGTCTTGTGCACTGGGAATTCCGAGTCTGATCGGGCCTTCCCTAAGATAAGGGGTGATAATATTATTATGACTTCTGCTGATCGTGAGAGCTTGTGATGGGCTAAGTTGGGACACCCGTGCAGGGTTATGATCTTTCGAAAGCCATGCCCGTGGTTATGTGGCAGATTGGAATTTCTTAATGTACGGTTGTAGAAAACTTGACAGAGGAGCCGAAGTAAAACACACAACTGTGTGAGTAACCGTGACTGTCTCTTTTCACTTTGAGAAGAGAACACGGTGGGGTTATGTTTGACTCGTAGGTAGTTCATGATCTTTAGCGATCACTACTAGTTTGCGACCGCTTGCGTAGATGCTCATCTTATTCTTGTACTCGTAAGTTAGCCACCATATATTTTGCTTAGCCACTTCTGAAACCTCACCACCTTACCTCTTCCTACCCATTAAGCTTTGCTAGTCTTGATACCCATGGTTATGGGATTGCTGAGTCCTCGCGGCTCACAAATACTACAACAATAGTTGCAGGTGCAGGTTTTCGATGTCTTGACGCGAGAGCGATGTCCTTTGTGTTGGAGTTCTTTCTTCTTCTTCTTCTTCTTTAGTCTTGGGTTAGGTTCCTGGTCGGCAGCCTGGGATAGCAGATGGATGTCGTTGTGCTTTTCATGTTTACATCCATAGTCGGATGTCTTGTATTGATGTTGTTGTATTCATGTGACTTGTATGTATTGTTGTATCCCCCATGTATTTATGTAATGGTATGATGTAATGATATCCATCTTGCTAAGCGCCCGAAATGCGGTTGTGCCCCAATCACGTAAGTGTCACGTGATCGAGATAGAATCGCATCTTGGGCCTGACAGTAGGTATGGTGCCTGTTTTGAGGAAGGTATATGGTGGGTGCATGGTACCGGCGAAAGTTGCGCGGTAGAAGAGAGGCTAGCAATGGTGGAAGGGTGAGAGTGCGTATAATCCATGGACTTAACATTTGTCATAAAGAACTCATATACTTATTGCAAAAATCTACGAGTTATAAAAACAAAGTATTCAATGCATGCTCCTGGGGGAAGGGTTGGTAGGAGTTAACCATCGCGCGATCCCGACCTCCACACAAAGGATGACACTCAATAAATAAATCATGCTCCAACTTCATCACATAACGGTTCACCATACGTGCATGCTACGGGAATCACAAACTTTAACACAAGTGTTTCTCAAATTCACAATTACTCCACTAGCATGACTCTAATATCATCATCCTCAAATCTCAAAACAATCATGAAGTATCAAACTTCTCATCATATTCAATGCACTTTTTATGAAAGTTTTTACTATACTCATCTTGGATGCCTATCATATTATGACTAATTTTATTACCAAAGCACATTACCATGCAGTTCTAAAAGACTCTCAAATAGATATAAGTGAAGCATGAGAGATCAATAATTTCTACAAAATAAAACCACCACAGTGCTCTAAAAGATATAAGTGAAGCACTAGAGCAATACTATCTAGCTCAAAAGATATAAGTGAAGCACATAGAGTGTTCTAATAAATTCTAAATCATATTTATCTCTCTCAAAAAGGTGTGTCCAGAAAGGATGATTGTGGCAAACTAAAAAGAAAAGACTCAAATCATACATGACGCTCCAAGCAAAACACATATCATGTGTTGAATAAAAATATAGTCTCAAGTAAAGTTACCGATAGACGAAGACGAAAGAGGGGATGCCTTCCCGGGGCATCCCCAAGCTTAGGCTTTTGGTTGTCCTTGAATTTTACCTTGGGGTGCCTTGGGCATCACCAAGCTTAGGCTTTTTCCACTCTTTGTTCCATTGTCCATCAAATCCATACTCAAAACTTGAAAACTTCACAACACAAAACTTAGCCAAAAATCTTGTGAGCTCCGTTAGTATAAGAAAACAAACCACAACTCAAAGGTACTGTAATGAACTAATTATTTGTTTATATTGGTGTTAAACCTACTGCATTCCAACTTCTCTATGATTCATATGCCCTGATACTACTCATAGATTCATCAAAATAAGCAAACAACACACGAAAAACAGAATCTGTCAAAAACAGAACAGTCTGTAGTAATCTGTAACTTTCGAATACTTCTTTAACTCAATTTTTTTTGAAATAAATTGGTGGACATGAGGAATTTGTCTAGTAATAATCTTAAAAAATAATAAACTAAAAACCACTCTCTGGTAAAAAATGAGAGCCAATCTCGTGAGCGCTAAAGTTTCTGTTTTTACAGCATGATCACGTAAACTTCACACAAGTCTTCCCAAAGGTTCTACTTGGCACAAACACTAATTAAAACACAGAACCACATCTAAACAGAAGCTAGATGAAATATTTATTCCTAAACAGAAGCAAAAACAAATAAAATAAAATTGGGTTACCTCCCAACAAGCGCTATCGTTTAACGCCCCTAGCTAGGCACGATACAAGAATAGATCTAGGTATTGCCATCTTTGGTAGGCAATCCATAAGTGGCTCTCATAATAGATTCATAAGGTGATTTGGTTTTCTTTCTAGGAAAGTGTTCCATGCCTTTCCTTAAAAAAAATTGGAATCCAATATTTCCTTCCTTCATATCAATAATTGCGCCAATCGTTCTAAGGCAAGGTCTACCAAGAATGATAGGACATGAAGGATTGCAATCTATATAAAGATCAATGAAATCTAATGGAACATAATTCCTATTAGCAATAATAATAACATCATTAATCCTTCCCATATGTTTCTTAATGGTAGAATCCGCAAGATGTAAATCTAAAGAACAATCATCAAGTTCATGGAATCCTAACATATCACATAAATTTTTTGGAATTGTGGAAACACTTGCACCAAAATCACACAAAGCAAAGAATTCATGATCTTTAATATTAATTTTAATAGTAGGTTCCCACTCATCATAAAGCTTTCTAGGGATAGAAACTTCTAATTCAAGTTTTTCTTCATAAGACTACATTAAAACATCAACTATGTGTCTGGTAAAAGCCTTATTTTGACTATAAGCTTGTGGAGAATTTAGCACAGATTGCAACAAGGAAATAAAATCTATTAAAGAGCAATTATCATAATTAAATCCCTTGAAATCCAAGATAGTGGGTTCATCGCTATGCCAAGTTTTGATCTCTTCAATCCCGCTTTTAACAATTTTAGCATCAAGATCTAAAAACTCTGAATCATTGGGACGCCTCTTAACTAAAGTAGACTCATCTCTAGTCCCATCTTTATCAAGATTCATACTAGAAAACAAGGATTTAATAGGAGACACATCAATCACTTTTAGATCTTCATCTTTATTCTCATGATAACTAGAAGAACACGCTTTCATAAAGCAATCTCTTTTAGCACACATCCTAACGGTTCTTTCTTTGCACTCATCAATGGAAATTCTCATGGCTTTGAGAGACTCATTGATATCATGCTTAGGTGGAATAGATCTAAGTTTCAAAGAATCAACATCAAGAGTAATTCTATCCACGTTTCTAGCCAACTCATCAATCTTAAGCAATTTCTCTTCAAGCAAAGCATTGAAATTCTTTTGCGAATTCATAAACTCTTTAACACTAGTCTCAAATTCAGAGGGTATCTTACCAAAATTTCCATAAGAGTTATTGTAGGAATTACCATAATTATTAGAGGAATTACTAGGAAAAGTTCTAGGATTAAAGTTTCCTCTATAAGCATTGTTACCAAAATTACTCTTACCAACAAAATTCGCATCCAAAGATTCATTATTATTTTCAATCAACGTGGACAAAGGCATATCATTAGGATCGGAAGAAGCACTCTTAGTAGCAAATAATTTCATAAGTTCATCCATCTTTCCACTCAAAACACTAATCTCTTCAATAGCATGCACTTTTCTACTAGTAGATCTTTCGGTGTGCCATTGAGAGTAGTTAACCATAGTATTATCTAGGAGTTTGGTAGCTTCTCCTAAAGTGATTTACATGAAAGTGCCCCCCGCGGCCGAATCTAAAAGATTTCTAGAAGCAAAATTCAAGCCAGCATAAAAGTTTTGTATAATCATCCATAAGGTTAAACCATGTGTAGGGCAATTACGTATCATTAATTTCATTCTCTCCCAAGCTTTTGCAACATGCTCATGATCTAGTTGCTTAAAATTCATAATATCGTTTCTAAGAGAGATAATCTTAGCAGGAGGAAAATACTTAGAGATAAAGGCATCTTTGCACTTATTCCATGAATCAATACTATTTCTAGGCAAAGAGGAAAACCAAGTTTTAGCACGATCTCTAAGCGAAAACGGAAATAGCTTCAATTTAACAATACCATTATCCGTATCCCTCTTCTTTTGCATATCGCATAAATCAACAAAGTTGTTCAGATGGGTAGCGACATCTTCACTAGGAAGGCCAGAAAATTGATCTTTCATGACAAGATTCAACAGGGCAGCATTGATCTCACAAGATTCAGCATCTAACATAGGAGCATTTGGCGTTCTATTAAAATCATTATTGTTGGTATTGGAGAAGTCACACAATTTGGTATTGTCTTGAGCCATAGTGACAAGCAAGCAATACAACACACAAGCAAACAAGAGGCAAGCGAACGGTAAAACACACAGAAGAAGAAGGGCGAATAAAACGGCAAGGGTGAAGTGGGGGAGAGGAAAACGAGAGGCAAATAATGTAGTGCCAGGGATAAGGGTTTGTGACAGGTACTTGGCATATGACTTTTGCGTAGTTCTCCCCGGCAATGGCGCCAGAAATTCTTCTTGATACTTCTCGAGCTTGCATTGAATTCCCTCGAAGAGGAAAGGGTGATGCAGCACATTAACGTAAGTATTTCCCTTAGTTTTTGAGAACCAAGGTATCAATCTAGTAAGAGACCACGCGCAAGTCCCTCGCACCTGCACAAACAAATAAGAACCTCACAGCCAACACGATAAGGGGTTGTCAATCCCTTCACGGTCACTTACGAGAGTGAGATCTGGTAGATAGGATAGGATAATATTTTTTCTATTTTTGGTATAGAAACAAAAAGTAAATAAAGCAAAGTAAAGTAGATGGAAGATTAATATGATGAGAATAGACCCCGGGGCCATAGGTTTCACTAGTGGCTTCTCTCATGATAGCATAATTCTACAGTGGGTGAACAAATTACTGTCGAGCAATTGATATAAAAGCGCATAGTTACGAGAATATCTAGGCATGATCATTGTATATAGGCATCACGTCCGTGACAAGTAGATCGAAACGATTCTGCATCTACTACTATTACTCCACACATCGACTGCTATCCAGCATGCATCTAGAGTATTAAGTTCATAAGAACAGAGTAACGTATTAAGCAAGATGACATGATGTAGAGAGATAAACTCAAGCAATATGATATAAACCCCATCTTTTTATCCTCGATGGCAACAATACTATGTGTGCCTTGCTGCCCCTACTGTCATTGGGAAAGGACACCGCAAGATTGAACCCAAAGCCAAGCACTTCTCCCATTGCAAGAACTATAGATCTAGTAGCCAAACCAAACCAATAATCCAAAGAGACTTGCAAGGATATTATAATCATACATAAAAGATTTCAGAAAAGAATCCAATATTGTTCATAGATAATCTTGATCATAAACCAGAATTCATCGGATCTCGACAAACACACCGCAAAAAGATTACATCGAATAGATCTCCTCGAAGATCGAGGAGAACTTTGTATTGAGATCCAAAGAGAGAGAAGAAGCCATCTAGCTAATAACTGTGGACCCGAAGGTCTGTGGTAAACTACTCACAATTCATCGGAGAGGCTATGGTGTTGATGTAGAAGCCCTCCTTGATCGATGCCCCCTCCGGCGGAGCTCCGGAACAGGCCCCAAGATGGGATCTCACGGGAACAGAAGGTTACGGCGGTGGAATTAGGGTTTCTTCATGCTCCTCGATGTTTTCAGGGTATATGGGTATATATAGGAGGAAAAAGTACGTCGGTGGAGCAACATGGGGCCCATGAGGGTGGGGGGCGCGCCTACCCCCTGGGCGCGCCCTGCCCCCTCGTGGGCACCTCGTTTTTTCTCTGACGTGTACTCCAAGTCTCTCATGAAGATATCGTTCCAAAAATAACTCTCCCGAAGGTTTCATTCTGTTTGGACTCCGTTTGATATTCCTTTTCTACGAAACACTGAAATAGGCAAAAAAACAGCAATTTGCACTGGGCCTTGGGTTAGTAGGTTATTCCCAAAAATAATATAAAAGTGTATAATAAATCCCATTAAACATCCGAAACAAAATATATAATAGCATGGAACGATCAAAACTTATAGATACGTTGGAGAAGTATCACGAATCCTGACATCGTAACATTACCGGAACTAAGAAGCAGCATCGGAAAGAAACAAACAACATGGTAAACACACACACATAATCAAGACAAGATGCTCAACCAAGTATGATGCAGGACAAGGCTACATGATGCTAAACATGGCAAGAGATGAAGCACAAAATAACATCACAACAGATCAAGTTTAAATGAGGCAGGAAACAACATATAACAATTCCGGTAAGACCTCATATGCAAATTTAGAAATTGGTTCAGATCTGAATAAACCTGATGCTAAAGTTGTTAAACAGCAAGTTAACATGCACCATGATGATCTACACGAAAATCTAGTCAAGTTACATATAAAGTTCATTTAATTTGGAGCTACGGCCTAGAAAATATGAGAAAAACAAGTCAAGCATGGCAAAGATGCAAGATGCATTCAAACATCAAGCAAACACACTCCAAACATGTATACAACATGATATGATGCATCTACATGCAAAAACAAGCAAGTTTCATATAGAGCACGCTCATAACGGAGCAACGGTTCAACACATACACATGAAACAAGATATAACAACAATCTGTCCCAAAACAGCAACCAGGCACTTTGCAATCACCAAAACAACACGCTACAAGAACATTTCATGGCATCAAAGGGCATGGTAAGCATGTACATGTCAAGCACTACAAACATGATCACTGAGCTACTGCCAAACACCACTAGAACATGCTCAAAACATCATGACAAGATTGCAAATGAGAACAGTTTCAAAGACTTAGTGAAATAAACTGAACATGGCAGCAACAATGACAAGTAGGCATGTTTGCAAGCTTGTGCAACTCATCTCAAAGCATATCATGGCATGTGAATATAACCAACACCAAGAAGACATGTTTATGCAGCTACTCATGGCAAGAACATGGTCATAGGATGCACAGAACATTAGCTATTCACATGGCAAAACTGAACTTACTGATAACAGGCTGACAGAAACATTATATAGCAATTTGAGAGCAAGAAAGAGTCATGCTACAACAACTTATAATTGCAACCAAGGGCATGGATGGATAGAGCATAACATGGACTTCAAGACATGATCACTGGGCATTCCAAAACACGCATGTATATGACTGTAGCGTCAAGCAAACATGGCATCACAATATAACTGTTTCAGACTTAACAGTTTTGAACAAGCCTCAGAAATTAGCAAATAGCGAGTAGGGCACTTAACAGGCTTGTTCCACTCACCACAAGGCATAACATGAAAAGTGCATTGCACCACAACAAATATGGCATGATTGTGCTCCTAACACATGTTGACATAATGCTCAAACAAAAATCACACAAAAAGATATGAAAAAGACAAATCAGCAACTTATATCAAGTTTCAGCAGTTAACAACACTTAGCACTTTTGCAACAGATATTAAGGCAATAGGATGAACAATAACATGCATGAAAATGCAACTAACATATAGAGCACAGAGAGATGAATATTTTGACATATCATATGCTTCATTTGGACCAACATGCAAAAGATGTGACCTCACAAACATGGTAACATATTGTTGACAGAGAACTAGAGCTGACCAGTAACATCACATAGCAGTTTGGCAACGAAGATTAAGATATCAAGATGAACCCTAACATGCATGCAAATGATACCAACATGTAGAGCACTCTGAGACAAACAAATCCATATATCATACACACAAATCGGCGCTACGAGCACGGAGATATGGCATGGCAAAGAGGGCATCATGATATGACACATCAGGGACTTAGTGAAATTATACCAGCGTGAAGTGGGACGAGGAGGACCCGGGACGGGGAGATATGGGACGGAGCTGGGCGTTTGGATCCGGGGATTGGTGGATCTGGTCCAGCTTCCAGATCCCGATCTGAATCTCGCCGGAGAAGTGGCCGGCGGCGGTGGGTGAGGCGCGGCGACGGGCGGTGCTCAGCGTCCGCGGCGGAGGAGGCCGACGGCGGGGCTAGCGGGCGCCGAAGCGGGGCTGAGCGCG
>LR738715.1:578137429-578159996 GCA_902687465.1 Secale cereale | reverse complement strand
TGTGGCGGTGGAGCTCGGCCGGCGCGCGGCGGCGGAGGGCGGCGCCGGTGGCGGTGGTCGACGGGAGGCGGCGGCGGCCGGAGAAGCCGGGAGGCGCGGGGCACGGTGGCCCGGTGCGGCCCGGGCTCGGGCCCGTCGTGGGCCAAGCGGGCCGCAGTGACGCGTAGGAGAGAGAGGGCGGCGTGCGGGACATGTGGCGAGCGCTGATTCGCCGAGGAGGGCGGCGCGGACATGTTCGGCGCGGGCGGACGTGTCCGGCGGTGCGAGGAGGAAGATGGCTAGGGTTTGCCCGCAAATTTCGGGGGGGAGGGGCATATTTATAGGTAGAGGGAGCTAGGAGAGTCCAAATAAGGTGCGGTTTTCGGCCACACGATCGTGATCCAATGGAGAAGAACATGGAGGTGGTTTAGATGAGCTAGTGGGCTGTTGTGTAGGGGTGTTGGGCTGCAAGGAGAAAGGGGTCCGGCGGTTAACGTGGTAAACCGTTGCGGTTATGACTATTAACCGTTGCGGTTAACGCGGTTAACCGTTGGGGTATCAAACGGACTCCGAACGCGACGAAATTTGAGAGGCGGTCTACCTATACTATAATAAGACCACACGCCAAGTTTCAACCCATTTCATGAATATTTTCTGGCCACTTATAAGATTAATATTCCGAGGTGCCGCGGGCGCGTGCGAGTGTGTCTGGGCTCAGAACGGACAACAGAGAGGACAGGGGGTCGGGCAACTACGAACTAATGCAATTTTTGAAAATTATGCAGATGAAATGCACATGATGACATGGCAAAATGCAACACGCAAGCGAATGACATGGCAACGACAGCGAATAACTGAAAGACACCTGGCGCATTGCTCTCTAGGTGTCACAATATAACTCACGGACTCGATTACATAGATAGATCTCAAAGAAAAACTCAAAACTAGATCATTCTAAAATTTTATTCTACTAGATCAAGATATAACCCAAAGGATCGAACTAACAAAAACAATAAAGATAAAGGTGTGATGGTGATACGATATCGGGGCACCTCCCCCAAACTTGGCAATTGCCAAGGGGAGTGCCCATACCCATGTATTTATGTCTCTTTCTTCAGAGGTGATGATGTGATATTCTTGGCAATGATACCCCTCAGGATACGATTATCCTCCTAGAGCTTATTAATTTGCTGTTTAAGATCCATTATTTCCTTACGAAGTTTACCCGTGACGATTGGAGCTCCAATCACCCATGGATGTTTCATAGGTGCGTGGGGGGGGGGGGAAGCAACACTCTTTTTCATATTTTCATAAGAGAGAAATCTAGAATTGGGAGGGATGAACGAATTTGGTATCGCGGAGCTCTAACATTCCTCCAGCATGAATGCAGTTTGGAGATGCGAGGTAACTTCTTGATCCTCCTCGATGGCATCCACTCTTTTCAAGTCAGCCTCTATCTCTTCCTCTATTGATGGCCCGAAGTGATCAGTTTTGCTCTTTGCTCTTGACCCCGGTGTCGGATGAGAGACACGACTCTCTCCGACTAACTCTTGCAAAGACATCTTGCTCCAAATCTGCTACAGAAACAACTCAAAACAAAAACAAGGGATCTTATCATGGTACGGTGGTCAAAACCTTTGGGAGATTATATAATGAATTTTTACCGACCAAAAGGAGTATCATGCACGAAAACGGAGTCCGGAGGGCACACGAGGTGGCTACAAGGTAGGGGGGCGCGCCCAGGGGGTAGGGCGCACCCTCCACCCTTGTGGTTGCCTCGTGCACTCTTCGGACTACTTTTAATTTTCCTAATTTTCTAAATATTCCAAAATAGATAAAATTTGCTATAGGAAACATTTTGGACTCGGTTTACTTACCGTACCACATACCTATTCCTTTTCGGAGTCTGAAACGTCCTGGAAAGTAGCCCTTATGTATTCCTCCGGTGTCATGGTATTAATTATATTGGTCTCAACATTTAATGGAGTACCTGAGATATAATGTTTAATTCTTTGACCGTTTACCACCTTCAGATTTGTGCCTTCTGCGTTGTTGATTTTGATGGCACAGGAGCAATAAACCTCCTTGATAATGTAGGGCCCTTCCCATTTAGAGAGAAGCTTTCTTGCCAAAAATCTTAAACGAGAGTTGTATAGCAAAACATGATCACCTACATTAAAATCACGCTTTTGTATCATTTTGTCATGCCATCTTTTAAACTTTTCTTTAAACAACTTGTCAATCTCATAGGCTTGGGTTCTCCATTCATCGAGTGAGCTAATGTCAAATAACCTCTTCTCACCGGCAAATTTGAACTCATAGTTGAGCTCTTTGATTGCCCAATAAGCTTTATGTTCTAATTCAAGAGGTAGGTGACATGCTTTTCTATAAACCATCTTATAAGGAGACATACCCATAGGGTTTTTATAAGCAGTTCTATAAGCGCATAATGCATCATTAAGTTTCTTAGACCAATTCTTTCTAGATCTATTAACAGTCTTTTGCAAAATCAATTTAATCTCTCTATTGCTCAAATCTACTTGACCACTAGACTGAGGATGATATGGAGATGCAATTCTATAGTTGACATCATATTTAGCAAGCATTTTGCGGAAAGCACCATGAATAAAATGTGAACCACCATCAGTCATTAAATATCTAGGGACTCCAAACCTCAGAAAAATAACTTCTTTAAGCATCTTAATTGAGGTGTTAATCCGCACTACTAGTTGAAATAGATTCTACTCACTTAGTAACGTAATCAACAACAACTAAAATTTGTGTATACCCATTAGAGGAAGGAAAAGGTCCCGTATAATCAAAGCCCCACACATCAAATGGTTTGATAACAAGTGAATAGTTCATAGGCATTTCCTGACATCTACTAATATTACCAATTCTCTGGCATTCATCACAAGACAAGACAAACTTACGAGCATACTTGAAGATAGTAGGCCAATAAAAACCAGATTGCAATACCTTGTGTGTAGTTTTATCTCCAGCATGGTGTCCTTCGTAGGCCTCGGAATGACACTTGCGTAGGATTTGTTCCTGTTCATTCTTAGGTACACAACGTCTAATAACGCCATTTACTCCTTATTTATAAAGGTGTGGGTCATCCCAAAAGTAATGTCTTAAATCATAGAAAAACTTTTTCTTTTGCTAGTATGTGAAGCTAGGTGGTAGAAATTTAGCAACTATGTAATTAGCGTAATCAGCATACCATGGAGCATTACGAGAAGCATTTATGACATCTAATTGTTCATCGGGAAAGCTATCATCAATAGGAAATGGGTCATCAAGAACATTTACTAACCTAGACAATTTTTCTGCAACGGGGTTCTCAGCTCCCTTTCTATCAATAATATGCAAATCAAATACTTGTAGCAAGAGAACCCATCTAATAAGTCTAGGTTTAGCATCTTTCTTTTCCATAAGATATTTAATAGCAGCATAATTAGTTTGAACAGTTACTTTAGAATCAACAATATAAAATCTGAACTTATCACAAGCAAAAACAACTGCTAAGAATTCTTTTTCAGTAGTAGCAAAATTTCTCTGGATAATGTCTAAAGTTTTACTAGCATAATGAATAACATTCAATTTCTTATCAACTCTTTGTCCTAGAACAACACCAACATCATAATCACTCGCATCACACATAATTTCAAAGGGTAAATTCCAATCAGGTGGTTGAACAATAGGTGCAGAAATCAAGGCTATCTTAAGTATTTCGAATGCTTCTACACAATCATCATAAAAAACAAAAGTAACATCTTTTTGCAAGAGATTAGTGAGAAACCTAGAAATTTTAGAGAAGTCTTTAATAAACCTCCTATAGAAACCAACATGACCAAGAAAACTTCTTATACCTTTGATATCCTCAGGAGATGGCATCTTTTCAATAGCGTCTACTTTAGCTTTATCAACTTGAATACCTCTTTCAGAAATCTTATGCCCCAAGACAATACCTTCATTAACCATAAAGTGGGACTTCTCCCAATTCAAGAAGAGATTAGTTTCTTCACACCTCAACAAAACTCGATCAAGGTTGCTTAAGCAATCATTAAAAGAAGTTCCATAAACGGAGAAATCATCCATGAAAACCTCAACACTCTTTTCATAAAAGTCAAAGAATATAGCAGTCATACATCTTTGAAAGGTAGCAGGTGCATTGCATAAACTGAAAGGCATATGTCTATAAGCAAAAGTACCGAAAGGGCAAGTAAAAGTGGTATTTTCTTGATCCTCTTTTGACACACGTATTTGAGAAAAAAACAGAATAACCATCTAGAAAGCAAAAATGAGTATGTTTGGATAGTATTTCTAGCATTTGATAAATAAAGGGTAAAGGGTATTGATCTTTTCTAGTAGCTTTGTTTAATTTGCGGAAATCAATTACCATTCTATTACCTGTAACAATTCTTTGTGGAATCAATTCATTCTTATCATTAGGAACAACAGTAATACCTCCCTTCCTAGGGACACAATGAACAAGACTTACCCATCTACTATCAGCAATAGGATAAATTGTACCTGCTTCCAGCAGCTTTAGTATTTCATTTCTTACCACTTCTTTCATCTTGGGATTTAATCGTCGTTGGTGATCAACAACTGGTTTAGCATCGGGTTCCATATTAACTTTGTGCTGACATAGAGTGGGACTAATGCCCTTAATATCATCAAGAGTATATCCAATAGCGGCATGGTGCTTCTTCAGAGTTTTCAATAATTTGTTTTCTTCATGCTCTGAAAGGGTATCAATAATAATATCCGGATATATCTTCTTTTCATCAAGATAAGCAATTTTCAAAGTATCAAGTAGTTGTTTAAGCTCAAACACGGGATGACCCTTGGGTGGAGGGGGATCTCCAAGGATTTCAACAGGCAAATTGTGTTTCAAAACATGCCCTTGATGAAAGAATATGTCATATAATTCTTTCTTTCATTCATAAACATATAATTTTCATGGTCTAGCAAATATTGTTCTAAAGGATCAGTAGGAGGCATGGCAATAGAAGCAAGACCAATAATTTCATCTTTACTAGGAAAGTCTTTATCATGGGGTTGTCTACAAAATTTAGAGAAATTAAAATCACGAGACTCATCCCCAAAACTGAGAGTAACAATTTCCTTACCGCAGTCTATCTCAGCATTAAAAATATTCAAGAAAGGTCTACCAAATATATTGGGGCAAAAATCATCTTGTGGGGAACCAAGAACAAGAAAATCCGTAGGATATTTTATTTTCCCACACAAGACTTCAACATCTCTAACAATTCCCGTTGGTGATATAGTATCTCTATTTGCAAGCTTAAAAGTAACATCAATATCTTCTATCTCAATAGGTGCAACATCATTCATAATTTCTTTATATAGTGTATAAGGAATTGCACTCACACTAGTACCAACATCACATAAGCCATGATAACAATGATCTCCTATTTTAACGGAAACAACATGCATACCAATAGCTGGTCTATGTTTATTATTATCGGGTTTAGCAATTCTAACAGCTTCAACAACGAAGTAAATAACATGCCCATCAATATTATCGACCAAGAGATCCTTAACCGTAGCAACATTAGGTTCTAGTCTAATTTGTTCAGGGGGTGTAGGTGTTCTAGTATAACTCTTAAGAACCACAGTTGAAGCTTTAGCATGATCCTTTATTCTAACAGGAAAAGGTGGGTTCTCAATGTAAGAAGTAGGAACGATAGGATCAACATTATAAGTAACAGTTTCATCTTCAACTTTAATAGGTTCTACTACTTTCACTTCAATGGGAGGATGCTATTTAAACCACTTCTCTTTGGGGAGATCAACATGAGTAGCAAATGTTTCACAGAAAGAAGCTACTATCTCCGAGTCAAGTCCATATTCAGTGCTAAATTCATGAAAAGCATCGGTATCCATAAAAGATTTAACACAATCAAACTTAAGGTTTATACATGACTCATTACCTTTGTCGAGTTCCCAATCTTCAGAGTTGTGTTTAATTCTTTCCAATAAATCCCATTTGAATTCAATAGTCTTCTTCATAAATGAACCAGTACAGGAAGTATCGAGCATGGATTGATCATTATGAGAAAGCCGAGCATAAAAATTCCAAATAATAATTTATCTTGACAGCTCATGATTGGGGCATGAATATAAAATTGACTTAAGACTCCCCCAAGCTTGAGCGATACTTTATCCTTCATGAGTCCAAAAATTATATATGTAATTCCGATCACGATGAACTAGATGCATAGGATAAAACTTCTGATGAAATTCCAATTTCAATCGGTTGTAGTTCCATGATCCAATATCATCACATAGCCTATACCATGTCAATGCATTTCCCTTCAAAAATAAAGGGAAGACCTTCTTCTTAACATCATCCTCGGGCAAACCCGCAAGCTTAAATAATCCACAAACCTCATCCACATAGATTAGATGCATATCAGGATGTAATGTTCCATTTCCTGCATAAAGATTAGCTAGCAGTTTCTCTATCATAGCCGAAGGGATTTCATAATAAATATTTTCAGTAGGTGCAGTAGGTTGAGGAGCAACTCTTTATTCTTCTGGTCGGGGTAAAGATAGCCTGAACAAGCCCCTTAAAGGATTATTTTCCATAGTAACTAGTGACAGTAAATTTCAGCACACTATATAAAAGTTTCCTTACTAAATTCCGCTCTCCAAAGGCGCTTCACTCCCCGGCAATGGCACCAGAAAAGAGTCTTGATGACCCACAAGTATAGGGTATCTATGTCCATTCGATAAGTAAGAGTGTCGAACCCAACGAGGAGGAGAAGGAAATGACAAGCAGTTTTCAGCAAGGTATTTTCTGCAAGCACTGAAATTATCGGTAACAGATAGTTGTGTGATAAGATAATTCATAACGGGTAACAAGTAACAAAAGTAACTAAGGTGCAGCAAGATGGCCCAATCCTATTTGTAGCAAAGGACAAGCTTGGACGAACTCTTATATAAAGCAAAATGCTCCCAAGGACACATGGGAATTATTGTCATGTTAGTTTTCATCATGCTCATATGATTCACGTTCGTTACTTTTATAATTTGATATGTGGGAGGACCGGTGCTTGGGTTCTACCCTTACTTGGACAAGCCTCCCACTTATGATTAACCCCTCTCGCAAGCATCCACAACTACGAAAGAAGAATTAAGATAAATCTAACCATAACATGAAACATATGGATCCAAATCAGCCCCTTACGAAGCGACACATAAACTAGGGTTTAGGATTCCCAGTCCCATCCCCTAGGCCCAAATCATGGTGAAGTGTCATGTAGTCGACATTCACATAACACCACTAGAGGAAAGACAACATACATCTCATCAGAATATCGAACGAACACCAAATTCACATGATTACTTATAACAAGACTTCTCCCATGTCCTCAGGAACAAATGTAACTACTCACAAAGCATATTCATGTTCATAATTAGAGGAGTATTGAATAGCATTAAGGATCTGAACATATGATCTTCCGCCGGATAAACCAACTAGCATCAACTACAAGGAGTAATCAAGACTACTAGGAACCCACACATACCAATTTGAGGTTTTGAGACAAGGATCAGATACAAGAGATAAACTAGGGTTTGGGAGGAGATGGTGTTGGTGAAGATTTTGATGGATATTGACACCCACTTGATGAGAGGATCGTTGGTGATGAAGATGGCTTCGATTTCCCCCTCCCGGAGGGAAGTGTCCCCGGCAGAACAGCTCCGTCGGAGCCCTAGATTGGTTTCGCCCAGGTTCCGCCTCGAGACGGTGGCGCTTCGTCCCGAAAACCTCCTTCTGATTTTTTCCAGGTCAGAACACACCATATAGCAGAAGATGGGCATCGGGAGCCTGCAAGGTGGCCCACAAGGCACGGAGGCGCGCCTTGGGGGGTAGGGCGTGCCCCCACCCTTGTGGATGGCAGGTGGCCCCTCTCTGGTACTTTCTTCGCCCAATATTTTTTATATTTTCCAGAATTCTCCGTGAAGTTTTAAGACTTTTAGAGTTGTGCAGAATAGGTCTCTCAGATCTTCTCCTTTTCTAGCCCAGGATTCCAGCTGCCGGCATTCTCCCTCTTCATGTAAACCTTGTAAAATAAGAGAGAAAAGGCGTAAGTATTGTGCCATAATGTGTAATAACAGCCCATAATGCATTAAATAATGATATAAAAGCATGATGTAAAATGGACGTATCAGTGGCTATTTTGAAGAAAGGTATAAGGATGGTTTAACGCACCGGTGAAAGTTGCGCAGTACTAGAGTGGCTAGCAAAGGTGGAAGGGAGATGCTATATACGTATTGAGTGAAAAATTCAAAGCCTAATTATTGTGTCAGATCGTTATGCTAGGGTTTCCTACCCAGGGCGATCAGTGGGTGACTGCCCCGCCGCCTCCGCCGCCACCGCCGCCAGGCGCCACCCCGGCCAAGTGTGGCCCTTCGTCCGTGCCCCAGCCCAGGCAGGGTACTGGACCTGCAGCGGCTACGTCTGCCCTACGATCGCGTGACTCCCAGGGTCCCGTCGATCCCGCCGTGGCCAAGTCGGATACAACTTCGTGGAGTTCTGGAACCGTACGACAGGAAGGATTAGGGTCTCCTAAACCATGACACAAGGAAAGACTAAACCCAATCCCTGTAAATCCTAAGGGGGTGATTCAACAACGGCTGAATCCTCGAGAGCCGCCAGATCGATCTTCTCACGTGGCTGTGTCGCTGTCGTCAAACCGTCCCTTTGGTGAGATGTCGATACCGTCCACGTGCACAGCGGGCAAGGAACTACCGGCGACCGAGGTGAATCCAGTGGTGGGTGGGGGCGAATATGGGGCTCCCACTGCGGATGCTACCCGCCCGAAGCCTACTAGTGGGGGATCAGAGGCCGCTGTGGCAATGAACCAACGCGTGAAGGACCTCACCCTTTGGGAAAAGATGCTAGCTGAGCAGATGAAACAAATGTCAGGCAGTGAGGGTGGTAGATGGGCATGCAAAACGCTATAGGAGTAATTAGTGGGGGCGACCATACTCATGACCAGTGCATAGGGCGCTCACGTGCCAATAGTTCGGACATTATACCGGTGTTGCGTGATCTGTCTACTGAAGTGAAGATGGCTAATGCGGTACTCTCAGATGCCTCATCGCTTGGGAAAAGGAAAGCGGAAAATGAAGTGTCCTCGGCAGCTGGAGTGGAACCAGGAGAAAAGGCATTGGTGCTCTATTATATCTTGACTGCTCCGGCAGCTCATATGTTTTCAGGTACACCGAAGAAACCTAGAATATCAGTGACGCTGGAGGGGCAGTAGTCTCAACTTCATGGTGGAGTCCACCACCAGGACATGCAGGAGGTGTCCAACCCATTGGAGGTAGTCGGCCCAGGGGCCGCCGACGAACTGACGGGGCCGGCGGAGCCCCGTCAGGAGAAATGAATGTCCTAAGCTGGAACTGCCGGGGGGTGGGAACTCCCGGATAGTTCGAGATCTTGTGAGTCTTGTTCAAACTCATTCCCCTAGTATCATTTTCCTTTGTGAGACTAGACAGTCTAAGAATAAAATGAAGAGGTATCGCTCTCGGTTAGGTTTAAGTGGTTTCGACGCTTCAGATAGTGTTGGTCTTAGTGGTGGTCTGGCTTTGTATTGGCATGAGTCCTTGAGTCTTGATGTAAAAACAATAAATGAAAGATATATAGATGCGTACGTGATTGTGATGACAGAGGAGCCACCCTGGCGGCTTACCTGCGTCTATGGAGAACCACGGATGGAGGTCCGACATCGCATGTGGTCCATCCTCCGGGATCTTTATGGCCAAACCGACATGCCATGGGTGGTGGTGGGAGACTTCAACGAGGCTATGTGGAGCTTCGAGCACTTCTCCGAATCGCCGCGACCGGCAGGTCAGATGATTGATTTTCGTGATACTTTGGAAGTTTGTGGTCTGGGTGATCTTGGTTTTGTAGGGCTGCCTTTAACTTATGACAATCGCCGTGGTGGACGGGCGAATGTCAAAGTCAGACTGGACCGGGCTATTGCTAATAATTCTTGGCGTGACATCTTCACAAATGCCAAGGTGGAGCACATCGTTATGCCCAACTCGGACCACCTTGCTATCTTGCTTCAGTGTGTCATAGAGGAACGACTACCGGAGTCAGGCAGGAGGTGTCACCAGTACGAGGTAATGTGGGAGAGAGACCCGACTCTCCAAGATGTAATAATGAATACCTGGGTTGATTTGGGGTCTATGCTGTACTTGGGAGACATAGCTTCTGGTTTGGGAACTATGATGAAAAAGTTGCAAGATTGGAGCCGCACAAAAATTGGAAACGTTATTAAAGAAATTAATAAGTCTCGCTCACGTCTGGAAGAGCTTATGTCTATGAATGCAGATAGGAAAGATATTCGAGAGGCCACCGATAAGATGAATGAACTTCTTTACCGGGAGGAGATGCTATGGATGCAACAGTCTCGTGTTGCATGGCTGCGTGAAGGGGACCGAAACACAATTTTTTTCCACCGCAAAGCGGTCTGGCGCGCTCGCAAAAACCGCATAAAATCACTTGTGGACGATGGTGGCACAACGCATTAGAGCCATACAACCATGGCCGAGCTGGCCACCTCCTATTTTTCTAATTTTTTCAAGGCGGATAGTACTCTATGTGTGGATCCGGTAATCAACTTAATTAGCACACGTGTTACTGATCAAATGAATGATGGCCTACGTGCAGAGTTCTCGGATAAGGAGATTGCGGATGTGCTCTTCTAGATTGGTCCATTGAAGGCGCCGGGGCCCGAGGGTTTTCCCGCCAAGTTCTTTCAAAGAAACTGGTCATGCATGCGCGAACATGTGATCGCTGGGGTCAAAGAATTTTTTCGTACGGGAATAATGCCGGAAGGGGTGAACAACACCTCCATTGTTCTTATCCCCAAGGTTGAAAACCCCGAGAGGCTGACAGAGTTCAGACCGATTAGCCTCTGCAATGTCATTTACAAGGTGGTGTGCAAGTGCCTGGTAAACCTCCTGCGCCCTATTCTGGACGAGATAATTTCACCGGAACAAAGTGCTTTCGTCGCGGGGCGGATGATTACTGATAGGGCCTTGATAGCTTTTGAGTGCTTTCATTCTATTCAACATGAAAAAGACCCTGGCAAAAGTTTTTGTGCTTACAAGTTGGATATGTCTAAAGCATATGACAGGGTTGATTGGATCTTCTTGGAGTGAATGATGCAAAAGATGGGTTTAGCTCACCGTTGGGTGGACTAGATTATGACTTGCGTCACCTCGGTGAGATACTATGTTAAATTTAATGGAACCCTCTTGGATTCGTTTGCACAGTCGCGAGGGCTGCGGCAAGGTGATCCACTCTCTCCTTTTTTGTTTCTTCTGGTGGCTGATGGTTTGTCTGCTTTGTTGAAACACGAAGAGGAAAATGGGGAATATACACCTCTGAAAGTGTGTCAGCGAGCCCCAGGCATGTCACACTTGCTCTTTGCAGATGATACACTATTATTTTTTAAGGCAGAGGAGGAGCAGGCTAAGAAAGTACAGGACGTGCTCAATGTGTATGCACGTGCTACAGGGAAATGCATTAATCCGGCTAAGTGCAGTATTCTTTTTGGTAAGTCATGTGCCATGGATGTTCAGGAAAGTATCCGGTCAGTTATGCACGTGAACGTACTGTCATTTGAGGTCAAGTACTTCGGTCTACCCACACCTGATGGTCGTATGTCCCGTGGTAAATTTCATAATCTGTAGTCCAGGCTTCTGAAAAGAATTATAGCTTCGGGAGATACCTTGTCTCTTGATGGGAAGGAAACGATGATAAAAGCCGTTGCACAAGCCATCCCAACTTATATTATGGGTGTCTTCAAGCTCCCTATGTCCGTATGTGATGATCTGAACAGGATGGTGCGTAATTTTTGGTGGGGCTCTGCGGAAGGGAAAAGAAAACACATTGGCTGGCTTGGCCCAAGATCTTGGCACATAAAATGAAGGGCAGACTTGGGTTCAGGGATTTCCGCCTGTTTAATCAGGCCCTACTCGCCAGGCAGGCGTGGCGCTTACTTACTAATCCTAATAGCTTATGTGCGCAGGTGTTAAAGGCTCGCTACTACCCGGAGGGTCGTCTTGAGGACACTGTCTTCTCGGGGAATGCCTCCCCTACATGGCAGGGCATCGAGGATGGTCTTGAGCTCTTGAAATAGGGCATTGTGTGGAGTGTCGGGGATGGACAGAACATCCGAATTTGGCGTGACCCCTGGCTGCCCACTGAGCCTTCACGCCACCCCATTACTCAGCAAGGGAACTGCCAGCTTAGGAGAGTCGCGGAGCTCCTCGACGAGTCTGGTAATTGGCGCCTGGACCTTCTTCGCCGCCACTCCCTTCCTCCGGATGTCGACTCCATCAGCAGCATCCGTACTTCGTCACGCATCACCGATGATATCATCGCCTGGGCACCTAAGAGGAACGGTATCTTCGCCGTTCGCTCGGCCTACCGCCTTGCTATGGACGAGCGTGAGCGTCCATTGGCAACCGCCACGAGCAGGGCACCGGATGGTCGTCGCGCCATTTGGAAGATCATATGGGGGGTGCCCTGCTCCCCCGAAGGTACGTGTGTTCGCATGGAGAATTATCACCAACTCTTTAGCCACATGGGCTAATAAGTTTTCCCTCCGCCTCGAGCTTACTGATGTGTGTCCCCTTTGTGGCGTGGAACGAGAGGAAGGCTTTCACGTGATGTGCAGGTGTCGACTTGCCATGGGGAAGGACTGGCCGATTCCAAAGGTGGAGGCCATCAAGAATGATGGCCCAGAGTGGCTATTCATGCTACTAAGCCTTCTGTCGGATACGGCGCACATAGTCGTCCTCATGATCATGTGGCGGGCATGGTACATCCGCAACGAAATCACACACGACATAGTCTCTCCACCGACAGAAGCATCCAGGCGTTTCCTCCAAGGGTACATCAATTCTTTGTTGTGTATCCACCAGTTTCCACATGCACATTTGGAGAAAGGAAAAATGGTGGTGCAAGATGGAGGCCGGACTGACTATGCTAGCGAGAGGAAAGCACAGCCGCCCCATTGGGTACCTCCCCTAGACGACTGGACAAAGCTGAATACCGATGGTAGCTTTGTACAGGCCACAGGCGCAGCAGGAGGAGGGATGGTCCTTAGAGATGATAGAGGGGAGCTCATTTTTGTAGCTTGTAGGCAGCTGCTCACATGTGATAATAGCCTCCAAGCGGAGTTGGAAGCATGCAGGGTGGGACTGCAGTTGGCTTTGTACCGTACCAACCTACCCATCTTGGTAGAGTTGGACTGCTCTGAAGCGGTTTCGATGTTGTCGGCTAAGTCAGCGAACCGATCACAAGTCCGAGCACTAGTAGAGGATATAAGCAGGATGATTACTGCTGAATCTAGGGAGATTTCATTTTCCCACATTAGTAGATCACAAAACAATGTTAGTCATGCACTAGCCGCGTATGGTCGTAGTACCCCTCGCACGGATGTCTGGTTGAGGTCGGGTTTAGACTGCATTGTAAACATTTCCGAGGCTGAGAAGCCTCCATGAGTTAATGAAATCTTCCTTTTCCCCCGCAAAAAAAGGTGGAAGGGTGAGAGTGTGTATAATCCATGGTCTCAACATTAGTCGTAAAGAATTCACATACTTATTGCAAAATTTTTATTAGCTCTCGAAGCAAAGTACTACTTTGCATGCTCCGGGGGGAGAGGTTGATAAGAGTTAACCATCGCGCGTTGCCGACTTTCATGCAAAGGAAGACAATCAAGGATAAATTGTGCTCCAATTTCATCGCATAACAGCAAGACCATATGTGCATTTTACGATAATTAAAAACCTTAACAAAGGTATTTTTACTAATCCACAATTTACTACTAGGATGACTCTAATATCACCATCTTCATACCTCAAAACAATTTCAATGAATCAAACTTCTCATATATTCAATGATCTTCATGAAAGTTTTTGTTATATCCCGCTTGAGTACCCATCATATTTGGACTAAATCATAACCCAAGCAAATTATCATACTATTTATAGGACACTCCAAATAATATAAGTGAAGCATGACAATTCATGAATTTCTTCAAAATAGTATCACCGTCGTGCTCTAAAAGATGTAAGTGAAGCACAAGAGCAACTGCCTAGCTCAAAAGATATAAGTGAAGCTCAAAGAGTATTCTAAGAAATTCCTGATTAATGTGTGTCCCTCTCAAAAGGTGTGTGCATCATGGATGATTGTGGCAAACTAAAAAGAAAATAAAACAAAGACTCGTATAATACAAGACGCTCCAAGAAAAACACATATCATATAGTGAATAAAAATATAGCCTCAAGTAACTTACCGATGGATTGTAGACGAAAGAGGGGGTACCATCCGGGGCATCCCCAAGGTTAGACGCTTGGTTGACCTTGAATATTAGCTTGGGGTGCATTGGGGATCCCCAATATTAGGCTCTTACCACTCCGTATTCCTTAGCCCATCGAAACTTTACCTAAAGCTTGAAAACTTCACAACACAAAACTCGACGGAAAACTCATGAGATCCGTTAGTATAATAAAACCAGTCTTTATTTTTAGGTACTGTTATGGACTCATTCTAATTTTATATTTGTACTATATCTACTATATTCCAACTTCATCGTGGCTTATACCCCACGATATCGTCCATAGATTCATCAAAACAAGCATCAAACACAATGAAAACAGAATCTGTCAAATACAGAACAGTTTGTAAAGACACAATTTTTAGTCTTACTTATGTAACTCTGAAAATCCTGAAAAATTAGAACAACGTGGGAAATTGGTATATCAATTAAGTGTTAAAATTTCAGAAATAGATCACGCTCCAATGATCACATATAATTCTTCTACTGGACGCAAAATTTTATGTTTTCTCACAGAATCAAATCAACAATCTTCCAAATCATCCCAAAGGTCTTACTTGGCACAAACACTAATTAAAACACATGAAAACCCTGATAACAGAAGCATAATGGTATTTTTATTGAAACACGGAATAAAAAGCAAAAAAACCATTGGGTTACCTCCCAACAAGCGCTATCGTTTTACGCCCCGAGCTAGGCATATTGCATAGATATATGTTTTGTTATCTTTCGTATTCAATATATAAGTAGCCCTCATAATAGATTCATATGGTAACTTAATTTTTTTCTTGGAAAGTGTTCCATATCCTTCCTTAATGGAAATTGAAATCTAGTATTTCCTTCTTTCATATCAATAATTGCACCAATCGTGTTCTAAGGAAAGGTCTACCAAGAATTATAGGGCAAGTAGGATTGCAATCAATATCAAGGACAATCAAATCTACAGGCACATAATTCCTATTTAGAATAATAAGGACATAATTAATTCTTCCCATAGGTTTCTTAATATTGGAATCCGCTAAGTGCAAATTTATAGAACAATCATCTAGTTCACGGAAACCTACCACATCATATAAAGTTTTTGGAATAGTGGAAACGCTACACCCAAATCACATAAATAATCGCACTCATTATTTTTAATCTTAATCTTAATAGTAGGTTTCCACTCATCGTATAATTTTTTAGGGATTGAAACTTCCAACTCAAGTTTTTCTTCAAAAGACTTCATTATAGCATCAACGATATGTTCAGTGAATTTGATCATAAGCATGACAGGAATTAAGCATTGATTGGAACAAGGAAATACAATAAATCAAAGAACAATTATCATAATTAAATTCCTTGTGATCCAAAAGAGTGGGCACATCACTGGTTTAAGTTTTGACCTCGCCAAACCCACTTTTGTCAAAAAAAAATCATTAAGATCATCGCCCTCCAAATTATTGGGATGACTTCTAGCTAAAGTTGACTCCTCTCTAGTCCATTTTTCATCAATTTGTATATTCTCAAACAAAGAATCAATATGAGTCACACCATTCACTTTAAGATCTTCATCATGATTCAAGCTGGCAATGGTTAACCGTTACCCGCGTCCCCATGGGTAATTACTCTATTAGGGGACGGCGATGTGCTGAGTTTTTTGCCCACGGGGAAGCTGGTGGCTCAAATATATTACCCATCGCATAAGATGGGAATGGGGATGGGATAGCATTACCCATACCCGTTACCCACCTTACCTGTTAGTGCCTTACTTTTGGGCCCTAAAATTGGTAGACCTAGGTAATTCCTGATCATACCCACCTAAATTCCCACTAATCCCACCCCTTGGGCCCAAAAGCCCAAAGAAAGCGCTAACCTAGCCACAACATATTGTTTATTGTGTTGAAATATTGTTTTTTTTTACTTAAACGCTACTGGAGGCGATTGTTGATTGCATGTATGGGTTTCCCCATGGGGATGAAAAACCTGACGGGGATGGGGATGGGAAACATTTGTTCCCCACGGGCGGGTATGGGGATGGGGACGGGCATGGGGTGACTCTCGCGGGGACATGGATGGGAGTCCAATACCTGCCTGGGTAATCCCCATTGCTAGCCTGGATCATGATTATCACAAAAAACTAGAAGACCATACTTTTTATAGCCATTCTCTTTTAGCACGCATTCTAGCGGTTCTCTCCCTACTCTCATCAAAAGAAATTTGGATAGATTTTAGAGACTTATTAATATCAAGCTTAGGTGGCATAGATCTAATCTTAAGGGAATGAATCTCATGAGTAATTCTATCAACATTTCCAGCCACATCATCAAACTTAAGCAATTTTTCTTCAATCATAGCATTGAATATCTTGTGGGAGTTAATGAAACCTTTAATGTTATTCTCAAGATCAGAGGGCATCTTGTTATAATTTCCATAAGAATTGTTGTAGAAATTGTCGTATTATGAGAGGAATTACTAGGAAAAGGCCTAGGGTTAAAATTGCCTCTATAAGCGTTATTACCAAAATTGTTCCATCCAACAAAATTCACATCCATAGATTCATTAATATTCTCAATCAAAGTATACATTGGCATATCATTAGGATCAATAGGAGCACTCTTGCTAGCAATCAATTTCATAAGTTCATCCATCTTTCCACTCAAAGTATTAATTTCTTCAATAGCATGCACTTTTTTATTAGTAGAAGATCTTTCAGTATGCCATTGAGAGTAATTTGACATAATATTATCTAGGAGTTTAGTAGCTTCTCGTAATGTTATTTCCATAAATTACCACCCGCGTCTGAATCTAAAATATTTCTAGATGCAAAGTTCAATCCAGCATAAAAAATTGAATGATCGTCCATAACTTAAACCATGAGTAGGGCCATTTCTTATCATTAATTTCATCCTCTCCCATGAATGTGCAACATGTTCATGATAAAGTTGCTTAAAATTCATTATGCCATTCCTAAGAGGGATGATCTTAGCGGAAGGAAAATAATTGGAAATGAAAGCATCCTTACACATATTCCAAGAACCAATACTATTTATAGGAAAGAATGAAAACCAAGCTTATAACACGATCTCATAGTGAGAACGGAAATAGTGTCAATTTCACAATATCATTATTGAAATATTTTTTTATTTTGCATATCGCACAATTCAATGGATGTATTAAGATGTGATGCAACATCTTCATTTGGACTACCATAAAATTATTCTTTCATAACAAGAATCAACAAAGCGGCATTAATTTCATAAGATTCCACACTAGTGGCGGGAGCAATCAGAGTGCTTATAAAATCATTATTATTAGTATTAAAAAATCACAAAACTTAGTATTTTCTTGAGACATCGTGACAAAGCAAGCAATCTAGCGCACAAGCAAACCAAAAGCAAATGGAAAAAGACGAACAAAAAGAAGGCAAATAAAAGGGTAATTTTTTAATATTTTTCAGAAAATGTTTTAGAAGTGGGGGAGAGGAAAATGAGAGGCGAATGGCAAATAACATAAATGCAAATGATGATAGTTTATGATAGGTACTAGGTAGGCTTGATGTACATCCTCCCCGGCAACGGCGCCAGAAATTCTTCCTCCTACTTCTTGAGCTTGCGTTGGTTTTTCCCTTAAAGA
Source organism: Secale cereale (assembly GCA_902687465.1). Taxonomy (NCBI): domain Eukaryota; kingdom Viridiplantae; phylum Streptophyta; class Magnoliopsida; order Poales; family Poaceae; genus Secale; species Secale cereale. The sequence continues at coordinate 578,142,000 of LR738715.1, read as the reverse complement.
GGAAAGGGTGATGCAGCAAAATAGACATAAGTATTTCCCTTAGTTGAGAACCGAGGTATCAATCCAGTAGGAGGAACACACAAGTCTCCAATAATTGCACCTACACAAACACACAAATACTTGCACCCAACGCGATAAAGGGGTTGTCAACCCCTTCACGGTTACTTCCAAGGATGAGATCTGATAGTGATAGATATACAAGATAAATAAAAGTACAAAATAAAATAAAGGTAAATAAATTGGAGCAAGATATTTTTGTGTTTTTTATTTTATATATCCGAAAACAATATGAGAAAAGATAGACCTAGGGGCATAGTTTTCACTAGAGGCTTCTCTTTCGAAGGAAGTATAAGGTGGGTGAACAAATTATCGTTGAGCAATTGATAGAAAAGCGCATACTTATGACGATATCCAAGGCAATGATCATGTATATAGGCATCACGTTTGGGAGCCCTTATCAATGGATGTCGCCGATGGCGGGAGCCCTTATCTTTCGAGAATCAATACTATTTTTAGGCAATGATGAAAACCAAGTTTTAGCACTATCTCATAGTGAGAATGGAAATAGTTTCAATTTCACAATATCCACATCTTTTTTCTTTTGCATATCACATAATTCAACGAAATTATTAAGATGGGATGCATCATCTTCATTTGGACTACGAGAAAATTGTTCTTACATAACAAGATTCAACAAACCGACATTAATTTCATAAGATTCCGCACTAGTGGCGTGTAATGCCCAGGATGGGACTATACCTCCTACGTGTCGAGGCACGACTTAAAGGTATAACCCCATTCTGGAATGATCTCAAGTTCGGTATCTTTGCACGACTCATGTGAAAATAGGGATGAAATTGCAAAAGGATAGTTGGCTTACACTCGCCACGTCACACAATACATTACATAGCAAATCATCATTCAAATAACATCACAACCCGACTATGGGTGAAGATCCAAATGAAAGATACCAAAAACATAAAGCCACAGGTCCGAATCGCCCCTAGTAGAAACCACTACTGGTCATCGGGATAGTGCACATAGTAACAGCTACGTTCTTCATCGTACTCCCAGTACAACTCTGTGCCGTCACCTCAGTAGTTCACCATGGTACCTGCATCTGGTGTGGGGTAGAATCTGTGAGCCACGGAGGACTCAACAATCCCGTTCCCGGGTAGCAAAACTATCTAAGCCTTGGGTGTGGAACAAGGCTGAAGAAAGAATAAAGGTTGCAGCTGCACGAGCACTAGCTTACGTGATGAGAGCGAGAAGAGAAGTGCCACGAGCGTCAAAGTGATCACGAAGTGATCCTAACTAAGCACGTCAATCATAACCCCACCGTGTTCACTTCTCGAACCCCTTCGGAAAATGACCATCATGGTTACTCACCCTGGTAGTGTGTTCTGAACATGGTGCCAAGTTTTCTACAACCGGATATTAACAAATTCCCATCTGCCACATAACCGCGGGCACGGCTTTCGAAAGTTCAAAACCCTGCACGGGTGTTCCAACTTGTCCCATTACAAGCCCACGATCCGCGGAGTCGCAACTCCAAGGTGGGAAGGCTCGAGTATTCTCGTAATCCTGTGCTCAAGATACTCCGACTAAGGTAAGACTAATCCAGCAAATCCTCCCGGCGTGTCGACACCCTGACAGTAGCCGCGCGTATCTAGTCTCAGGCCACGACCGGATGGGTGAAGCTACGGGTTTTTACCAACCTTCGGGTTTCCCCAAGGTGGCCCCGCAGGCTCCCCATTTCGGACCAACACTCATGTGGAGCACTGGCCCGGGGTTGTTGATTAAGAAGAGGGTTAATTACTCCCTTGGCAAGTTTTTAGTTGTGTAGGCAAATAGTACGAATGTTGGGACTTGCTGGAAAAGACTTAGCGCTAAGCGTTTTATCGAGGGGGTCCCATAACCCCAACCGTGTGAGGAACGCATAATCAAGGAACATAACACCGGTTTATACAGTTCCTAGGGCGGCATAAGTGGAACAAATCACCAAGCAAGAGGCTTAGCCTTCCACCCATTACCAATATATAGATGATTTAGTTAAGAATTTATATAGTGTGATATCCCAACATAACTTCAACATGAAGCAAGAATCTTCAAATCTTCTCGTGCAACTAGCAATGCTATAAGAGGGGCTGAGCGACGCCTACGTAGCCAATCAATGGTTTGCATAGGTTGGGTGGTTAGACAGATTCATGGTTACAATAGGAGGCTGACAGACAAAACATGGGCATCGAGGCAATAAGCTAAAGAGCGAGACTTCTAGCAATAGGCAAAGATAGTAATGATATCTGGGTCAGGTTATCTTGCCTGTCGAGTCGTCGATGGGATCGTAAGACGGCTCCTCATTCTCAACCTCGGTAGTAACCTCATTCTCGTACTCGGTCTCGGCTTCCGGCTCTACTCAACACAAGAACACACGAGGCACGAAATCAAACAAGGTGCAATGCACAATCTACAGGATGCACGTATGATGCACTTAGGATGCACTGCAGATGCACTTAGGATGCATAACATGTCAAAGTAGGAAGCACACCAGAACAGCACAAGAACATGACAATATGCTCAAGCAAGTAGGGTGCAAAACAGATCTATATAGGATGCAAAACATGACAAGGTAGGAAGCACAGAGAAGCAACATAAGAACAACAAGTTTAAATGAGGCCGGAATCCACATATAGCGAATCCGGTAAGTTCTCATATGCATAGTTTGAAATTAGTTCAGATATGATAGAACCTTAAGTTAAAGTTGATAAACAGCAAGTTAACATGCACCATGATAATGTACACGAAATTCTAGTCAAGTTTCATATAAAGTTTGTTTAAAACGGAGCTACGGTCTAGAAGATATGATCAAAACAAGATAAGCATGGCAATGGTGCAAGATGCACCCAAACATCAAGCAAACATACTCCAAACATGTTAGCAAGATGATATTATGATTCTACATGCAAAATCACACAAGTTTCATGTAGGGCACGCTCAAAACAGAGCAACGGATCAAAACATACACTCGAAACAAGAAACAATGCAAAGCTGAGATTAACAACCACATAGGAAGTTTGGAGCAATAAATATATACTCTACAACACTCAAACACAGTGACAAGAAGCATGGACATGAAGTAGACATATCCTACAGCAAATGATGGCTTCTCGCCCCTCGTTGGTTACCCCAAGTGGAAGGTTTGAGATGCAGTGTAGCGGTAGTTTTCCCTTGGCAAAAAAACCAAGGATCGAATCCCCTGAGACTCCGAGGTTCAACAAGAAGGTGTCAACTGCTAGCGGCGCAACTAGCGATCAACCGGACCTGCACACAAATACAAATAACTTTTCTCCCAACGAGTACAGAGAGGTTGTCAATCCCTCCGGCCTTGTCGTTTACAAAGGATCAAACACAAGAGATAATAGTGATAGGTATGACTGCAACTAGTAAGTAAGAACTGAAAGTAAATAGCGGATGTGATCAGTGATGGTAATATGGACCGGGGTCCCATGATGTTCACTAGTGATGTCTCTTTCCCAAAAGACGATAAAACAGCTAAGTGAGGTAAACGAATTACAGCTGGGCAATTGACAGGATTATGTGCGCAAACCAATGCTAACTATGCTGCAAAGAAAGGTAGAGGCTCAAAAGCATGGGCGGTACACCAAGGTAAGTAGACCGAAATCAATCTGCATCTACTACTAATCATCCACCTTGAGATATCTATCCAGAACATCTCGCTGGTATTAAGTTGCGAGTCCCACCCATAGTGTAAACTCAAAGCAACAGACAACTGCATTAAAAGAACTTTGCGTAAAGTAAACAATCCTTGCACCCGCGAGTACAAGCACCGTTGTTTTCCTCCTTGTGGCAACATCACATCCCTGTGACGGCCGGGTAATCAAGCTACAGTAAAACTTCGCTAATGATGCCACGTCACCTCGATTACTGTGGATAAACTCGTGTTAGTTCGAAACCAAGTTCAAATTTCAAATTTAAGATAGAGACAAACAATAAAAGTTTTTAAATATTAAAACTAAAATGTTCGGAGTGAACCATATATTGCATAAGTTATTATGGTGGAGAAACCACACCTTTTTAAAATTATTAAATAATATGAGATGAATAAAACAGCAGCAAAAACAATTATTTAAATACCTTTTGTAATTAATAAAATGTCAACTAATTTATTGAGGAATGGACTTTTCGAGTATGGACGAAGTTGAATTACTAATTTATATAATAAGTATATATTTTACTAAAACTAAAATAATAGAATACAAAACTATAACGGAAAAGTAAAATAGATAAAAAAGAAAAGCAAAACAAAAGAAAGGACCCCCCCCCTGCTGGACCGCGGCCCAAATGGCCATCGGGCCAACCAGGCCGGCCCAGCCGGCCCACTAACCGCCGACCTAAATGGCCTACTAGTACCCCCCCGCCAACCCTAACCTAGCCCAACCAGAAAAATCCCCACTCGCCCCCGCTGGATCGGATCGGGGCGGCGCCCCCGATCCCCCCCTCCCGACACCCGCCGCCGCCTCGTCGCCGGCCCTCCTCACCGCCGGCCATCA
>LR738715.1:578066901-578137388 GCA_902687465.1 Secale cereale | reverse complement strand
CGCCCCCGCTGGATCGGATCGGGGCGGCGCCCCCGCTCCCCCCCTCCCGACACCCGCCGCCGCCTCGTCGCCGGCCCTCCTCACCGCCGGCCATCACGCCGCCCCGCCTCACCTCCTCCTCGTCTCCCCTCCGCTGCGGACAGACCCGACCCGGCATCCCGATGTGAGCACCGCCTCCCCCGTTGCCCCTGGCCATCGCCCCCTGCCGCCGCCTTCCCCCTCGGTCTCCACGGCCGTCGCCGCACGCACGCGCGCTCGGGGCGCGCCCGCGTTCCCGCCCCGCGCCCCGGCCCGGCCCTCGCTCGCCGCTCGGCCGCACTGGCCTCACCCCGCGCCTGCCGTCCGCGGCCACCGCCGCCCGCTCCCTCGCTCGCCTGCTCCACCGGCCCCTACCCCACTGGCCGCGCCCCCCAGCCACTGGCCATGGCCCAGCCACGGCCGTTCCGGCCCTGGCCACCGCGCGCGACCCCGCACTGGCCCGGACAATGTCCGGCCATGTGTGTGGGCTCGGCCGGACACGTCCGGCCCTAACCAGTGGGCCTGGACAATGTCCAGTGCCCAAGTGCCACTATTAACTGTTAAAAAAGAAAATGAAATTGATAAATAAATAAATAAATAAAAATAATAATTATAATTAATTAATTAACTAATCAATTAAATTGATTAATCTGGACTAATTAATACTGATTAATTAATACTAATTAAGATTAATTAATCTAATTAACTAATTAACTACTGTTAATTAACTAAACAGTTTGCTAATGTCATGCTGACGTCATGATGACGTCAGCATACACTGTTGCTAAATTAATTAATTAAATAATTCCAGAATTTGTTTAAATCTTTGAAATTTAATATAAAATAAACCGTAACTCGGATTAAAATACTTTGTACATCAAAGTTGCTCAGAACGACGAGACGAACCCCTCATGCAACTTTCCCCTCCGTTTCATCTGCCCGAAAATGCCTAACACCGGGAATACTTTCCCGGATGTTATTCCTCTTCGCCTGTATCACCAAGCACCGCGTTAGGTCACACGTAGCACCGCCTTTTGCCATGTTATGCTTTGTGATGCTATTGTTTGCTCTGTTATTTATTTGTTTCCCCTTCGTTGCTTATTTTCGGTAGACTCCGATACTGTGATAGACCCCGAGACCATTGATGCTTCGGTGTTCGACCACGGCTACGATTCCGAAGATTCCTTTCGTCTGCAGAGCTTCCAGGCAAGCCCCCCCCCTTGATCACCAGATATCGCCTATTCTTCTCTCTACTGCTTGCATTAGAGTAGTGTAGCATGTTACTGTTCGGTTACTCCTATTCTGCTGCATAGCCTATCATTATTGCTACAATTGTTGATACTTTACCTGCCATCCTAATGCTTAGTATAGGATGCTAGTATTCCATCAGTGGCCCTTCATTCTTGTCCGTCTGCCATGCTATACCATCGGGCCGTGATCACTTGGGTGGTGATCACGGGTATATACTATATACATACTTTACATACACATGATGATGGTTCGGAGATGGGGGCTGAAGGGGCAGGTGGTTCCACCCAGGTAGTGGTGGGCCTGGGTTCCCGGCAGTCCCCTGATGGTTACTTTGTGGCGGAGCGACAGGGCGGGTTGCGACCACCTAGGAGACAGGTGGGCCTGGCCCTGGTCGTTGTCCGCGGTTATTTCATAATAACACGTTTAACGGGATCTTGGTATTTGATCCGAGTCTGGCCATTTGGTCTATACGCACTAACCAGCTGCGTGGGAACAGTTATGGGCACTCGACGTCGTGGTATCAGCCGAAGCCTTCTTGACGTCAGCAACTTAGCGGCGCGCGCATGATAAGACTGGAAAGCCTACTCTGGTATTAGGAGAGGCTAGGTCTGCTTACCTGCCGCCCTCGCAACGTGCAGGTGTGCATTGGGTGATGGGCCCAGACCCCCGTGCGCTTAGGGTTTAGACCGACGTGCTGACCTCTCTGTTGTGCTTAGGTAGGGCTGCGACGTGTTGATCTTCCGAGGCCGGGCATGACCCTGGAAAGTGTGTCCGGCCAAATGGGATCAAGCGTGCTGGGTTATGTGGTGCACCCCTGCAGGGAAGTTAATCTATTCAAATAGCCGTGTCCCTCGGTAAAAGGACGACCCGGAGTTGTACTCTAACCTCATGACAACTAGAACTGGATACTTAATAAAACACACCCAGACAAGTTCCAGATACAACCCGGTGATCGCTTTCTCACAGGGCGACGAGGGGAGGATTACCGGGTAGGATTATGCTATACGTTGTTACTTGGTGAACTTACCATCTACTCCCTTCTACTGCTGCAAGACGGAGGCTGCGAGAAGCAAGGATACTTGTTACTTTCCAGCTACTCTCATCTACTGCTGCAAGATGGAGGTGGCCAGAAGCGTAGTCTTCGATTGGATTAGCTATCCCCCTCTTATTCTGCTTTCTGCAGTTCAGTCCACATATATTACCCCTTTACACAGATATCATTGCATATGTAGTGTAGATCCTTGCTTGCGAGTACTTTGGATGAGTACTCACGGTTGCTTTGCTCCCCCTTTTCCCCATTCTTTCTTCTTTCTGGTTGATGCAACCAGATCGGTGGAGTCCAGGAGCCAGAGGATCCCGATGATGTTTCTACATGGAGTTCGGCTTCGAGGAGTAGTTAGGAGGTCCCAGGCAGGAGGCCTTGCCTTTTCGATCGTTGATGTTTTGTGCTAGCCTTCTTAAGGCAAACTTGTTTAACTTATGTCTGTACTCAGATATTATTGCTTCCGCTGACTCTTGTGTTTTCGAGCTATGTATTCGAGCCCTCGAGGCCCCTGGCTTGTAATATAAAGCTTGTATTATTTTAATTTGTGTCTAGAGGTGTGTTGTGATATCTTCCAGTGAGTCCCTGATCTTGGTCGTACACATTTGCGTGCATGATTAGTGTACGGACAAATCGGGGGTGTCACAAGTTGGTATCAGAGCCGACTACCTGTTGGAATCCCCCTTTCCAACTCCTTGGCCGAAGTTGAGTCTAGTCTTTGAAAAACAAATTTACTAACTTGTTGTGTGGCTTACGGGCCCACAACACCATTGGGTGGTATTAGGATCTTTTACTCCTCGTCTATACTCTGGGACTCTTACCTCTCTTCTATTCGGGATAAATGAATTTTGCTAAATCTAACATTAGGATCTCGGTATCACTTTCACTCGGAGAGCACCTCATGATCGATGATCGTACGCTGCACCAGAAGACACTGAAGATACTCTTCGCTGTTAACCCGAGAACTTGTGATCACCGCCTTTGTAATTCACTGCCATCGATATATCCCTATGGATATCTGCATGCACTTGTCATTCTCTTGATCATTCCTCGTCGCTCTTGTTGTTACAAGAGGCCTCGAAATATTCTTCGTTGTCCCGAGAATCATTTGAGTTTACTGTCTTGCAGTTTTATGTCACATGAAAACCCTTACGGTTATCTCTTCACATTTATCGAGGATCCTTTTTCTCAATTGTTCATGTGTCTCACAAAATTCTTCGGAATACGTTTCGATCTTTCGAAAATCCTCTCCAGCCTGTTACTCTTAAAATTCTTGCCTGCTTACATTATGGTTAATTCCATATGACTAGTAGTCTTCGTTAACATCCATTGTCTTAGCCATTTTTGAGCCTATTGATTCAATGTGTGCGTATGCACACAGACATCAGGTTATCCTTTTTAAAATTATCTTCCCGGCTCAGACGTCATTCCGGACATGAGTTGGTTCTCGGCAATTCAAACCTTTATGGATTGTCCAACTAAGTGTTTTCAACTTATCCATCCTTGATCAGAGCGTCTGCTTCTGATCCTTCATTTTGGAAACCATAATTTCTTTCCATTTAAGCATCAGACTAATAAGGTGATTCTTGAATCTGACGCCTCTGCATTCTTTCTTCCACCGAGTGAGTGCCGATACTCACATCAGTTCCGTTGTGGATCGCTTGATCCATTGTTGGATTATTATCCGACAGTGTCCTTCATATTCAGTCACCTTGTGAGTTCTTCCCCTCATACATAATGCCTTTGGTAAATTGTATTCTCTGCTTGGTCAACCATGCTCTGATTTTGACCTTGTGCTTTTACTTTGAAACTTATGGTATAAGTTACTAAGGTGCTCGATGGGTTGAACCTATGCCTTCCCCTAATTCGTGAGAACCCGAAAGTTTTCACAAGTCATACCCTTCCGGTGTTCTACCAGATAAAATTCCATCACTACAATTTTATTAAAGCGAGAGGTGAATGAAATGATAGGCATTAAAGAAGTGGGAGTCGACCTTGAACTTTGTGTTCATGCCCATGAAAATGATGTAGACCGTCTCGGAAGCTTCTTGCAAAATTATTATCCAGCTGTATGATTCTTTCGGTATTCTTGATTTGATTCCTTACAGTCATGGTTTCGACCATGCTGTCCTGATCTAATATATCTGATGGGAATTCATTCTAGTGCCTCGTCCATTTTTGGCAAGGTTGAAGTAACTACTATCATAGGTCAATGACCCGGTTCTACCTCTATCATGTTCTACCTTCGAGTATTACCCCCTGGTATCTCGAAGATGTCTTGCCACTTCACCACATCTTACTAACGTGTCGAAGTAATGTCTTTCCTTGTCATAATCACTCTACGGGTTCTGGGTTGTTGTCAATCGAGGACGCCGACTAGTGAAATTGTTCCGCACTACAAATCAAATACCCCTAGTATTTTTACCGGGGAAATTCTGAAATTAGTCTAGTCATTCCTAGACTATCGGCTGCATCCTGGTCTTGCTATCTTTGACTGTGCTACCTTGTCCTTCTCTGGTGCACGAATCCTTCAGTGTGTGAACACGACTTACGTCGAGCCTTCAACATCAGGTTTCTTATCTTGAAAGGCAACTTTGGTTCCGAGCTTGCATCTTATATATTGATCCTATAACTTGCTACTTCGTCATTCCCTTGCTTGTTGTCATTGTTGTTTGATTGCATCCTCTTGAAACTTCCCGACAAATGTGTCGGATCACCTTCAACACTTTGACTTCTTTCGAGATGTCAACTGTGTTCATGATGAGAAATACCTTCCTTGCCCTCGATGATTTTTATTATCATCGACAACACCCTTGACTTCCTTTCATCGCGAGCTTGTCCATGTTATGATTAAAAACTTACTCTCCAACTTGTAATATGTTCTATCTTGAAGTATTACCATCTTTTATGTCAAGAATGTTGCGAGATTGCTCCACCACTTAGAAATTCTCGGTATGATGATACTTCTCACCATCACCATTCTTCCTTGGTCCCCGTGTTGTTTTTAACCGGGATACCAATATGATAACGATGCTGCTTGAGTTCTGTACTTCTAGCAACCCTATTGCTTTGGAGTTAATGTTCAACAGTTTATTCTTAGACTGTTGGTTATTGAATCGTCACTCTAACATTGATCTTGCCGCCTAAGGTCATATTTCTGGCACACCTTTCAACTAATGATTAATGTTGTATGTTTTCCTCGAGCATACAACATTATATCATTTGAATTGACAAGTGTCATTTTCTTATTCACATTATTGTGGAAATCCATCTGTTTGGATTTCTCAATGAATTGTCGCTGAGCCCATCAGCCACCTCCTCATCCTCTCCTTGGTTTAATGATGAACGATAGTTTTGGGAACTCGCTCCCATAGTTCATTTCCCGGGAATCTTGCAATGTAATTTCGCCGATTTGTGTTGCACCTTTTCTTCTCGAACATCCTGAGTCTGAGGTATCATGACACCAATCGGATCTGAATCTCGGTCAGATATGATGGTTGGGACAACTTTCCAGTAGTTATAATGTTGGTCCTTTGATGACCCGGTATTATGATGTCATGCCTAGCACCCCTGACTAGAGGAACTATCACTATAATTTCTTTTGCAATGATAACCATTCCTCCAGGAGGAAATTGTAAGACTTATTCTATAAGTTGTTCCTGATGAATCCTTTGCGTATCCAAGTCCGACCTTTGCTTCAAGACCATGCCAATGCTATCTCGAAGCATGTCTATGGTGCTCCGATTTTCAATAAGAGCATTTGAAGCCCAATGCTAAATGTTTCTTGGTCGGTTAATCAAACATTGTTGTATGGGTAACATCTTGATTAATCCTGGCCTCTTTATCTGAATGGTTGGGTACTTACTCTCCTACCATGTATGCCATGTTCTTCTTGTCCATCGGAAGGATATACTCCTATTAATTGTGTGTAATCACAATTTTCCTTTTCATTTGTTTGTTTAACCTTTCTTTGATCTACATATAATCTAAGCAGTAATATTTTTCTGCTTATGTAAACACCTTGGTGTACAACTCTGTCAGTAAGACCTGGATTCTATTGTTGATAACATCCTGGTACTGCTGCTAGAGGAGAACTTTGCCTGTTGGTCCGCCTCGTTTCAACGAGCGGGAAAATGGTTCTCTTCGTTCCCCGTCCTTGGTACCGACATTGTTGCTGACATAGCTGACAATGCTACCCACTCACATGCCTCCCTGTCGTGGCTGTGCAAGATATCACCACCCTTCTTATTTTCAACCCACATGGTGGGCCCATAACCCACAGGTCCACTGGATCGAAACCTGACTCTTCTTTACAACGCGGATTCTAATGTATCCTTTGCACCTGGCTTCGTACGTGATCTGTGAGCTAAATTCAATACCATTATTCATCCTGGATTCAAACACCATGTTATTATCGTTGCTGAAGCCCTCATTCCAGCTTCTGCCTAGGCATCGAATGACTGCCTACCCGTTTGAAACTTTGGTACCATCGCTTATTGTTCTCAATGCATTCACTAAAATACTACGCGTAGGGTACTTCGTGTATCACTTTCTGAATTCACTGTCAAATGCACATACTTCGGGAGATACGTTCCTCCAAAGTTTTCCCCCTGGTCGCGTTCGTAGGACGATGGAGATCCCGAAGAAAGGATGACGTCTTGATCACGATGACTTGAAGCTGAGAAATGAAGACATCAATGAAAGGGATCAACCTCTTCGAAAGGACAGTCAAGACCAAGAAGACTCGTTAGGTTTCGCTACCAGCACTCCTCCCCTTACTCCACCGCTTAAATCTCGGGACGAAATTTCTTGTAGTGGAGGAGAATTGTGACGCCCGGGTAATCAAGCTACAGTAAAACTTCGCTAATGATGCCACGTCACCTCGATTACTGTGGATAAACTCGTGTTAGTTCGAAACCAAGTTCAAATTTCAAATTTAAGATAGAGACAAACAATAAAAGTTTTTAAATATTAAAACTAAAATGTTCGGAGTGAACCATATATTGCATAAGTGATTATGGTGGAGAAACCACACCTTTTTAAAATTATTAAATAATATGAGATGAATAAAACAACAGCAAAAACAATTATTTAAATACCTTTTGTAATTAATAAAATGTCAACTAATTTATTGAGGAATGGACTTTTTGAGTATGGACGAAGTTGAATTACTAATTTATATAATAAGTATATATTTTACTAAAACTAAAATAATAGAATACAAAACTATAACAGAAAAGTAAAATAGATAAAAAAAAGAAAAGCAAAACAAAAGAAAGGACCCCCCCTGCTGGACCGCGGCCCAGATGGCCATCGGGCCAACCAGGCCGGCCCAGCCGGGACACTAACCGCCGGCCTAAATGGCCTACTAGTACCCCCCCGCCAACCCTAACCTAGCCCAACCAGAAAAATCCCCACTTGCCCCCGCTGGATCGGATCGGGGCGGCGCCCCCGATCCCCCCTCCCGACGCCCGCCGCCGCCTCGTCGCCGGCCCTCCTTACCGCCGGCCATCACGTCGCCCCGCCTCACCTCCTCCTCATCTCCCCTCCGCTGCGAACAGACCCGACCCGACATCCCGATGTGAGCACCGCCTCCCCCGTTGCCCCTGGCCATCGCCCCCGGTCGCCGCCTTCCCCCTCGGTCGCCACGGCCGTCGCCGCGCGCACGCGTGCTCGGGGCGCGCCCGCGTTCCCGCCCCGCGCCCCGGCCCGGTCCTCGCTCGCCGCTCGGCCGCACTGGCCTCGCCCCGCGCCTGCCGTCCGCGGCCACCGCCGCCCGCTCCCTCGCTCGCCTGCTCCACCGGCCCCTACCCCACTGGCCGCGCCCCCCCAGCCACTGGCCATGGCCCGGCCACGGCCGTTCCGGCCCTGGCCGCCGTGCGCGACCCCGCACTAGCCCGGACAATGTCCGGCCATGTGTGTGGGCTCGGCCGGACACGTCCGGCCCTAACCAGTGGGCCTGGACAATGTCCAGTGCCCAAGTGCCACTATTAACTGTTAAAAAAGAAAATGAAATTGATAAATAAATAAATAAATAAAAATAATAATTATAATTAATTAATTAATTAATTAATTAAATTGATTAATCTGGACTAATTAATACTGATTAATTAATACTAATTAAGATTAATTAATCTAATTAACTAATTAACCTAATTAACTACTGTTAATTAACTAAACAGTTTGCTAATGTCATGCTGACGTCAGCATACACTGTTGCTAAATTAATTAATTAAATAATTCCAGAATTTGTTTAAATCTTTGAAATTTAATATAAAATAAACCGTAACTCGGATTAAAATACTTTGTACATGAAAGTTGCTCAGAACGACGAGGGGAACCCGAATACGAGGTCCGTTCGTCCGCCAGACATCTCTATCATACCGATCATGCAACTTTCCCCTCCGTTTCATCTGCCCGAAAATGCCTAACATCGGGAATACTTTCCCGGATGTTATTCCTCTTCGCCTGTATCACCGAGCACCGCGTTAGGTCACACGTAGCACCGCCTTTTGCGATGTTATGCTTTGTGATGCTATTGTTTGCTCTATTATTTATTTGTTTCCCCTTCGTTGCTTATTTTCGGTAGACTCCGATACTGTGATAGACCCCGAGACCATTGATGCTTCGGTGTTTGACCACGGCTACGATTCCGAAGATTCCTTTCGTCTGCAGAGCTTCCAGGCAAGCCCCCCCTTTGATCACCAGATATCGCCTATTCTTCTCTCTACTGCTTGCATTAGAGTAGTGTAGCATGTTACTGTTCGGTTACTCCTATTCTGCTGCATAGCCTGTCATTGTTGCTACAACTGTTGATACTTTACCTGCCATCCTAATGCTTAGTATAGGATGCTAGTATTCCATCAGTGGCCCTTCATTCTTGTCCGTCTGCCATGCTATACCATCCGGCCGTGATCACTTGGGTGGTGATCACGGGTATATACTATATACATACATTACATGCACATGATGATGGTTTAGAGATGGGGGCTGAAGGGGCAGGTGGTTCCACCCAGGTAGTGGTGGGCCTGGGTTCCCGACAGTCCCCTGATGGTTACTTTGTGGCGGAGCGACATGGCGGGTTGCGACCACCTAGGAGACAGGTGGGCCTGGCCCTGGTCGTTGTCCGCGGTTAATTCATAATAACACGTTTAACGGGATCTTGGTATTTGATCTGAGTCTAGCCATTTGGTCTATACGCACTAACCAGCTGCGTGGGAACAGTTATGGGCACTCGACGTCGTGGTATCAGCCGAAGCCTTCTTGACGTCAGCGACTTAGCGGCGCGCGCCGGATTGGACTGGAAAGCCTACTCTGGTATTAGGAGAGGCTAGGTCTGCTTACCGGTCGCCCTCGCAACGTGCAGGTGTGCATTGGGCGATGGGCCCAGACCCCCGTGCGCTTAGGGTTTAGACCGATGTGCTGACCTCTCTGTTGTGCTTAGGTAGGGCTGCGACGTGTTGATCTTCCGAGGCCGGGCATTACCCTGGAAAGTGTGTCCGGCCAAATGGGATCAAGCGTGCTGGGTTATGTGGTGCACCCCTGCAGGGAAGTTAATCTATTCGAATAGCCGTGTCCCTCGATAAAAGGACGACCCGGAGTTGTACTCTGACCTCATGACAACTAGAACTGGATACTTAATAAAACACACCCAGACAAGTTCCAGATACAACCCAGTGATCGCTTTCTCACAGGGCGACGAGGGGAGGATCACCGGGTAGGATTATGCTATACGTTGTTACTTGGTGAACTTACCATCTACTCCCTTCTACTGCTGCAAGACGGAGGCTGCGAGAAGCAAGGATACTTGTTACTTTCCAGCTACTCACATCTACTGCTGCAAGATGGAGGTGGCCAGAAGCGTAGTCTTCGATTGGATTAGCTATCCCCCTCTTATTCTGCTTTCTGCAGTTCAGTCCAAATATATTACCCCTTTACACAAATATCATTGCATATGTAGTGTAGATCCTTGCTTGCGAGTACTTTGGATGAGTACTCACGGTTGCTTTGCTCCCCCTTTTCCCCCTTCTTTCTTCTTTCTGGTTGATGCAACCAGATCGGTGGAGTCCAGGAGCCAGAGGATCCCGATGATGTTTCTACATGGAGTTCGGCTTCGAGGAGTAGTTAGGAGGTCCCAGGCAGGAGGCCTTGCCTTTTCGATCATTGATGTTTTGTGCTAGCCTTCTTAAGGCAAACTTGTTTAAATTATGTCTGTACTCAGATATTATTGCTTCCGCTGACTCTTGTGTTTTCGAGCTATGTATTCGAGCCCTCGAGGCCCCTGGCTTGTAATATAAAGCTTGTATTATTTTGATTTGTGTCTAGAGTTGTGTTGTGATATCTTCCAGTGAGTCCCTGATCTTGGCCGTACACATTTGCGTGCATGATTAGTGTACGGACAAATCGGGGGCGTCACAATCCCCTAGACTCATGTTTCTGTCACTCAAGCTAGTCATCGAGGGGCATGAACCCACAATCAAGCATAACGTTCCCTCTTGGAGTTACTACCGACTACTTGGCCAAAGCAATAAACAGCAACGGAGAACATGCAAGAATTACTCAAGAACATAAATATAAAAGAGGTAAATCAAATATATTACTCACACACAATCTGAACATAATCTCATAATCCATCGGATCCCAGCAAACTCATCATAGCAACAGCATCAGGATTACATATGTGCTTCGATCATGTAGGGCAGCTCACGGGGTCTAATCGGTGAAGAACAAAGAGGGGAGAAGAACATCGCATAGCTACTGGTCATGGACCCATGGTCCAAGGGAGACTACTCACAACTCATCCGGGCGGCGTCCATGGTGGAGGAGAGGCTCCCGGTGGTGATCCTCCCCTCCGGCAGGGTGCCGGGAAGAGTTCTCCTGGTGCTCCCGATCTTGGAAGCGCGGCGGCGGCGGAACAGAGATGAGATCGCGAAAAAGGGTTCCGTCCTCGAGGTTTTCGGGACGCGGTGTAAATATATGCCAAAGGGGGGCGTCAGAGGAGGCCAGGGGGGCCCAGGCGCCCTGGCGGCACGGCCAGGAGGGGGGGCGCGCCCTCTGGCCGCCTGGAGCCCTGGTGGCCCCCTCCGGCCCTACTTTGGCCGCATGGAAGCTTCCGGAATGCTGATTTTTTATATATTTTTCCCGGAATTTTTCTGGCAGTTTACGTAATGGGAAAACCTGAAATACAAAAACAGCAGAAAACAGAAACTGGCACTGGGTGCACTGAGTTAATAGGTTAGTCCAAATATGATCAAAAGTGTATGGAAGTGCATAAATATCATAGCAATATCACACAAAAGAGGCATGGAGCAAGCAGAAATTATAGATACGTTTTGGACGTATCAACACCCCCAAGCTTAATTCCTGCTCGTCCTCGAGTAGGTAAATGATAACAAGCATAATTTCTGTGGTGACATGCTATTAACCATATAAGAACTTTTCATAGTCACATGACAAATGCTTACTGAGATAATGAATCTATAGTAGTTAAGTTGCCTCATGAGAATATCACAAAGAACTGAAAGTTTTACAATATGATACTAAAACACTCAATAGATTTGCAATGAGCATGGTGTGCAAACATGACAAAGTGATATCTCGCTTGCCCCCTTTAGTGAAGCAAAACATAAATGCAGGGGCACCTCCAAAGTTTAAGTGACGACTAGATACAATGATTTCAGAATAAACGATATCATAATCATGAAGAAGACAATGGTACTTTGGGACAATGCACATTACACTCAGAATGACAATCATGCTCTCAATAGTTGGTGCTTTGAAGAAAGAAGGTGGAGACTCTCGAATCGTGGCTTTTGTTGGCAAGGTTGAAAATCCGTGGTCGGAAACAAAAACTAAACATGTACCAGAGCTCTTGGTTTTAAAAACAGAGGTAATATTTTTTTTAGAATATGCATATTTCGTCAACGAATGCTAGCAGATAACTCAATCACTTCTTGAGCTGGACAAGTTTCGAGGAACGGCTCCCGCATGAGGACGATCACATCCTCTTAATCTCCTTTGTTTACCACTGCCAAAGTTTTCTGATTTCTCATGAACAAAGCGTGAAGGAGGGTTTGTTTGTTGTATAATTTTTTAATGAGCCGGGCGCACTCTATGCCAGTTCCTTCTCGTATTATGGGTTTGCACATTAGACATGCAATCCCGGGGTGAAGCTTGTCCAACTTAAAAAGATCATGAATTAACTACTACTTCCTCATGAGCTAAAACAGAGGCACAAAAGAGAAATGCTTTTTTGAATAATTTCGAGATGGTACATGAAAGTCTTCGTTAGGAATGGCAGGTAAATACCATGTATAGGAAGGTATGGTGGACTCATATGGCATAACTGGTTTAAAGGATTTTGGATGCACAAGCAGTCAGTTCGCTTAGTACAGGCGAAGGTTAGCAAAAGACTGGGAGCGACCAACTAAAAGAGCAATGACGGTCATAATCATGCAGAGCGACAAAGCAACATTGAATCAGGCATGGAAGTTATATCGCTACTCAGAAATTAAAGATCATCAAGGCTTGATAGACTTTCTTTACAGTCTTAAATATGCGTGAGCATACGCCAAGTCAATCAAAATAAATTCTTGGAGGAAGATACCACTAAACCATACAACATCATAGGCAAACAAATCATGTTGGTACTTCAATAACACATTAAGAACCCCCCAGCTATTTGAGACTAACCATAAGAAAACATGAACTACTAAGCACCATTATGCACATAGCATTTTTATCATAGACATATCAACCAGTGCAACAGAAGCCAACTCTCTTAACAAGATAAGCATGATAACTAAAGAGAGTTCCAGCGACCAACTAAACAAAAGCTCTTCAAAAAGTAAAGCATGAAAACTAAGAGCTGAACATGATAGTAGCTATTGAAAGACAAAGAACACACACAGCAATAATAGACATGAAAATTCTATGTTATGTTCTAGGTTGAAGTGGAGCGTGTTTCTCTCCCACACAAAGAAAGCTGAGTTCCAACTCGTTATGAACAGCAAGCAAAGCTAAAGAAAACTAAAAAGGAAACTAAAAGCAAGACGCTCCAAGCATAGCACATAACACATGAAGTGATAAAAATATAGTGGAACGAAAGACGAACTGATAATTGTTGATGGAGAAGGGGATGCACGGGGGCATCCCCAAGCTTAGACGCTTGAGTATTCTTGAATATTTCTTGGGGGTGCACGGGGGCATCCCCAAGCTTGAGCGTTTGACACTCCTAAATCTTTTTATCATCTTCCCTCGCACACTTGAAAACTCCCTTCATACATAACTCATCATAATCTGATTAGCGAGGTTAGTACCCTTAATAAAATAATTTTTCCTTGCTGGAAATAAGGATATTCTTGAAGGTCTACTGTTTCTCAAGATTGCCAAAAGGTTTTTGCAAAGAAAAAGCAAGCTCAAGGTTTGCAAAACGAAGAAAAGGAAAAACAGGACAGAATCTGTGAAAAACAGACCAGCAGGTGGTAAATAATTTTTTCGGGGCACTTCTGCAACTCAAATCAAAAAACTCAGAACAGACGCCCGAAAGCCAATTGTATAGAGCACGCTGTCGAAACAATTCAGACCAAAAAGATGATCTGGTGATTTTATACGAATTTTTCTGTCCAAGGACAGAATCTGTTTCCTGGACAGCACGTCACAACTTTTGAACTTTCTTGCAATCAGAGGCTACACTTGGCACAAAGCTGAAACTAAAGATACAATGATGATGCTACTGTAGTAACAACATCTAGACACAACAAAAGCAAAATAAAATTTTATTCATTGTGGGCTGCCTCCCAAAAGCGCTTTCTTTTATGCCTTTAAGCTAGGCATAATGCAAAGAGATCAAGTCTTATCAAGAGTAAAAGAATAGCTAGCCCGTATAACGGACTCAAAAGGTAACTTAATCTTCTTTCTAGGGAAGTGTTCCATCCCTTTCTTGAGAGGAAATTGGAATTTTATATTCCCCTCTTTCATGTCAATGATGGCACCAACGGTGCGAAG
The DNA here is from genome assembly GCA_902687465.1 of Secale cereale. Lineage (NCBI taxonomy): Eukaryota > Viridiplantae > Streptophyta > Magnoliopsida > Poales > Poaceae > Secale > Secale cereale. The sequence continues at coordinate 578,123,071 of LR738715.1, read as the reverse complement.
AAAAGGACGTCCCAAAATAATTGGACAAGAAGGTTCACATTCAATATCCATAATAGTAAAATCAACGGGAACATAATTGTCATTGACAATGATAAGAACATCGTCGATCCTCCCCAAGGGTTTCTTTATGGAAGAATCAACAAGACGAACACCAAAAGAACAAGAATCAAAAGGTTTCAATTTAAGCATATCATATATTCTTTTGGGCATAACAGATGTACTAGGTCCAACATCACATAAAGCATAGCAAGAGAAGTTATTCAACTTAATTTTAATCATAGGATCCCAACCATCTTCTAGCTTTCTAGGTATGGAGGCTTCTACCCTAAGTTTCTCCTCCCTAGCTTTGATGAGAGCATTAGTGATATGCTCTGTGAAGGCTAGATTAAGCGTGCTAGTGTGGGGATCTCTAGACATTTTGTGAAGAAAATTAATAACTTCAGAAAGGGTGCAATTATCAAAATCAAGGTCACTACTATCAAGTAAAGTGGTAGTGGCGTCCTTTAGGCTCACTTGTTTGGTAGTTTCTATGGTCATAGCATCACCATTAATAGGTCCAACGGGACCAGGAGTGCATTGGGTGCTAAGAGTTTGGATATCCTCAACAACTTGGATAGTAGCAACAGTGTGGTGGGTAGGAAGGCTCTTAATTCTATCTTCTTCCTCCTTTTCTCTAGCCCATCTCTCTTTAAGTTTAGCCAACATCCTAATGTTTTCATTAATTTGCACTTGAATAGCATTCATAGGAGTGGTCTTCCTCTCCTCAAGAGGGGAAGTTCTAATTTTAAGCAACTCTACCTCATGGGCTAAATTGTCTACCTTCGAAGAGAGATCATCTAGTTTGTTTAGTTTTTCTTCTACACTCTTATGGAAGGCTTTTTGGGTAGTGATGAAATCTTTAAGCATACTCTCTAGTTCAGAAGTGGAGTTCTTGGTGCTAGGATAAGCATTGTTGTTCCCATAAGAATTAGAGGGGAACGGTCTAGGATTGCTACCAAAATTACTCCTATAAGCATTGTTATTGAAATTGTTTCTAGAGATGAAGTTCACATCTACTTGTTCTTGAGCAATCAAAGAATTTAAAGGAACATCACGAGGATCAATAGAAGATTGCTTGGAAAGTAGAGACATGATCAAGTCAACTTTTCCATTTAGGGAGGAAATCTCCTTGACAGATTTTACCTTCCTAACTGTTCAAGCGCGTTCGGTGTGCCATTGGGAATAATTGGTCATCATCTCATCGAGAAGCTTCGTGGCAGCACCAAGTGTAGTTGACATAAAGGTTCCTCCCGCGGCCGAATCCAACAAGTTCCGCAAGGTAAAGTTCAAGCCTGCATAAAAAGTTTGGATAACCATCCAAGTAGTCAAACCATGAGTAGGGCAGTTCTTGACAAGAGATTTCATGCGTTCCCAAGCTTGGGCAACGTGTTCATTATCCAATTGTTTGAAATTCATTATGTTACTCCTTAGTTGGATAATTTTAGCAGGTGGATAGTACTTTCCAATAAAGGCATCTTTGCACTTGTCCCAAGAATCTATGCTATTTCTAGGCAAGGATTGAAACCAAATTTTAGCTCCTCCTCTCAAGGAGAAAGGAAAAAGCTTAAGCTTAACAATATTACCATCTATTTCTTGGTACTTTTGCATATCACAGTGTTCAACAAAGTTGTTTAAGTGTAAAGCAGCATCATCTCCAGCACCGAAGAATTGATCTTTCATAACTAAGTTCAGTAAAGCAGGTTTAATTTCATAAGAAGGTGCTGAAGTGGCAGGTGTAGTGATAGGCGTGCAGATAAAGTCATCGTTGTTATGACTAGTGAAGTCACACAACTTGGTGTTCTCGGTGGAACCCATAGCAGCAAGCAAGCAAGATAACTATTTTTGTGATTTTTGATAAAGGATACTAAAGCAAAAACTGAAAGGTAAACTAACAAGACTAAAAAGCAAAGGTAAAAGATAGCGTGCAACTCCCCTATCTTGAAGAGTGGAGTCCCCGGCAACGGCGCCAGAAAACTTTGCTTGATGGCTTCTCGCCCCTCGTTGGTTACCCCAAGTGGAAGGTTTGAGATGCAGTGTAGCGGTAGTTTTCCCTTGGCAAAGATACCAAGGATCGAATCCCCTGAGACTCCGAGGTTCAACAAGAAGGTGTCAACTGCTAGCGGCGCAACTAGCGATCGACCGGACCTGCACACAAATACAAATAACTTTGCTCCCAACGAGTACAGAGAGGTTGTCAACCCCTCCGGCCTTGTCGTTTACAAAGGATCAAACGCAAGAGATAATAGTGATAGGTATGACTGCAACTAGTAAGTAAGAACTGAAAGTAAATAGCGGATGTGATCAGTGATGGTAATATGGACCGGGGTCCCATGATGTTCACTAGTGATGTCTCTCTCCCAAAAGACGATAAAACAGCTAAGTGAGGTAAACGAATTACAGCTGGGCAATTGACAGGATTATGTGCGCAAACCAATGCTAACTATGCTGCAAAGAAAGGTAGAGGCTCAAAAGCATGGGCGGTACGCCAAGGTAAGTAGATCGAAATCCATCTGCATCTACTACTAATCATCCACCTTGAGATATCTATCTAGAACATCTCGCTGGTATTAAGTTGCGAGTCCCACCCATAGTGTAAACTCAAAGCAATAGACAACTGCATTAAAAGAACTTTGCGTAAAGTAAACAATCCTTGCACCCGCGAGTACAAGCACCGTTGTTTTCCCCCTTGTGGCAACAGCACATCCCCTAGACTCATGTTTCTGTCACTCAAGCTAGTCATCGAGGGGCATGAACCCACAATCAAGCATAACGTTCCCTCTTGGAGTTACTACCTACTACTTGGACAAAGCAATAAATAGCAACGGAGAACATGTAAGAATTACTCAAGAACATAAATATAAAAGAGGTAAATCAAATATATTACTCACACACAATCTGAACATAATCTCATAATCCATCGAATCCCAGCAAACTTATCATAGCAATAACATAAGGATTACATATGTGCCTCGATCATGTAGGGCAGCTCTCGAGGTCTAATCGGTGAAGAACAAAGAGGGGAGGAAAACATCACATAGCTACTGGTCATGGACCCATGGTCCAAGGGAGACTACTCACAACTCATCCGGGAGGCGTCCATGGTGGAGAAGAGGCTCCCGGTGGTGATCCTCCCCTCCGGCAGGGTGCCAGGAAGAGTTCTCCTGGTGCTCCCGATCTTGGAAGCGCGGCGGCGGCGGAACAGAGATGAGATCGCGAAAAAGGGTTCCGTCCTCGAGGGTTTCGGGACGCGGTGTAAATATATGCCAAAGGGGGGCGTCAGAGGAGGCCAGGGGGCCCAGGCGCCCTGGCGGCGCGGCCAGGAGGGTGGGCGCGCCCTCTGGCCGCCTGGAGCCCTGGTGGCCCCCCTCCGGCCCTACTTTGGCCGCATGGAAGCTTCTGGAACGCTGATTTTTTATATATTTTTCCCGAAATTTTTCTGGCAGTTTACGTAATGGGAAAACCTGAAATAAAAAAACAGCAGAAAACAGAAACTGGCACTGGGGTGCACTGAGTTAATAGGTTAGTCCAAATATGATCAAAAGTGTATGGAAGTGCATAAATATCATAGCAGTATCACACAAAAGAGGCATGGAGCAAGCAGAAATTATAGATACGTTTTGGACGTATCAACATCCCCAAGCTTAATTCCTGCTCGTCCTCGAGTAGGTAAATAATAACAAGCATAATTTCTGTGGTGACATGCTATTAACCATATAAGAACTTTTCATAGTCACATGACAAATGCTTACTGAGATAATGAATCTATAGTAGTTAAGTTGCCTCATGAGAATATCACAAAGAACTGAAAGTTTTACAATATGATACTGAAACACTCAATTGATTTGCAATGAGCATGGTGTGCAAACATGACAAAGTGATATCTCGCTTGCCCCCTTTAGTGAAGCAAAACATAAATGCAGGGGCACCTCCAAAGTTTAAGTGACGACTAGATACAATGATTTCAGAATAAACGATATCATAATCATGCAGAAGACAATGGTACTTTGGGACAATGCACATTATACTCAGAATGACAATCATGCTCTCAATAGTTGGTGCTTTGAAGAAATAAGGTGGTGACTCTCGAAAGGGCCCACATATCTAGGAGCAAGCTTGCCTTTGATACCAAATCTTTGGGTGCCTTTCATAGGAGAAACACGGAGATAGACATGGTCCCCAATGTTGAAGGCCAAATCACGATGCTTTCCGTCATAGTAGCTCTTTTGACGCGATTGAGCGGCCTTGAGATTCTCACGTATGACTTTGCACATTTCTTCGGCTTCTGGGATCAAGTCATTGCCAAGAAGTTGACGTTCACCAGTCTCGGACGAGTTGAGAGGAGTATGACACTTTCTGTCATAGAGAATTTCAAATGGAGCTTTGCCGGCACTTGTTTGGAAACTGTTGTTGTAAGAGAACTCGGCAAACGGGAGACAATCTTCCCACTTCATGCCAAAAGAGATGACACAAGCTCTGAGCATGTCTTCTAGGATCTGGTTCACTCTTTCGACTTGACCACTAGTCTGAGGGTGAAACGGATCTTAGTGCCCATGGCAGACTGAAAGGAGTCCCAGAACTTGGATGTGAACAAACTTCCACGGTCCAAGGAGATAACTTGAGGAATGCCATGTAAGGACACAATTCTTGAAGTGTACAACTCTGCGAGTTGAGCTGCATTGACGAATTCTTTGACTGGAAGGAAGTGAGCTACTTTGGTAAGCTTGTCAATCACCACAAAGATAGAATCATTCCCCTTCTTGGACTTGGGAAACCCAGTGACGAAATCCATTTCAATGTGGTCAAATTTCCACTCGGGGATAGGAAGAGGTTGGAGAAGACCGGCTAGACGTTGATGCTCTGCCTTCACTCTTCTGCAGACATCACATTCATTCACGAATTGGGCAATCTCCCTTTTCATGCGAGTCCACCAGTAAGATTGCTTGAGGTCTTGGTACATCTTGGAACTTCCAGGATGAATAGAGAGGAGGGAGTCATGTGCTTCGTTCATTATGAGCTTCCTGAGATCACCCTTGGGAACCACAAGTCTGTCCTCAAAGAACAAGGTATCTCTCTCATCAACGTGATAGCACTTGTATTTGGGAGTACCCTTGGCAATACCATGTTTCACTTTCTGCACCATAGCATCACTGAGTTGGGCCTCACGGATCTGATCTTCCAAGGTAGGAGCAACTTGAAGATTTGCAAGAAAGCCTTACGGAACAACTTGGAGGTTGAGCTTCCTGAATGCTTCACAAAGCTCAGGCTGGAACGACTTGATAAGGAGACTGTTGCAATATGCCTTTCTGCTCAAGGAATTTGCAATGACATTGGCCTTGCCAGGTGTGTATTCGATGCTTGGATCACACTCTTGGATCATCTCAACCCAACGAGTCTGGCGAAGGTTCAGGTTTGGCTATGTGAAGATGTATTTCAAGCTCTTGTGATCGGTGAAGATGTCGACTTTTCTACCCAACAGAAGGTGTCTCCACGTGATCAAGGCGTGTAGCACAGCTGCTAGCTCGAGATCATGTGTGGGGTAGTTCTTCTCACTTGGCTTCAATTGACGAGAAGTGTATGCCACAATCTTCTTGTCCTGCATTAACACACCACCAAGTCCTTCAAGAGAAGCATCACAGAATACTTCGTAGGGCTTGGACTCATCTGGAGGAGTAAGAACCGGAGTAGAGATGAGCTTTTCTTTGAGAGTTTTGAATGCCACATCACAATCCGGAGACCAGTTGTACTTGACATTCTTCTGCAGCAAGTTGGAGAGAGGCTTGGCAATCTTGGAGAAGTTCTCAACGAACCTTCTGCAATAGCTAGCAAGACCAAGGAAGCTTCGGAGTTGCTTGACGTTCCGAGGGGGTTCCCAGTTGACAATAGCTTCAACTTTCTTGGGGTTGACCACAATACCGTCAGCGGAGATGATATGGCCCAGATACAAGACCTTATCGAGCCAGAATTCGCACTTGGAGAACTTGGCATAGAACTTATGTTCACGAAGTCTGTCGAGAACCAGACGGAGGTGCTTTTCATGATCCTCTTCATTCTTGGAGAATACCAAGATGTCATCCAGATAAACAAACACAAATTCGTTGGTGTAGGGGTTGAATATGTAGTGCATCATTCTTGAGAAGGTGGGTGGAGCATTTGCGAGGCCAAATGACATGACTGTGTATTCATAGGAGCCGTAGCTTGTTCTGAATGCAGTCTTGTGAATATCTTCTTCACGGATACGGATCTGGTGATAACCCATCCGGAGATCAAGCTTTGAGAACACTTTTGCTCCTTTGAGCTGCTCGAACAATTCATTGATGTTGGGGAGCGGATACTTGTTATTTATTGTCTTCTTGTTCAATGGCCGGTAAGCAACGCAAAGGCGCTCCGTGCCATCCTTCTTCTTGACAAATAAGACACGTAGCCCCAAGGAGAAGTGCTAGGCCTGATTACACCCAAACGCTCTTGCTCATCAAGCTGTCTCTTCAGCTCCTTCAACTCTTCAGGGGAGAGATTGTACGGACGCCGGCATGCTGGCTCAGTACCAGGCTCGAGTTCAATGACAAATTCAACTTCACGATGCGGAGTCATGCCTGGAAGCTCTTCAGGGAAAACATCTTCATATTCATTGACCACCGGAATTTGAGAGATGGCATTAATCTCGCCCATGTCATTGAGAGAGAATAGCCTGATTGTGTTATCTCGAGAGGCGAAGATAATCACGTCTTCGTCGGAATGAGTAATCTTGACTTCCTTATTTGCACAATCAATGTGAGCATCATGCTGGGAAAGCCAATCCATCCCGAGAATAAGATCAATGTCGGAGTTTCCGAGAACAACCGAAGAAGCCAGAAAGCGGTAATCGCCCATGCGAATAGATACATCCGGAGCATATATATATTAGAAGTCACACGTCTCCCCGGAGAAATAACTTGCAACTTCTGAGGTAAGCTTTTGATGTCAACATTGTGCTTGGATGCAAACGGTTGAGACAAGAAAGAACATGATGCACCCGAATCAAACAACACTTTTGCAGGAATAGAGTTAACCGGAAGATTACCAATTATCACATCTGAAGAATTCTCCGCTTGAGCTGCATTCATCAGATTCACTCTTGCATGCTTGGGATTGTGCTTGAAAATAGCAGTGCTGACAGGTGGAGGAGGCGGAAGGCGCCTTGGGTTGGGGCACTTGTTGGCATAATGACCCTTATGAGTGCACTTGTTGCAAACCACTTCTGAGAGAGGACGGTGATAAGGAGCACTTGACTTCGAAGCTTGAAAGTGATTCTTTGACTAATTGCTTGGGTTGGGTGGGTGGGAGAAAGCACGGCCACCAGAATTCTTGTTGTTGTTGTTGGGAGCTCGGATCACTGGAGGAGGTGGAAGCCAAAACTTTTGTTGCTTTGCGACCACTTGAGAAGAAGAGGAGGAGTGAACAGCATCTCTGATCCTCTTTTTGGAAGCTTCCATCTTGAGCTGGGCTGCCTCTTGCTTAAGTGCCATGTTATAGAATTGATCAAACTCATCAGGCTCGAACAAGGTGATAGCTAGTTGGAGTTCATCCTTCAGACCACCACGGAACTGATAGATCTTGCTCTTGGCATCTGGGATGTCTTGCTTGGCATAGAGGGCAAGGTTCTGGAACTTGACATTATATTGGTAGACAGTCATAGAGCCTTGCTTCAGGTTGCTGAATTGCTCACGCATACCCTTGATGACACTTGTTGGAATGTGGTGAGAACGAAAGTCCTTGCAGAAGTCATCCCAGGAGATTACACGACCCTCTCTGGAATCTTTGTACTGCTGCCACCAATCAGCGGCTTGGTCCTTGAGTTGGAAGGCTGCAAACTTCACATAGTCCTCGGGCCTGACGTTACTGCACTCGAAATGCTTCTTGATATCAGTTATCCAGTCTTCAACATCTAGAGGGTCCACACAGTAACTGAATGCCTTTGGTTGGTTTGCCAGAAACTGGATGAGCGTAGCAAAGTGAGGTTGGTTGAACAAATTGCCTTGGCCTTGGTTCCCATGAGCACCCTGATTTGCTTGATTTGCTTGAATATTCTGCATCATTTGCATAAGCATCTGGGTGTTCTGGTTCGTCGCTTGCATAATTGCTCTCTAGGCCTCAGACGGAGGAGGAGGGGAAGGAGGGCGATCAGGAACCTCTTCACCCTCTGGGTTAGCGTTGGGAAACTTTTTAGGAGCCATCCTGAATGAGATGACAACTATTAGCCATTGATTGAAAGAATATAGAAGCTGAATCAATGGCCCGAAATTGCAACAAAGTCTTCACAAGAACATTCGAACAACAATGAACGAATGTAATCCACAGTTCAATGATAACAACAATCTTCACGAGAAGCCACTTGGGAGAACAAAAGGTAAATAAAAACAACAAGGAGCAGATAGAACAAATACAAGATAGAAGTTTCGTTCGACATATTCGTGCTGAAAGCTTATGGAACGTGTTACAAAAGGGTTTTGCAATCCCCGGATCAGCATAGCCAAGGACCCTTTAAGATGCAACTCCCGATCGGAACAACGCCCATAAAACTACTTCACTCAATGTAGAACCCCGAACTCCATATCATGCATTTGTTGGAAGAATGCCTACGAACTACAAGATGAACCCACCTATTAATTTCCGAAAGTTTCCAGTTATGCAATCAGGTGTTGGGGATACAGGGGAAGCATCGCGCACTCAACTCTAATCCTACATCCAGATGTATCCATCCTTCAACACATAACCAGTTATTTCCGGAAACCGTCTACCTCAGACCTTCGAAACGCATCTACTATACAAGCTATGGCAATACTCCCGAACTACCTCCCCAGTACTGGGTGATGTCGGGGTTATCTTGCCACTAACCGCATAGGAGAGTTTTCGATGTCGGCCGTCTTAAGTATTCCAGAACTGATGCGATATATTTGTGACGACAACACCTCGGAGCTCAACTCCCCGGGACACTGCCACAACCCCTAAAAGACAGGAGGCATCGAGAACAATGTTCTCGTCACAAAGACATCGGAACAATCCAAACAATACTCGCGAGATTCCTAAAAAAAATTGGTGAATTTTTTAGAGTAGAAGAGACAAGAGCAATCGTCAGGAGTCCTCATCAGAGTGAAAAGAGATGAGGAGCAAAAGAAATCCTACTCTCCGATATATATATGACTCAAAACATTTTTAAGTGTGTGCCTAGACTCAACCGTCAACGATTCGATCAATCAGTGGGGGCTTCTAGGTCGGAGAAGGCTCTGAATACCAACTTGTAATGCCCAGGATGGGACTATACCTCCTACGTGTCGAGGCACGACTTAAAGGTATAAGCCCATTCTGGAATGATCTCAAGTTCGATATCTTTGCACGACTCATGTAAAAATAGGGATGAAATTGCAAAAGGATAGTTGGCTTACACTCGCCACGTCACACAATACATTACATAGCAAATCATCATTCAAATAACATCACAACCCGACTACGGGTGAAGATCCAAATGAAAGATACCAAAAACATAAAGCCACAGGTCCGAATTGCCCCTAGTAGAAACCACTACTGGTCATCGGGATAGTGCACATAGTAACGACTACGTTCTTCATCGTACTCCCAGTACAGCTATGTGCCGTCACCTGAGTAGTTCACCATGGTACCTGCATCTGGTGTGGGGTAGAATCTGTGAGCCACGGAGGACTCAGCAATCCCGTTCCCGGGTAGCAAAACTATCTAAGCCTTGGGTGTGGAACAAGGCTGAAGAAAGAATAAAGGTTGCAGCTGCACTAGCACTAGCTTATGTGATGAGAGCCACAAGAGAAGTGCCACGAGCGTTAAAGTGATCACGAAGTGATCCTAACTAAGCACGTCAATCATAACCCCACCGTGTTCACTTCCCGAACCCCTTCGGAAAATGACCATCACGGTTACTCACGTTGGTAGTGTGTTCTGAACATGGTGTCAAGTTTTCTACAACCGGATATTAACAAATTCCCATCTGCCACATAACCGCGGGCACGGCTTTCTAAAGTTCAAAACTCTGCAGGGGTGTTCCAACTTGGCCCATTACAAGCCCACGATCCGCGGAGTCGCAACTCCAAGGTGGGAAGGCCCGAGTATTCTCGGAATCCCGTGCTCAAGATACTCCGACTAAGGTAAGACTAATCCAGCAAATCCTCCCGGCGTGCCGACACCCTGACACTAGCCGCGCGTATCTAGTCTCAGGCCACGGCCGGATGGGTGAAGCTACGGGTTTTTACCAGCCCTCGGGTTTCACCAAGGTGGCCCCGCAGGCTCCCCATTTCGGACCAACACTCATGTGGAGCACTGGCCCGGGGTTGTTGATTAAGAAGAGGGTTAATTGCTCCCTATGCAAGTTTTTAGTTGTTTAGGAAAATAGTACGAATGTTGGGACTTGCTGGAAAAGACTTAGCGCTAAGCGGTTTATCGAGGGGGTCCCATAACCCCAAACCGTGTGAGGAACGCATAATCAAGGAACATAACACCGTTTTATACAGTTCCTAGGGCGGCATGAGTGGAACAAATCACTAAGCAAGAGGCTTAGCCTTCCACCCATTACCAATATATAGATGATTTAGTTAAGAATTTATATAGTGTGATATTCCAACGTAACTTCAACATGAAGCAAGAATCCTCAAATCTTCTCCAACAACTAGCAATGCTATAAGAGGGGCTGAGTGAAGCCTACGTAGCCAATCAAAGGTTTGCATAGGTTGGGTGGTTAGACAGATTCATGGTTACAATAGGAGGCTGACAGACAAAACATGGGCATCGAGGCAATAAGCTAAAGAGTGAGACTTCTAGCAATAGGCAAAGATAGTAATGATATCTAGGTCAGGTCATCTTGCCTGTCGAGTCGTCGATGGGATCGTAAGACGGCTCCTCGTTCTCAACCTCGGTAGTAACCTCGTTCTCGTACTCGGTCTCGGCTTCCGGCTCTACTCAACACAAGAACACACGAGGCACGAAATCAAACAAGGTGCAATGCACAATCTACAGGATGCACATATGATGCACTTAGGATGCTCTGCAGATGCACTTAGGATGCATAACATGTCAAAGTAGGAAGCACACCAGAACAACACAAGAACATGACAATATGCTCAAGCAAGTAGGATGCATGACAGATCTATATAGGATGCAAAACATGACAAGGTAGGAAGCACAGAGAAGCAACATAAGAACAACAAGTTTAAATGAGGCCGGAATCCACATATAGCGAATCCGGTAAGTCCTCATATGCATAGTTCGAAATTAGTTCAGATCTGATCAAACCTTAAGTTAAAGTTGATAAACAACAAGTTAACATGCACCATGATAATCTACACGAAATTCTAGTCAAGTTTCTTATAAAGTTTGTTTAAAACGGAGCTACGGTCTAGAAGATATGATCAAAACAAGATAAGCATGGCAACGGTGCAAGATGCACCCAAACATCAAACAAATATACTCCAAACATTTTAACAAGATGATATTATGATTCTACATGCAAAATCACACAAGTTTCATGTAGGGCACGCTCAAAACGGAGCAACGGATCAAAACATACACTCGAAACAAGAAACAATGCAAAGGTGAGATTAACAGCCACATAGCAACTTTGGAGCAATAAATGTATACTCTACAACACTCAAACATGGTGACAAGAAGCATGGACATGAAGTAGACATATCCGACAGCAAACAGCTCCATTGGAGCAACTCCATAGGAGGCATGGATCAATAGCAACAAGCTACAACATTTTGATCATGACATTAAAAACCTGACAGTAATATTTTATAGCAACTTGGGAGCAAGAATTAAATAGGCTACATCAACCCAAATGAGCAAGTGAGGACATGGATGGACAGACAACAACATATACAGCAAGGAATGGTCAATGGCCACCCCAAAACTATCATGGATTTGCCTAGGGCATCAAGCAAACATAGCATCAGGATATTACAGATTCCAGACTTAGTGAAATTTCACTAAGTGTTAAAACAATTAAGTTGTCATGGCATGTTTGCAAGAATGTTTAATTCATCTTAAAACATAACATGGCAAATGGTTTGCACCACAGCAAAGATCACATGATGGAGAATCTAAAACATATGAGCATGCGACATGAGGGCAAACACATCAATAGCAACGAGCTCCTCAACTAGGCATCTCGTAACAAGTTACAAAACCTAACAGCCACATGCACTTTTGCAACAGAGATAAACATGGCAATATGAACTCTAACATGCATGCTATAGCAACCAACATGTAGAGCATCTCATGATGAACATTTCGACATATCATTTGCTTCATTTGGATAAACATGCACCAAGTTATCACATCTCAAACATGGCATGAAAATAACAAGTAGCAGCAGTTTTATCTAGTAGCACTCTTGTCACGAAGATTAAGACATCTAGATGGACTCAAACAAGCATGACACAATGGAACAAAACGTAGTACACATCACCACGGTCATTTTGACATATCATATGCACAAATCGGACTAGCACACTAAAAGATATCGCCATCAAATAAGCCATCAGACAACAAAATGCAAAAAAGGACATAGAGGAAACAAATCAACCTCAGATCTGGTCAACGCGGGTTGGATCGGTTAACGCGGGTCGGGCGCGGAGCGGGTTTGCGGGTCGGAGCGGGCGCGGACCCGCTAGGGTTCCAGCCCGCTGGAGATCTGGATCGGGCGGCTGCCCTCGATCCGGCGGCGGCGGAAGGCCGCGGCGGCGCTGCGCCGGCGGTAAGGTGCGGCGGCCGGAGGTGCTCAGGGCCGCGGCGAGCTCGGGCCGGAGGATGGCTCCGTCGAACGGCGGCGGCGGAAGCTGGGTCGAGGCGACCGGCGGCGTGGCTTGGGGCCGGAGGAGATGCGGCCGGCGGTGACCCGGGCGCCGGCGAGCTGCGGGCAGGCGGCCGGCGAGCGCGCGCGGGTGGTGGATCTCGGCGGCGGAGACGAAGGAGCGGATGGGCGCGGAGGCGGACGGGCCCGGAGGGCCGCGGTCGGGCCGGCGGGCCGCGGTGGGTGGCGGGGCAGCCGCGGTGATGTGGCGTCCGCAGATTGGACGCGGGGGTGGCGACGGACGTGTCCGGCACGCGGAGGGGCTGCGGGACGCTGAGAAAACGGGAAAAAAAGAGTGGAGCTAGGGTTTGGACGCAAAAATGGAGGGGTGGACGTTTATATAGGCACAAGGAGCTAGGAGACTCCAAATGGGGAGTGGTTTTCGGCCACGCGATCACAATTCGACGACCGAGATGATGGGAAGGGTTGTGCTGGGTTGCTGGGCTGTAGTGGAGGGGGTATTGAGCCTCAAAGAAGAGGTTCTTTTAGCCCACTTGGTTAACCGTTGGAGTACCAAACGAACTCCGAACGCGACGAAACTTGACAGGCGGCCTACACGTACCACAACAACATCGCACAACAAGTCTCACGTCATTCCGGAAACGTTACACGGCCAAACACGAAAGAAGGACTCGGGGATGCCATAGGCACGTGTGAGAGCGTCAGAACTCGAAACGGACAACGGGAAGAGACGAGTGGGACCGGATGCAAGTGACAACACAAATGCAAAGCACTGCACATGACAACATGACATGGATGAAATGCACACACGCACACGACAAAACGAAGAAACCCGAAATGAAGGAAGAACCCGGAAAGGAAATGATGAAGCCAAAGTTTATATATTGCCATATTGGGAAACTGTTACATCTGGGGCATTACATGGCGGGAGCAATCGGAGTGCTAATAAAATCATTATTATGAGTATTGGAAAATCACACAACTTGGTATTTTCTTGAGGCATCGTGACAAAGCAAGCAATCTAGCACACAAGCAAACCAAAAGCAAATGAAAAAGATGAACTGAAAGAAGGCAAATAAAAGTGCAAATATTTTTCTATTTTTCTGAAAATGTTTTAGAAGTGGGGGAGGAAAACGAGAGGCGAATGGAAAATAAAGTGAATGCCAGAGATGAGAGTTTATGATACGTACTTGGTAGGCTTGATGTAGATCCACCCCAGCAACGGTGCAAAAATTATTCCTGCTATTTCTTGAGCTTGCGTTGGTTTTTTCCTTAAAGAGGAAAGGGTGAATGCAGAAAAGTAGACATGAGCCTTCCCTCAGTTGAGAACAAAGGTATCAATCCAGTAGGAGGAACACACAAGTCTCCAATAATTGCACCTACACAAACAAACAAGGGATTTTTATTTATGTGCCCCTGGTTCCTTAGCTCTACTCATTCATCCCCACTCTATTAACTTTTGTTCACTTTTCCCCACTCCCTTGCCCGAAACCCTCAAAACAGGTTATAACGGACGTTGCCATCGGGTCAATACCTTTGACCTTTAACTCTGACGAGTGGGGCCACGTATATGTGGGTGCATGCAAGACTGTGGTCGTGCGCGGTCGTGGGGTAGCACGTCTGCATGGACATGCCCGAAATTTCCCATCATATAAAGAGGGACAACCACCTCCATCGCCCCTACCATTTCTCCCAAATCCCCTCCCTGCCGCATCGTCTTCCTCTTCCCCGCCGACGTCGTCTCGCTCTCCTCCACTGCCTCCACCGCATCGTCTCGCTCTCCCCCACCGCATCCTCTTCCTCACCTTCATCGCCTCCATCTATCAGATGGCCGACGCTCGTGGCAACACCGGTGCAGCGGTCGAAGATGTGGTGGAGCTGCAGGGTCAGGGCGCGGTGATCGCGGATGTCGGCGGCGTCCACGGCGGTGCGGGGAAACTCGCAACCGCGGCGGATGTGGCGTGCTCCGCCTCATCACTGCAGAAGGTGACGTCATCGAGCGACGCAGTCCATCTCGATACCCCTGATGCGCCGCCTGTCTTGGGGCAGCAGATATTTGCACTTGCTTAGCTTGTAGAGTTAGTTGGTCCCTAGTTGCATTGGTTAGATTGTGATTCATACGGTAGTTCAGATGGTTAGAGTAGTTGGTTTGACGGATGGGCTGAGGTTTTTTGTATGGGTTGGGGGTATGGGGGGTTTTTGGACTAGGGTTTGTTAGATAAATTCCTTGCAAAATGCTAGATGTTGTGAACTATGATTTTAGGTGCTCCAATGATTGGGGTTTTTAGATTTGTTTTTAGATTTGAATAAATTCGTTGCAAAAATGCTAGATATTGTGAACAGATGCATGCTTATTAGATTTGTTTTTAGTGCTCGCATATTGGGGTTTTTAATGCTACTCAGATTCGTTGCTTTAGATTGGGAGTGTATTAGCCCTATGATCAATGTGTCATGTGTGCATATCTAAATTTTCAATTGGCTTCCGTATTTACTAGTGATGGATGTAATTGTATGTTCAGGAGGATGATGGTTGGGGGTAGAAAGAGGAAGTTGGCCCAGTACGACATGTATGATCCAGAGGAAAGTGATGATGAATATGAGGTAAGCCTACTTGAAATTTAAATTGTTCATTTAGTTCCTTTGACATAGTGTATCCATGAATCTATAATGTATTAATGTAACTCATTCATGTGTGCAGTATGATTCTTGAGAAGAACTGTACAAGGGCAACGTCGCATCCTTCATAGCCAAGGAGGTGGTGAAGATCAAGGCCAAGGGAGTTGCTTCCTTCTACAACCGCAAGACCAAGAAGTGGAACTGCCCCTACAGCACCACCAAGCCAAAGCCAAGGGATGGCCGCTTCGATCACCTTCTGTCTCATGCGGAGGATGTAGCGATTTGCTTGGAGGACTACATGATCAGGGGGCAGCATGCCGCACTCGCCAAGGCCCTGACTCCGGCGTGATGTGATGATGTGAACTGAATCTTTAAGTTATCTGTTGGGTTACTTTTGGTTTGTTGAACTGAATCTCATTGGTCATGGTTTGTTGAACTGAATTTAGTTTTCATGAATTTGGTTATGGTTGGCTATGTTGATGCTAGTAATCTGGTTGCTATCTATATTTGGATGTCCTTAAATTTGTGTGTGGTATATTTGTCTGTCCTGAATCTATGCTTAGTTATGTTTAGATGTTGTGAACTATGATTTTAGGTGCTGCTATGATCACACATGTTATGTAGGAAATCAAATGCATGCCCCAAATGAGATCATGTAAACCTTGGCATACCTCGACAGTATAAATTCAAGAAAATGCAAAAACAAGTAAAACCTTGGCACACTATCTATGTTTATGTAGGAGATCATGTGTGCAAAATTTGAAGTGACTTAGTGGATGTCAAATAAATTTGAATTTGAGATATGTGCTCCAAATGAGCTCACAGGCTAGGGTAAACAGCCCATTTGTAATCAAGTTTTTTTGGACCTACTCTAAATGAGCCAAATGTTTTTTTATTAACACATATTCACTTTCCATAGTGTAGATTCGAAGTCTCACTATTTTTTGAATTAATCTTCATATTTTTACATTTTCTTTTGAAAACATATTCTTTAATATAAAAACTATTAAAAATACGTTTGAAATATGAAAATCGAAAACTAACTTTAGATCCTTCTTATTCACTTTGAAATAAAGCTTTGGTGATTTTTTTTGATTTTTTGATTTTTTTCAAAAACATAAGGTAACCCTACCTCCTCTCCTTGAATTCTATGAAATCATGTACATGATAGCTCATATGTGTGAAGGTTTTCTCATGAAAATGACCATAGACCAATTTTATGATTTTTGGTTGGTAACATGTCCCATAAGACAACATTGTGCGTAAGTTTTATATTTTTTAGATTTTTTTAAAATTCATGGTGCTCATTTGACCTCGATCGTGCCAGCAAGGGTTTTTTCATGAAAATGACCATAGACCAAGTTTAGTATTTTTCCTCATTAGTTTGTCTTATAAAACAACGAACGGCAAAGGTTTCATATTTTTTGATTTTTTTAAAATTAGTTATGCTCAGTCAAAGCCTTCGAAACCCAGTTGACCAGCTCAAAACCCCTCTAAACCCCGCGGGGTTTCGCCTAACCCTAGCTCCCAACGCCAGCCGTCCGATCATACCCTCGCGCCAAGCGACAACCCTCAGGTCTGGTCTTCTAGAAGGATTTAGGTGGGCTAGCTGCGTGCAGGCTCCGCGCCGTTGGATAACAAGGACGGCTCCGCATCGTTGGATCGTGGGATGATCCGCGAGAGGCGACCTATTGGTTGTGCTCGGCTGCTCGCCCACCACTGACTCCGCAAAAAAAAACATTGTTATTGGGCCCAAAAGGAAACCAAGCTCTGGTTGTGCCGTCGAATTGCGTCGTTTTTTTGCATCGTTTGCTGTGTTTTTTGTGAACGTGTTGGCTCTGTATTTTTGCATCGTTTTCCCACGCGTGCAATTAGCTTCCTTTTCTTCTTCTTTTTCAAACCACCGTTTCCCATGTGTGTACACTCCCGATGTTGCGGTGGGTTTGAAAATGGGCTACTTCACATTTGACCCCATTATTGCCATGGCCAAATAACACGTAGCACTATGGCTATTTAAGCCACCCTCTGCCTCTGCCATCCCTCATCCATCTCCCATCCTCTCTGCCATCTGCCCTTCTTGCTCTTCGACCACTTCTTCTTCTTCTAGCACATCCTCAGCCATGTAGTACACCGGACCAACCTACCACTTCCCACCCACCGTGCCGGAGAGGCTCTACACTCCCGACGTGTACGTTGAGCGCACACTACATGTGTAGGCGATATCAAGGTGGAGGACCGCAAGGAACTTCATCGAGTTCTTCCTCGCGTCCGGCTACCACCACCTCCGGCAGCGATCTCCAAGGATGTTCCGTGTCGAGGGGGGCATCCAAAACGGGGTGGTGGTTGCTCTCCTTGCCCACTTCACCAACACATTCGACGCCTTCTACCTCCTCGGCCGGGTGTTTTGGTGTGGCTGTGAGTTCATCGCTTTCACCACCCACAACATGTTCACGGAGTACACCAACATCTTCCCCACCGTGTCGCGCATGCACTCTTCCGTACCCCATCAACAATGCCTCGGAGGAGCAGTGAAGGGCGCCCGGAGGAGGAGCGAGGTCGAGAAGCTGGTGTCTAGGGTTCTAAACCCTCTATCTATCTTTTGTTTGAGTCTATGTTATGTTAAGTTGTAATTGAACTATGTTGGAGATGCTATGGGCTTGTTGGCCCTTTTATCAAGTTCTATTATTAAGTTTGCTACCTATTCTATTATGAAGTTCTTCCTTGTTTCAACTATGTGATCGTGGTATGGGCTTGTTGGACCTATCTACATGTTTGTTGATTGTGTTCTTAGAGAGCTCGCTTCGTTAGTAACCACCTAGTGCATGCAGCCACAACGAACCCTTTTTTTTACACAAGCCACAAATATGTAGCCACCTATCTAGTGCATGCAGCCACAACGAACCCTTTTTTTACACAAGCCACAAATATGTAGCCACCTATCTAGTGCATGCAGCCACAACATATTTGTTCAATTTATTTTTCATAGCAAAACGGGTGCAGATGAGAGTGGATCAATAAGGCCGCAATTGATCGTAAAAAATAATGCTCTAAATCGAGGAGACAAGCGTGCGATAAGAGATGAACTGTGGGGACCCCAACTTAAGAGTTGAGATCACCGAATGCACGTGTACAGTGATCCCAGAGATCAATGCTCACTGAACACACAGAAGCTGAATAACAAGAGTCTTACATCCATACATACCGTCTTACACAATTATGGCCATTATGGCCAAGTCTTACATAGATAAAGCCTCAAGGGCTGAATAGCAAATAACTCGAATAGCGGAAGTCTTCGAAGATAAGTAGAACCCATGCCATCTGCCTTAACCCTACAGGCATTCTGACTGGGATAGCGTCCTAGTTCGCATGTTCGTCTCCATAGAATTCTTCTTCATATTCCTGCTCCTCCATGCCTGGCCAATTAAATAACCAGTGGCAAGCCAATGAGTACTTTGAATGTACTCGCAAGCAACCCATGATTTGGTTCAAGGTAATAATGCAATTATACAACAATGAGCAATCTAGCCACAAGCTAGAATAAATATTCTACCATCAAGTATATGCATCAATAAATTCAGATAACCTCGAAGACAGGTTACAGATATCAACATGAATAGGGTTTAACTCAACGAGTCAAGTCACCACCTTGACTCATCTCACACACATACTTTCATCAATATAGTAAAATTCTGGACATAGTTTAAGTGTAATGCCCAGGATGGAGTTATACCTCCTACGTGTCGAGGCACGACTTAAAGGCATAAATCCATCCTAGAATGATCTCAAGTCTGATAATCTTTGCACATCTCATGTAAAAGAGGGGATGGTAAACAGAAATAGTTGGCTTACACTCGCCACGTCACACAAATACAATACAAGTCTCAAACATCATACATTAAGAATATCACAACCCTCTAAGGGCAAAAACCAAATATCAAGATACCAAACTTAGATAAATAAACCACAGGCGGATCGAATCCTAGTAGGAGTCTCCACTACTGATCATCCGGGTATCGAACATAGTACCGACTACGCTCCTCGTCGAACTCCCAATCCAGCTCGGTGCCATCACCTGGATAGCTCACAGCTGGACCTGCATCTGGTGTGGTGAAGTAACTGTGAGCCACAGAGGACTCAGCAATCCCGTTCCCGGGTAACAAGACTATTTAAGCCTTTGGGAGAGGATAAAGGCTGAAGAAAAGAATAAGTGTCTGCAGCAGCAACTAGCAACTAGCTTACGTGAGTGAGAGCGAGAAGAGAAAGCCTCGGTCGAGAAGTGATCACGAAGTGATCCTAGCTACAAGCTCAACAAACATAACCCCTCCGTGTTCAACTCCCGAATCCCTATTCGGAAATTGACGGTCACGGAACGCACGCTGGTAGTGTATTCGAAACATTGTGTCAAGTTATCTACAACCGGATATTAACAAGCTCCCATCTGCCACATAACCGCGGGCACGGCTTTCGAAAGTTCAAACCCTGCAGGGGTGTTCCAACTTGACCCATTACAAGCCCATGATCCGCGGAGTCGCAACTCCAAAGTGGGAAGACCCGAGTATCCTCGGAATCCCGTGCTCAAGATATACCGAACTAAGGTAAGGCTAATCCAGCAAATCCTCCCGGCGTGTCGACACCCTGATAGTAGCCGCGCGTATCTAGGTCTCAGGACACGTCCGGATGAGCGCTACGTACAGATACCGAAGACCCCAGCGAACTGGGTAGTATCCGCAAGTGACTCTGGTTTGGACCAACACTCAAGTCGAGCACTGGCCCAGGGGGGTTGAATTAATTAAGCCTCGGGTTAATTACTCCCTCAGAAAGTTTTTAGTTGTTTAGGCAAATAGTACCAAGGTTGGGACTTGCTGGAAAAGACTTAGCACTTAGCGGTTTATCGAGGGGGTCCCATACACCCTAACCGTGTTAGGAACGCATAATCAAGGAACATAACACCGGTTTATACGGTTCCTAACGGCATGAGTGGAACAAATCACCAAGCAAAAGGCTTAGCCTTCCACCCTTGCCAATATATAAATGATTTCATTTTAAGCATTTATATAGTGTGATATAACCCAACCAAACTTCAACATGAAGCAAGCATCTTCGATCTTCACCTGCAACTAGCAATGCTATAAGAAGGGCTGAGCGAAGCGTACTTAGCCAAGCAACGGTTTGCATAGGTAGGTTGGTTAAACATGGCAATGGTTACAAGTAGGAGGCTGACAAGAAGATCATGGGCATCGAGGCAAAACTATAGATCGGGACTACTAGCAATAGGCAAAGATAGTAATGTTATCGGGGTTCGGTCATCTTGCCTGAAGAGAAGTCGTTCGGATCGTAAGAAGGGTCCTCGTGCTCAACCTCGTTGGTAACCTCGTGCTCGTACTCGTACTCGGTCTCAGCTTCCGGCTCTAAACAAAACAATCACACCAAGCACAAATCAACAAGATGCAATGCGCACTCGAAAATGATGGATGCATGAAGGATGCACTAAGGATGTACATGGAGCACGGAAATTAGCACTCAAGCAAAACACCTCAAAACATGATAACAATATGATATTGTGAACCTACACGGAAAATCAATCAAGTTTCATGTAAGATTCGCTGAAATCGGAGTTACGGGCTAAAAGTTATGCCCGAAACAAGAAATGAGCGAAAGCTGAAAATTACAGCAACATAGCAACTTCGGAGCACAAAATAATTGAGCTACAACATTCAAATATCATGGCAAAGGACATGAACACAAACTAGACATATACTACAGCAACTAAGTCCAAAGGTGCACCCCAAAGGAGTCACGGTTCAATAGCAATGAACTTGGACATATCGAACTTGACAATAAAATTCTGGCAGCAGAATTTTATTGAAACTTTGGAGCAAAAGATAAACATGCTACAGCCACTCAAATAGGCATGTGAGAACATGAATGGAAATCCAACAATATATACTACAAGGAACAATCAAGATCCACTCCAAAACTAACATGGTTTGTCCTAGAACATCACACGAACATGGCATCAGAACGTTACAGATTTCAGACTTAGTGAAAATCCACTAAGTCCTAAAACAGCAATTTAATCATGGCATATAAAAGAGCATGTTTAAGTCACCTCGAAACTAAACATGGCAAGAGGTAAGCACCTCATCAAAGTACACATGATGGTGATTCCGAAACACACAAGCATGCATCATTGAGGTAAACACAACGATAGCAACGAGCTCAACAAGATGGCATTTCATAACAAGTGAAACAACATCACAGCCACATGGCACTTTGCAACGATGATAAACATGGTAAGAATAATTCTAACATGCTACCTAGCACATACAACATGTAGAGCATGGCAAGACGAACACGTGGACATGTCATTTGCATCAATCGGACAAACGAGCTAAAAGATATCACATGGCAAAGATGACATAAAAACATCACATAGCAGCAGTTTATATCACGATGCACTCTTGCAACAGCAAAACAAGCACCTAGATGATCTCTAACATGCATGACAACAAAAGATAAAACGTAGTGCTATTCACCACGATCGTCTGGACATGCTATTTGCGCGAATCGGACAACCACACTAAAAGTTATCAACAGTTAAAATATGCATCAGACATTAAAACAACACTGGGGACTTAGTGGATCTGGGGAGTAAACCTTCTCTTCAGATCTAAAAAAAATGAACGGATCGGGCCCGGGGCGGATGAACGGCGGCCCGCGGCGGCGATCTGCTGGAAGGCTGTTGGGGAACGTTGCATGGGAAACAAAATTTTTTCCTACGCTCACCAAGATCAATCTAGGAGATGCATCTACGAGGGGAGAGTTGGATCCACATACCCTTGTAGATCGCTAAGCGGAAGCGTTCAAGAACGCGGTTGATGGAGTCGTACTCGCCGCGATTCAGATCGCCGAAGATCCTAGCACCGAACGGACGGTGCCTCCGCGTTCTTCACACGTACAGCTCGGGGACGTCTCCTCCTTCTTGATCCAGCAAGGGGGAAGGAGAAGTTGACGGAGAAACCCAGCAGCACGACGGCGTGGTGGAGATGGTGGTGGAGGAATTCCAGCAGGGCTTCGCCAAGCACTGCAAACTGGATGAAGATGTTTGTGGGAGAGGGAGGGCAGCGCCGAGGCACGAACGTGTGTGGCTGCCCTCCCTCTGCCTCTCTTTATATAGGGGGGAGAGAGGGGAGGGGGCGCCCTAGGGTTTCCCCCTAGGGGTGGCGGCCAAGGGGAGATGGAAGGGGGCGGCGGCCCAGGGGCTAGGGTTCCCCCCCCCCCAAGTGCCTTGCCCCCCACTCCAAAGGGTGCGGCTGCCCTAGGGGGGGGCCAGCCCCCATGCGCAGGTGGAGAGGGCCCAAGGGGGGGCGCACATCCCCATGAGGGCTGTTGCGTCTCCCACTTGTGGCCCATAGGGCCCATAACAATTACCGGGACCCCCCGAAACCCCTTTCGGTCATCCGACGACTCCCCGGTGCTTCCCGGAACACTTCCGGACTCCGATCACTCTCATCCTATATATCAATCTTCATCCCCGGACCATTCCGGAGACCCTCGTCACGTCCGGGATCTCATCCGGGACTCCGAACAACCTTCGGTTACCATACACTGTTCTCACTAACAACCCTAGCGTCACCGAACCTTAAGTGTGTAGACCCTGCGGGTTCGGAAACTATGCAGACATGACCGAGACACTCCCAGGTCAATAACCAATAGCGGGATCTGGATACCCATATTGGTTCCCACACGTTCCTCGATGATCTCATCGGATGAACCACGATGTCAAGGATTCAGGCAATCCCGTATACAGTTCCCTTTGTCTCGTCGGTATGTTACTTGCCCGAGATTCGATCGTCGGTATCTCTATACCTAGTTCAATCTCGTTACCGGCAAGTCTCTTTACTCGTTCCGTAATACATAATCCCGTGACTAACTTCTTAGTCACTTTGAGCTCATTGAGATGACGTATTACCGAGTGGGCCCGGAGATACCTCTCCGTCACACGGAGTGACAAATCCCAGTCTCGATCCATGTCAACTCAACAGACACCTTCGGAGATACCTGTAGAGTACCTTTATAGTCACCCAGTTACGTTGTGATGTTTGGCACACACAAGGCACTCCTACGGTGTCAGTGAGTTACATGATCTCATGGTCATAGGAACTTATACTTGACATGCAGAAAACTATAGCGATAACTGATACGATCAAAAGCTATGTTTAATGTTTGGGTCTCGTCCATCACATCATTCTCCTAATGATGTGATCCCGTTATCAAATGACAACTCATGTCTATGACCTGGAAACCGCGGTCATCTTTGATCAACGAGCTAGTCCTAAAGAGGCTTACTAGGGACACAAAGTTTGTCTATTTATCCACACATGTATTTAAGTTTCCAATCAATACAATTATAGCATGGATAATAAACGATTATCATGAACAAGGAAATAATAATAACTCTTTTATTATTGCCTCTAGGGTATATTTCCAACAGTCTCCCACTTGCACTAGAGTCAATAATCTAGCATTACAAGGTAATGAATCTAACACCCATAGAGTCTTGGTGTTGATCATGCTTAGCCCGTGGAAGAGGCTTAGTCAACGGATCTGCAACATTCAAATCCGTGTGTACTTTGCAAATGCTTATGTCCTCCTCCTTGACTGAATCGCGGATGGAATTGAAGCGTCGCTTTATGTGTCTGGTCCTCTTGTGAAACCTTGGTTCCTTGGCTAGAGCAATGGCACCAGTGTTGTCACAAAACAGAGTCATTGGGTTCAATGCACTAGGCACAACTCCAAGATCTGTTATGAACTCCTTCATCCAGACACCTTCCTTTGCCGCCTCCGAGGCAGCTATGTACTCCGCTTCGCATGTAGAATCGGCTACCACGCTTTGCTTGGAACTGCACCAGCTTACCGCTCCCCCGTTGAGAATATATACGTATCCGGTTTGAGACTTAGAGTCATCCGGATCAGTGTCAAAGCTTGCATCGACGTAACCCTTTACGACGAGCTCTTGATCACCTCCATAAACGAGAAACATTTCCTTAGTCCTTTTCAGGTATTTCAGGATATTCTTGACCGCTGTCCAGTGATCCAAACCAGGATTACTTTGAAACCTTCCGGCCATACTTATGGCAAGGCTGACATCTGGTCTTGTGCACAGCATTGCATACATGATAGAGCCTATGGCTGAAGCATAGGGGATGACACTCATCTTTTCTCTATCTTCCGCAGTCACTGGGCATTGAGTCTTACTCAACTTTGTACCTTGCAATACCGGCAAGAACCCCTTCTTGGATTGATCCATTTTGAACTTCTTCAAAACTTTATCAAGGTATGTACTTTGTGAAAGTCCTATCAAGCGTCTCGATCGATCTCTATAGATCTTGATGCCCAATATGAAAGCAGCTTCACCGAGGTCCTTCATCGAAAAACTCTTGTTCAAATACCCCTTCACGCTATCCAAAAGTTCTATATTGTTTCCAATCAGCAATATGTCATCCACATATAATATTAGAAACGCTATAAAGCTCCCACTCACTTTCTTGTAAATACAAGCTTCTCCGTAAACTTGTACAAACCCAAACGCTTTGATCACCTCATCAAAGCGAAGATTCCAACTCCGAGATGCTTGCACCAGCCCATAAATGGAACGCTGGAGTCTGCAAACTTTGTCAGCATTCTCTGGATCGACAAAACCTTCCGGTTGTATCATATACAACTCTTCCTTAAGAAAACCGTTAAGGAACGCTGTTTTGACATCCATCTGCCAAATTTCATAATCGAAATATGCAGCTATTGCTAACATGATTCGGACGGATTTAAGCATCGCTACGGGTGAGAAAGTCTCATCGTAGTCAACTCCTTGAACTTGTGAAAAACCCTTTGCCACAAGTCGAGCTTTATACACGGTGACATTGCCGTCAGCGTCCGTCTTCCTCTTAAAAATCCATTTATTCTGAATGGCCTTCCGCCCTTCAGGTAATACTTCCAAAGTCCATACTTTGTTTTCATACATGGATCCCATCTCGGATTTCATGGCCTCTAACCATTTGTCGGAATCCGGGCCCACCATCGCTTCTCCATAGCTCGTAGGTTCATTGTTGTCCAACAACATGACCTCCAAGACAGGGTTACCAAACCACTCAGGTGCAGTGCGTACCCTTGTCGACCTACGAGGTTCGGTAGTAACTTGATCAGAAGCTTCTTGATCATCATCATTGGCTTCCTCTTCAACCGTTGCAGGCTCCACAAAAACATCTTTCTGTGCTGCGCTACTCTCTGGTTGAAGTAGAGGTTCAATAACCTCATCAAGTTCTACCTTCCTCCCACTCAATTCTTTCGAGAGAAACTCTTTCTCGAGAAAGGACCCGTTCTTAGCGACAAACACTTTGCCCTCGGATCTGAGATAGAAGGTGTACCCAACCGTCTCTTTTGGGTATCCTATGAAGACACATTTGTCCGCTTTGGGTTCGAGCTTTTCTGGCTGAAGCCTTTTGACATAAGCATCGCAACCCCAAACTTTGAGAAAAGACAACTTAGGTTTCTTACCAAACCATAGTTCATACGGTGTTGTCTCAACGGACTTAGATGGAGCCCTATTTAAAGTGAATGCAGCTGTCTCTAACGCATATGCCCAAAACGATAGTGGCAAATCGGCAAGAGACATCATAGAACGCACCATATCTAATAGGGTTCGATTACGACGTTCGGACACACCATTACGCTGTGGTGTTCCAGGTGGCGTCAACTGTGAAAAAATTCCACATTTTCTTAAGTGATTGCCAAACTCATAACTCAGATACTCTCCCCCTCGATCAGATCGTAGGAACTTGATCTTTTTGTTACGATGATTCTCAACTTCACTCTGAAATTGCTTGAACTTTTCAAACGTTTCAGACTTATGCTTCATCAAGTAAATATACCCATATCTACTTAAGTCGTCAGTGAAGGTGATAAAATAACGATATCCACCGCGCGCCGTGGCACTCATCGGGCCACACACATCAGTATGTATGATTTCCAATAAGTCACTTGCCCGTTCCATTGTTCCTGAAAACGGGGTCTTAGTCATCTTGCCCATGAGGCACGGCTCGCATGTGTCAAGTGATTCAAAATCAAGAGACTCCAAAAGTCCATCAGCATGGAGCTTCCTCATGCGTTTCACGCCGATATGACCCAGACGGCAGTGCCACAAGAAAGTGGTACTACTGTTATCAACTCTACATCTTTTGGCATCAATGTTATGAACATGTGTATCATCACTATCGAGATTCAATAAGAATAAACCCCCTACTTCGGGTGCATGACCATAAAAGATATTACCCATATAAATAGAACAACCTTTATTCTCTGATTTAAATGAGTAACCGTCTCGCATTAAACAAGATCCAGATATAATGTTCATGCTCAACGCAGGCACTAAATAACAATTATTCAGGTTCATAACTAATCCCGATGGTAATCGAAGAGCGAGCGTGCCGACGGCGATCACATCAACCTTGGAACCATTCCCCACGCGCATCGTCACTTCGTCCTTCGCCAGCCTCCGTTTATTCCGTAGTTCCTGTTTAGAGTTGCAAATGTGAGCAACCGAACCGGTATCAAATACCCAGGCACTACAACGAGAGTTGGTAAGGTACACATCAATAACATGTATATCACATATACCTTGTTTGTTGTTGGCCCCCTTCTTGTCTGCCAGATACTTGGGGCAGTTCCGCTTCCAGTGGCCGTTCCCCTTGCAATAGAAACACTCAGTCTCTGGCTTGGGCCCAGCCTTGGGTTTCTTCACTGGATGAGCAACTGCCTTGCCACCCTTCTTAGAGTTACCCTTCTTGCCCTTGCCATTTTTCTTGAAACTGGTAGTTTTATTGACCATCAACACTTGATACTCCTTCTGGATGTCTGCCTCAGCGACCTTCAGCATTGAAAACAGCTCGGCGATGGATTTGTTCATCCCTTGCATGTTATACTGCTGCACGAAGCTCTTGTAGCTAGGTGGGAGTGACTGGAGAATTCTGTCAATGATAGCCTCCTCCGGGAACACAAGTCCCAGATCAGCTATGCGGGTATAGTACCCAGACATCTTCAGTAAGTGCTCACTGACAGACGAATTCTCCTCCATCTTGCAAGCAAAGAATTTATCGGTGGTCTCATACCTCTCGATCTTGGCATTCTTTTCAAAGATGAACTTCAACTCCTGGAACATCTCATATGCTCCATGACGTTCAAAACGCCTTTGAAGTCCTCCTTCCAAGCTATACAACATGGCACACTGCACTACTGAGTAGTCATCCGAACGCGTCTGCCAGGCGTTCATAACGTCCACAGAGGCCGGAGCGGGGGGTTCACCTAGCGGTGCATTTAGGACATAAACCTTTTGGGCAGCTGTGAGGATGATCCTCAGATTGCGGAGCCAGTCCACAAAGTTGCTCCCATCATCTTTCAGCTTAGTTTTCTCTAGGAACGCATTAAAATTCAGGGGAGCTACTGCGCGAGCCATCTACAACAAAAGATTTGCAAAGACATCTTAGACTATTGTTCATGATAAGTGAGTTTTTAACTAATCAAATTACTTATAACTCCCACTCAAATTGACATCCCTCTGGTCATCCGAGCGTGACATGATCCAAATCCACCAACCCAAGTCCGATCATCACGTGAAATGAGGTGGTGTCAATGGTGAACATCTTCATGTTGATCATATCTACTATATGACTCATGCTCGACCTTTCGGTCTTCCGTGTTCCGAGGCCATGTATGTACATGCTAGGCTCGTCAAGTCTAACCCGAGTGTTCTGCATGTGCAAAACTGGCTTGCACCCGTTGTATGCGAACGTAGAGTCTATCACACCCGATCATCACGTGGTGCTTCGAAACGACGAACCTTCGCAACGGCGCACACTCGGGGGGAACACAATTTTATCTTGAAATTTTAGTGAGGGATCATCTTATAATGCTACCGTCGTCCTAAGCAAAATAAGATGCATAAAAGGATTAACATCACATGCAAATCATAAGTGACATGATATGGCCATCAACTCGTGCTTTTGATCTCCATCTCCAAAGCACCGGCATGATCTCCATCGTCACCGGCGTAACACCATGATCCCTATCATCATGATCTCCATCATCGTGTCGCCATCGGGGTTGTCGCGCGCCCACCATGCTCTTACTTCTACTGCTACCGTTTAGCGATAAAGTAAAGCATTACATAGCGCTTAATGATTGACACGCAGGTCATACAAAAAATTAAAGACAACCCTATGGCTCCTGCCGGTTGCCGTATACGTCGACATGCAAGTCGATATTAACTATTACAACATGATCATCTCATACATCAAATATATCTCATCATGTCATTGGCCATATCATATCACATACATACCCTGCAAAAACAAGTTAGACGTCCTCTAATTTGTTGTTGCATGTTTTACGTGGCTGCTATGGGTTTCTAGCAAGAACGCTTCTTACCTACGCAAAGCCACAACGGTGATATTTAAGTTGCTATTTAACCTTCTACAAGGACCGCCTTTGTCTATTCCGATTCAACTAAGATAGGAGAGACAGACACCCGCCAGCCATCTTATGCAACAAAAGTCGCATGTCTGTCGATGGAACCGGTCTCATGTACGTGGACATGTAAAGTTGGTCCGGGCCGCTTCATCCCATAATACCGCTGAATCAAGAAAGACCAAGGAGGAAAGCAATCTAAACATCAACGCCCACAAACCCCTTTGTGTTCTACTCGTGAAAGCATCTACGCAAGAACCTAGCTCCTGATACCACTGTTGGGGAACGTTGCATGGGAAACAAAAAATTTTCCTACGCTCACCAAGATCAATCTAGGAGATGCATCTACGAGGGGAGAGTTGGATCCACATACCCTTGTAGATCGCTAAGCGGAAGCGTTCAAGAACGCGGTTGATGGAGTCGTACTCGCCGCGATTCAGATCGCCGAAGATCCTAGCACCGAACGGACGGTGCCTCCGCGTTCTTCACATGTACAGCTCGGGGACGTCTCCTCCTTCTTGATCCAGCAAGGGGGAAGGAGAAGTTGACGGAGAAACCCAGCAGCACGACGGCGTGGTGGAGATGGTGGTGGAGGAATTCCAGCAGGGCTTCGCCAAGCACTGCAAACTGGATGAAGATGTTTGTGGGAGAGGGAGGGCAGCGCCGAGGCACGAACGTGTGTGGCTGCCCTCCCTCTGCCTCTCTTTATATAGGGGGGAGAGAGGGGAGGGGGCGCCCTAGGGTTTCCCCCTAGGGGCGGCGGCCAAGGGGAGATGGGAGGGGGCGGCGGCCCAGGGGCTAGGGTTTCCCCCCCAAGTGCCTTGCCCCCCACTCCAAAGGGTGCGGCTGCCCTAGGGGGGGGCCAGCCCCCATGCGCAGGTGGAGAGGGCCCAAGGGGGGGCGCACAGCCCCATGAGGGCTGTTGTGTCTCCCACTTGTGGCCCATAGGGCCCATAACAATTACCGGGACCCCCCGAAACCCCTTTCGGTCATCCGACGACTCCCCGGTACTTCCCGGAACACTTCCGGACTCCGATCACTCTCATCCTATATATCAATCTTCGTCCCCGGACCATTCCGGAGACCCTCGTCACGTCCGGGATCTCATCCGGGACTCCGAACAACCTTCGGTTACCATACACTGTTCTCACTAACAACCCTAGCGTCACCGAACCTTAAGTGTGTAGACCCTGCGGGTTCGGAAACTATGCAGACATGACCGAGACACTCCCAGGTCAATAACCAATAGCGGGATCTGGATACCCATATTGGTTCCCACACGTTCCTCGATGATCTCATCGGATGAACCACGATGTCAAGGATTCAGGCAATCCCGTATACAGTTCCCTTTGTCTCGTCGGTATGTTACTTGCCCGAGATTCGATCGTCGGTATCTCTATACCTAGTTCAATCTCGTTACCGGCAAGCCTCTTTACTCGTTCCGTAATACATAATCCCGTGACTAACTACTTAGTCACTTTGAGCTCATTGAGATGACGTATTACCGAGTGGGCCCGGAGATACCTCTCCGTCACACGGAGTGACAAATCCCAGTCTCGATCCATGTCAACTCAACAGACACCTTCGGAGATACCTGTAGAGTACCTTTATAGTCACCCAGTTACGTTGCGACGTTTGGCACACACAAGGCATTCCTACGGTGTCAGTGAGTTACATGATCTCATGGTCATAGGAACTTATACTTGACATGCAGAAAACTATAGCGATAACTGATACGATCAAAAGCTATGTTTAACGTTTGGGTCTCGTCCATCACATCATTCTCCTAATGATGTGATCCCGTTATCAAATGACAACTCATGTCTATGACCTGGAAACCGCGGTCATCTTTGATCAACGAGCTAGTCCTGAAGAGGCTTACTAGGGACACAAAGTTTGTCTATTTATCCACACATGTATTTAAGTTTCCAATCAATACAATTATAGCATGGATAATAAACGATTATCATGAACAAGGAAATATAATAATAACTCTTTTATTATTGCCTCTAGGGCATATTTCCAACAAAGGCGGCCCGGCCTGGAGGCGGACGAGGGAGGCCCGGCCGGCCTGGCGGAGGCGGGGTGGCCCGCTCGGGTAGGAGCTGCTGGCCTGGGCCGGTGGGGAAGCCGCGGCCCACCGGCGCCTGAGGAGGCCTGGCGCTCGGCGCGGGGGAGCGCTGGTGCGGGCCTGGCGAGGCGGGCCGGGAGGCTCCAGATCGGGGCGAGGCCAGCCTCCCGGTGATGTGGTCCTGCGGCTTGCGGTCAAAACGGCGGAGGCCCGCGGCGCTGGTCGATGGAGCGAGGCCAGGCGCTCGGTGGCCGCTCGATTCGTTGACTTCGGCAGGAGGCGGCTGCGGTCGATGGATCCGATCGGGATTTGATCCCCCGATCGATCCAGTGAGTATTTGCGGCGGCTGGAACGAGGAGGCTCGGTGGGATCTAGCCAAGTGGCTGGCAAGGGCTGGTTAGATCCAAAAAAATGAGGGGAGGAAGGGGAAAGAAGATAGAGATGCCAAAATTAGACTAGGGTCTAATATATAGCAGATTTTAGGGTTAGGGGAGATTTAGGTGTGCTAGGAGCCCTCCGATCGCGATCCGACGGATCCGATCGCGGGGTAGTTTAGAAGGGCCTAGGAGAAGGTAGAGACTGCAGTAGGAGTGTTTCTGGGCCACAAGTGGAGGCACATTGAGCCCACGAGAATAACTGTTGGAGGAGCAAACGGACTCGAAACGCGACGAGATTTGACAGGCGGGTTGCACGCAACAAAACAACAACACACACAACAACCTCGCGGCACACCGGTAACGTTACACGCCCAAACAACAAAGTAGGCCTACGGGACGTCACGGACACGTGAGGGAGCTCCGGAACGCGAAACGGACAACGGGAAGGAACGCTTGGAACCGGATGCAACCGACAACACAAATGCAATGCGATGCACATGACTACATGATATGAATGAATGCCAGACACTCACACAACAAAACGACGAAAACCCGAAAGACAAAGAACCCGGAATGGAAATAGATGAAGCCGGAGATATATTATATACCCAAAAGGGAAAGTATTACATCCGGGGCATTACAAACTCTCCTCTACTACAAAAAGATCTCGTCCCGAGATCTAGGACTGGAAAAAGGAAGGGTACTCGGAACGAAGATGATCTTCTCGTTCCCAGGTAGCTTCTCGGTCGGTGTGATGTGACTACTTGACTTTGAGAAATTTGATGGACTTGTTGCGGGTCTTGCGTTCGATTTCTTCGAGAATGGCAACTCGGTGCTCTCGGTAGGACAGGTCTTGTTGAAGATCAATCTCTTCAAACGGAATCATGCGCTCAGGTGCCTTGAAGCATTTGCGGAGTTGAGACACATGGAAGACATCATGAACATTGGCGAAGTTTGAAGGGAGCTCAAGTTGATAGGCTAGATCGCTTCTTTTGCCAAGAATTTTGAAAGGCCCGACGTATCTAGGAGCAAGCTTTCCTTTGATACCGAATCTTTGGGTGCCTTTCATCGGAGACACACGGAGATAGACATGACCATCAATGTTGAATGCCAAATCATGATGCTTGCCATCATAGTAGCTCTTCTGACGCGACTGAGCGGCCTTGAGATTCTCACGTATGACTTTGCACATTTCTTCGGCTTCTGAGATCAAGTCATTGCCAAGAAGTTGACGTTCGCCTGTTTCAGACCAGTTGAGAGGGGTACGACACTTTCTGCCATAGAGGATTTCAAACGGAGCTTTGCCTGCACTTGCTTGAAAGTTGTTGTTGTAAGAGAACTCGGCAAATGGAAGGCAGTCTTCCCATTTCATGCCAAAGGAGATAACACAGGCTCTGAGCATGTCTTCTAGAATCTGATTCACGCGCTCGACTTGACCACTAGTCTGAGAGTGAAATGCAGTGCTGAACCTGATCTTAGTGCCCATGGCGGACTGAAAGGAGTCCCAGAACCTTGATGGGAACAAGCTTCCACGGTCTGAGGAGATAACTTGAGGAATGCCATGTAGGGACACAATTCTGGAAGTGTACAGCTCTGCCAATTGAGCTGCATTGATTGATTCTTTGACTGGCAGGAAGTGAGCGACTTTGGTAAGCTTGTCAATCACCACAAAGATAGCATCATTCCCTCGCTTGGATTTAGGAAAGCCAGTGACGAAGTCCATTTCAATGTGGTCGAACTTCCACTCTAGAATAGGAAGAGGTTGGAGAAGACCGGCTGGACGTTGATGTTCTGATTTCACTCTTCTGCACACATCACATTCATTCACGAATTGGGCAATCTCCCTTTTCATGCGTGTCCACCAGTAAGACTGCTTGAGGTCTTGATACATCTTGGAACTGCCAGGATGAATGGAAAGGAGAGAATCATGAGCTTCTTCCATTATGAGCTTCCTGAGATCACCTTTGGGAACAACGAGTCTGTCCTCGAAGAACAAGGTATCTCTCTCATCAACACGGAAGCACTTGTATTTCGGAAGGCCCTTTGCAATACCATGTTTCACCTTCTTCACCATGGTATCACTGAGCTGGGCCTCACGGACTTGATCTTCCAAGGTAGGAGCAATCTGAAGATTTGCAAGAAAACCCTGCGGAATAACTTGGAGGTTGAGCTTCCTGAATGCTTCACAAAGCTCAGGCTGGCACGGTTTGATGAGAAGGCTGTTGCAATATGCCTTTCTGCTCAAAGCATCTGCAATCACATTCGCCTTGCCAGGAGTGTATTCAATGCTGGGATTATACTCTTGGATCATTTCAACCCAACGAGTCTGACGGAGGTTCAGATGCGGCTGTGTGAAGATGTACTTCAAGCTCTTGTGATCAGTGAAGATGTCGACCTTTCTGCCCAACAACAGATGTCTCCACGTAATCAAAGCATGTACCACAGCTGCTAGCTCGAGATCATGTGTGGGATAGTTCTTCTCACTTGGCTTTAGCTGACGAGAAGTGTATGCCACAATTCTCTTATCTTGCATAAGCACACCACCAAGGCCTTGAAGAGAAGCATCACAGAATACCATAGGGCTTGGATTCATCTGGAGGAGTCAGAACTGGAGCAGAGACAAGCTTTTCTTTGAGAGTTTTGAATGCCACTTCACACTCTGGAGACCAAAAGTATTTGACATTCTTCTGAAGCAAGTTTGAAAGAGGCTTGGCAATCTTGGAGAAGTTCTCAACGAACCTTCTGCAATAGCTGGCAAGACCCAGAAAACTGCGGAGCTGATTGACGTTCTGAGGAGCTTCCCAGTTGACAATTGCTTCAACTTTCTCGGGATTAACCGCAATACCGTCAGCTGAGATGATGTGGCCCAGGTACAAAACCTTATCGAGCCAAAACTCGCACTTGGAGAACTTGGCATAGAATTTATGCTCTCGGAGTCGATCAAGAACCAGACGTAAGTGCTTTTCGTGATCTTCTTCATTCTTGGAAAACACCAGAATATCATCCAGATACACAAGCACAAACTCGCCAGTATAGGGGTTGAAGATGTAATGCATCATCCTTGAAAAGGTAGGAGGAGCATTGGCGAGACCGAAGGACATGACGGTATACTCGTATGAACCGTAGCTCGTTCTGAAGGCCGTCTTGGGAATGTCTTCCTCGCGAATGCGAATTTGATGATAGCCCATTCGGAGGTCAAGCTTAGAGAACACTTTAGCTCCTTTGAGCTGCTCGAAGAGTTCGTTGATGTTGGGGAGCGGATACTTGTTCTTAATCGTCTTCTTGTTCAATGGCCGGTAATCAACACAGAGACGCTCCGTGCCATCTTTCTTCTTGACAAATAAGACACCACAGCCCCACGGAGACGTACTAGGCCTGACGAGACCCATACGCTCCTATTCATCAAGCTGCTTCTTCAATTCCTTCAATTCTTCCGGAGAGAGCTTGTACGGACGCCGGCATGCTGGCTCAGTACCCGGCTCGAGTTCAATAACGAATTCCACCTGACGGTGTGGAGGCATGCCTGGAAGTTCTTCAGGAAAGACGTCTTGATATTCATTCACCACCGGAATTTGAGATATGGCGTTAATTTCGCCCTTATCATTGAGAGAGAAAAGCCTGATAGTATTATCCCTGGAGGCAAAGATAATCACATCTTCATCAGGATGAGTCATCTTGACTTCCTTTTGAGCACAATCAATGTGAGCATCATGCTAAGAAAGCCAATCCATTCCGAGGATGAGGTCGATGTCAGAATTACCAAGAACCACCGGATTAGCCAGAAATCGATAATCACCCATGCGAATAGAAACATTCGGAGCAACTGTGTTGGAAGTCATTTGCAAACCCGGCGAAATAATCTTCAAAGGTCTAGGAATCCTCTCCGAAACCAATTCATGCTTAGCAACAAAAGGTCTTGAAATGAAGGACAAAGATGCACCCGAATCAAACAATACTTTAGCTGGAAAAGAGTTAACTGAGAGGTTACCCAAAATGACATCAGAAGAATTCTCCGCTTCGGCTGCACTCATCAGATTGGCCCTTGCTACCTTTGGATCATGCTTGACAATAGCTGAACTCACAGGCGGAGGAGGAGGAAGACGCTTCGGATTCGGACATCTGTTGGCATAGTGACCCTTCTGGCCACACTTGTTGCACACCACTTCAGAGAGAGGACGGAAATGAGAGCCACTGGACTTGGAGCCTTGAGACTGAAATTGCTTCTTCGACTGGTTGCTCGGGTTGGGTGGGTGGGAGAAACCACGACCACTAGAGTTCTTGTTGTTGGAGTTGTTGGAGTTGTTGTATGGAGCTCGAATCACTGGAGGAGGAGGAAGCCAGAATTTCTGATGCTTCGAGACCATCTGAGACGATGAGGAAGAGTGAACGGCATCTCGAATTCTCTTCTTAGAAGCCTCCATCTTAAGCTGAGCTGCTTCTTGTTTCAAAGCCATGTTATAGAACTTGTCGAATTCATCCGGCTCGAACAAAGTGAGAGCAAGCTGAAGTTCATCTTTGAGACCTCCACGAAACTGGTAGATTTTACTCTTGGCATCAGGAATGTCTTGCTTAGCATAGCGGGCGAGGTTTTGGAACTTGACATTATACTGATAGACTGTCATGGAGCCCTGCTTCAGGTTGCGGAATTGCTCACGCATACCCTCGATGACACTTGTAGGAATGTGGTGCGAGCGAAAATCCTTGCAGAAATTCTCCCAAGAGATCACTTGACCTGGCCTGGAGTCTTTATACTGCTGCCACCAGTCAGCTGCTTGATCTTTCAGTTGGAAAGCTGCAAACTTCACATAATCATCTTCCTTCACGTTACTGCACTCAAAATGCTTCTTTATGTCGGTTAACCAATCCTCAGCATCAAGAGGGTCGACACAGTAACTGAAAGCTTTAGGATTGTTGGCCAAGAACTAGTTGAGAGTAGCATGGTGCTGCTGGTTGAAGAAGTTTCCTTGATTCCCTGGAACACCCTGATTAGCTTGATTAGCTTGCATCTGCTGCATCATCTGCATCAACATCTGGGTGTTCTGAGCTGTAGTCTGCATAATTGCTCTCCAAGCCTCAGACGGAGGAGGAGGGGAAGGAGGATGTTCTGGGACCTCTTCCGCCTCTGGGTTAGCATTGGGAACCCTTTTCGGAGCCATCCTGAAAGAGATGACCACGAATCAGCAATTGATTGACAAATGGTATAAGCTGAATCAATGGAATGAATTGCAACAAGTCTTCACAATAATCATTCGAACAATAGAACGAATGAAATCATTCGAACAAGAGGAACGAATGAAATTCTCAGTTAAATGATAACATCAATCTTCACGAGAAGCCACATAGGGGACAAAATGAAAATAAGAAAACAACAAGGTACAGACGGGAACAAACACAAGAGAGGAGTTTCGTTCTAACATATTTGTGCTAAAAGCATATGAACGCGTTACGAAAAGGTTTTGCAATCCCCGGATCAGCATAGCCAAGGACCCTTTAAGATGCAACTCCTGATAGTAACATCGGTCATAAACCCCTTCACTCAATGTAGAACCCCGAACTCACTAACCTGCATTCGTTGGAAGAATGCCTACGATCTACTGGATAAACCCACCTGTAGATTTCCGAAAGGTTCCAGTTATGCAATCAGGTGTTGGGGATACACGGGAAGCACCGCGCAATCAACTCTAAACCTACATCCAGGTGTATCCATCCTTCAACACATAACCAGTCTTTCTCGGAAACTGTGTACCTCGGACCTTCGAAAAGCATCCACTATAACGCGCTATGGCAATACTCCCGAACTACCTCCCCAGTACTGGGTGATGTCGGGGTTATCTTGCCACTGGCCGTATAGGAGAGATTTTCGATGTCGGCCGTCTTAAGTATTTAGTACTGCCGCGATATGCTTGTGACGACAATACCCCGAAGCTCAACTCCCCGGGAACAGGAGGCATCGAGAACAATACCCTCGTCACAAGAACATCGAAACAATCCCAGAATACTCGCGGGATTCCTAAAAAAAATGGTGCAATTTTTGAAGATAGGAGAGACAAGAGTAGTCGTCAGGAGTCCTCACCAGAGAGAAAGGGGATGAGAAGCAAAGAAATCCTACTCTCCGATAGAATATAGGACTCAAAAAGTTTTCAGTGTGTGCCTAGACTCGACCGTCAACGATTCAATCAAACAGTGGGGGCTCCTAGGTCGGAGAAGGCTCTGAATACCAACTTGTAATGCCCAGGATGGAGTTATACCTCCTACGTGTCGAGGCACGACTTAAAGGCATAAATCCATCCTAGAATGATCTCAAGTATGATAATCTTTGCACATCTCATGTAAAAGAGGGGATGGTAAACAGAAATAGTTGGCTTACACTCGCCACGTCACACAAATACAATACAAGTCTCAAACATCATACATTAAGAATATCACAACCCTCTAAGGGCAAAAACCAAATGTCAAGATACCAAACTTAGATAAATAAACCACAGGCGGATCGAATCCTAGTAGGAGTCTCCACTACTGATCATCCGGGTATCGAACATAGTACCGACTACGCTCCTCGTCGAACTCCCAATCCAGCTCGGTGCCATCACCTGGATAGCTCACAGCTGGACCTGCATCTGGTGTGGTGAAGTAACTGTGAGCCACAGAGGACTCAGCAATCCCGTTCCCGGGTAACAAGACTATTTAAGCCTTTGGGAGAGGATAAAGGCTGAAGAAAAGAATAAGTGTCTGCAGCAGCAACTAGCAACTAGCTTACGTGAGTGAGAGCGAGAAGAGAAAGCCTCGGTCGAGAAGTGATCACGAAGTGATCCTAGCTACAAGCTCAACAAACATAACCCCTCCGTGTTCAACTCCCGAATCCCTATTCGGAAATTGACGGTCACGGAACGCACGCTGGTAGTGTATTCGAAACATTGTGTCAAGTTATCTACAACCGGATATTAACAAGCTCCCATCTGCCACATAACCGCGGGCACGGCTTTCGAAAGTTCAAACCCTGCAGGGGTGTTCCAACTTGACCCATTACAAGCCCACGATCCGCGGAGTCGCAACTCCAAAGTGGGAAGACCCGAGTATCCTCGGAATCCCGTGCTCAAGATATACCGAACTAAGGTAAGGCTAATCCAGCAAATCCTCCCGGCGTGTCGACACCCTGATAGTAGCCGCGCGTATCTAGGTCTCAGGACACGTCCGGATGAGCGCTACGTACAGATATCGAAGACCCCAGCGAACTGGATAGTATCCGCAAGTGACTCTGGTTTGGACCAACACTCAAGTCGAGCACTAGCCCAGGGGGGTTGAATTAATTAAGCCTCGGGTTAATTACTCCCTCGGAAAGTTTTTAGTTGTTTAGGCAAATAGTACCAAGGTTGGGACTTGCTGGAAAAGACTTAGCACTTAGCGGTTTATCGAGGGGGTCCCATACACCCCAACCGTGTTAGGAACGCATAATCAAGGAACATAACACCGGTTTATACGGTTCCTAACGGCATGAGTGGAACAAATCACCAAGCAAAAGGCTTAGCCTTCCACCCTTGCCAATATATAGATGATTTTATTTTTAAGCATTTATATAGTGTGATATAACCCAACCAAACTTCAACATGAAGCAAGCATCTTCGATCTTCACCTGCAACTAGCAATGCTATAAGAAGGGCTGAGCGAAGCGTACTTAGCCAAGCAACGGTTTGCATAGGTAGGTTGGTTAAACATGGCAATGGTTACAAGTAGGAGGCTGACAAGAAGATCATGGGCATCGAGGCAAAACTATAGATCGGGACTACTAGCAATAGGCAAAGATAGTAATGTTATCGGGGTTCGGTCATCTTGCCTGAAGAGAAGTCGTTCGGATCGTAAGAAGGGTCCTCGTGCTCAACCTCGTTGGTAACCTCGTGCTCGTACTCGTACTCGGTCTCAGCTTCCGGCTCTAAACAAAACAATCACACCAAGCACAAATCAACAAGATGCAATGCGCACTCGAAAATGATGGATGCATGAAGGATGCACTAAGGATGCACATGGAGCACGGAAATTAGCACTCAAGCAAAACACCTCAAAACATGATAACAATATGATATTGTGAACCTACACGGAAAATCAATCAAGTTTCATGTAAGATTCGCTGAAATCGAAGTTACGGGCTAAAAGTTATGCCCGAAACAAGAAATGAGCGAAAGCTGAAAATTACAGCAACATAGCAACTTCGGAGCACAAAATAGTTGAGCTACAGCATTCAAATATCATGGCAAAGGACATGAAC
Organism: Secale cereale; assembly: GCA_902687465.1. Lineage (NCBI taxonomy): Eukaryota > Viridiplantae > Streptophyta > Magnoliopsida > Poales > Poaceae > Secale > Secale cereale. Next base: position 578,083,379 of record LR738715.1, on the reverse strand, counting down.
ACAAACTAGACATATACTACAGCAACTAAGTCCAAAGGTGCACCCCCAAAGGAGTCACGGTTCAATAGCAATGAACTTGGACATATCGAACTTGACAATAAAATTCTGGCAGCAGAATTTTATTGAAACTTTGGAGCAAAAGATAAACATGCTACAGCCACTCAAATAGGCATGTGAGAACATGAATGGAAAGCCAACAATATATACTACAAGGAACAATCAAGATCCACTCCAAAACTAACATGGTTTGTCCTAGAACATCACACGAACATGGCATAGGAACGTTACAGATTTCAGACTTAGTGAAAATCCACTAAGTCCTAAAACAGCAATTTCGTCATGGCATATAAAAGAGCATGTTTAAGTCACCTCGAAACTAAACATGGCAAGAGGTAAGAACCTCATCAAAGTACACATGATGGTGATTCCGAAACACACAAGCATGCATCATTGAGGTAAACACAATGATAGCAACGAGCTCAACAAGATGGCATTTCATAACAAGTGAAACAACATCACAGCCACATGGCACTTTGCAACGATGATAAACATGGCAAGAATAATTCTAACATGCTACCTAGCACATACAACATGTAGAGCATGGCAAGACGAACACGTGGACATGTCATTTGCATCAATCGGACAAACGAGCTAAAAGATATCACATGGCAAAGATGACATAAAAACATCACATAGCAGCAGTTTATATCACGATGCACTCTTGCAACAGCAAAACAAGCACCTAGATGATCTCTAACATGCATGACAACAAAAGGTAAAACGTAGTGCTATTCACCACGAACGTCTGGACATGCTATTTGCGCGAATTGGACAAACACACTAAAAGTTATCAACAGTTAAAATATGCATCAGACATTAAAACAACACTGGGGACTTAGTGGATCTGGGGAGTAAACCTTCTCTTCAGATCTAAAAAAAACGAACGGATCGGGCCCGGGGCGGATGAACGGCGGCCCGCGGCGGCGATCTGCTGGAAGGCGGCCCGGCCTGGAGGCGGACGAGGGAGGCCCGGCCGGCCTGGCGGAGGCGGGGTGGCCTGCTCGGGTAGGAGCTGCTGGCCTGGGCTGGTGGGGAAGCCGCGGCCCACCGGTGCCTGAGGAGGCCTGGCGCTCGGCGCGCGGGAGCGCTGGTGCGGGCCTGGCGAGGCGGGCCTGGAGGCTCCAGATCGGGGCGAGGCCAGCCTCCCGGTGATGTGGTCCTGCGGCTTGCGGTCAAAACGGCGGAGGCCCGCGGCGCTGGTCGATGGAGCGAGGCCAGGCGCTCGGTGACCGCTCGATGCGTTGACTTCGGCAGGAGGCGGCTGCAGTCGATGGATCCGATCGGGATTTGATCCCCCGATCGATCCAGTGAGTATTTGCGGCGGCTGGAACGAGGAGGCTCGGTGGGATCTAGCCAAGTGGCTGGCAAGGGCTGGTTAGATCCAAAAAAATGGGGAGGAAGGGGAAAGAAGATAGAGATGCCAAAATTAGACTAGGGTCTAATATATTGCAGATTTTAGGGTTAGGGGAGATTTAGGTGTGCTAGGAGCCCTCCGATCGCGATCCGACGGATCCGATCGTGGGGAAGTTTAGAAGGGCCTAGGAGAAGGTAGAGACTGCAGTAGGAGTGTTTCTGGGCCACAAGTGGAGGCACATTGAGCCCATGAGAATAACTGTTGGAGGAGCAAACGGACTCGAAACGCGACGAGATTTGACAGGAGGGTTGCACGCAACAAAGCAACAACACACACAACAACCTCGCGGCACACCGGTAACGTTACACGCCCAAACAACAAAGTAGGCCTACGGGACGTCACGGACACGTGAGGGAGCTCCGGAACGCGAAACGGACAACGGGAAGGAATGCTTGGAATCGGATGCAACCGACAACACAAATGCAATGCGATGCACATGACTACATGATATGAATGAATGCCAGACACTCACACAACAAAACGACGAAAACCCGAAAGACAAAGAACCCAGAATGGAAATAGATGAAGATATATTATATACCCAAAAGGGGAAGTATTACATCCGGGGCATTACATTAAGTAGCACCACCCAACTGTCCATGACCATGGACACGGCTATTCGAATAGTTTTACACTATGCAGAGATTGCGCACTTTACCCACAAGATCCGGGAAGCTTTCGTGTCACCCACGATCCCGCAGTACCTCAAGTACTCGGGGGAAGCACCCGGTCATTATCTTTCCCTAGACGACACTAGCATAGGGTCCACTCATTGGTGCACAACCCTCGAGTACAAACAATAGATCATGGGACTTGCCCTATTTTCAATGTCACGCGTACACGAAGGGACCAACGGTGTGTCCGGTGCCCTGTGAAAACAGTCATGGTCGCCTATCCGAGCACGACCCCGTCCCGGGAAAGATCTCAAGTCTTCCCGTCACTAGTAATGTGGGCACCATGCTAGTATCGGCCTAAGTAATCAATAATGCCCCGTCCCATAAGGGGTAGAGTGATTGCACATGTTTGGTTGGGACGGTAGTCGCACATAAATCTAATCCATCATTTCACCCATGCACAAGATCTTTATTGGCACATCACTTCTTCCACAAGTGATGACCTAATTCAACATCACCCTCGGGCATTAGGGGCACCCGATGGTTTTTTGAAAAGAATGCAACCACGAAGGTTTCATGGCACACATGCATCACTAAGCATCACTACTAATCATTTGCATTGCATCTAGCACATAGCAAGATCATGAGTAAAGCATGCATCATGTGGTGGTTCTCAACTAGGTCACCACCGTCACTCTTATCATCATGCATTCGGAAATAAATGGGTTCCGAAGAACACAAGGGTATCATGGTCAAAGGGCTGCTCGCCTGGATTGGCTTGGTCTTCAAAGTCTTCAAATCCTTCCCCTCCTTCTTCTTCAGCAACCTCGTCAAACACGGTATCTAATCGTCACAATAAACAACGGGAAAATAAGACCACAATAAAAATAGAAAAATCAAAGTGCTCAGAAAAATGTCCACTTATTTTTGTTAAATACTAGAGGGAAAACTAAGACGGAAAAAATTCTTAGTTTGAGTTTTGGAGTGGCAGAATGGGGTACTTGAATATTTGAACAGAAGTTTTAATGTTCAAATATGAATTTAAATTTGAACAGAATAGAAAAGGTCCATGGACATGTGTGAAAGTGACATCATTAAATAGGTTGGATTTTTACAAGTTTTTAGGAACTGGAATAAATTTATTTGGATATATATTTAATCCTGTGGAATTATTTAAAAATCCATAGAAAAGAAAAATGAAAAAGGGCTCTGTGCCACCGGGCCAGAACGGCCACAGTGCAACGGCCCAGGGCGAAAACAGCCCACCGCACGGCGCCAGCGCGCGCCAGGATTTTTCAAACCTGATGGGCGGGGCCCGACGTCAGTGAGAGGAGAGAGGAGCGAGGGCGAGGGGAGGCTGACAAGCGGGGCCCGCCTGTCATCCCTAACCCTCCGACAGAGAGCCGGCGAGCTCACCGGCGGCGTTTCGGGGCACGGTGGGGCGAGCTAAGGGCAGGAATGGATTCAGCGGAGTGTCGCCGATCTGGTGGAGGTGGTGCGGGTCGCCGGAGTGGCCTGGGTTGCCGACGGCGAGGTCACGCGGCGGAGGAGCTTCGGGCGGATGCTGCTCTGGTCGATTCCGGCAGCTGCAGAGAGGGGAAAGAGGGGGAAACGCATCAGGGTGATGCAGTGGTGCTAGATCGAGTGCGAGAAGAGGCTGGGGTGGCCTATACCGAGCAGGCGATGGGGAGCCGCCGCGCCCGATCTGGAGTGGGGCGAGTGGCTCTGGGGGAAGATTGAGAGAGGGAGAGCGCGACTGGTGAGGAGAGGAGGGGCTCGGGGGGTCTATTTATAGGCGGACGGTGAGGTGCCATGGACCTGTGCGCCGGCGAGCCTCTGCTCGTTGCCACAGGGCACGGTAGGCGCGGGGGAAGTGTCTGCGGGGTTGCTGGACGAGGTCCAGGGCAGAGGAGAGGAAGAGAGGGAGCGGGGGAAGCTTCTGGTGCTGCGCGCGTGTGAAGCCGACGACTGGAGCTCGCGGGCGGCCGGCGCGCGTGCGAGGACGTCCACTAGAGGGAGAAGGAGGAGGGGGACAACGTCGGGGAACATTGCGGACGCCGAGGCGCATCGATCGGCGCGAGGAGGAAGCACGAGGTGGTCGGGGGCGACGGATTGGGCGAGGCTACAGTGCGGGTGCACACTGTAGCGCGCTCTGGAGCGTGCCTTCGGCATGCCATGGCATGCCGTTGGCTAGCTGGGCGCGTCCGCCGTGTCTGGGGGGTCCAGCATGGAGTAAACAATCTGGCTGTGGCCTTGGATGCCTTGGTTGTCCAGTGAGAGAGGAGGGAAGCTGGGAGATGGTAAGAACTGGGCTGTCCAGCAAGGTAAATTGGGGTTTTCACCCTTCAATCATTGAGCTCTGGTCTTGGGGAAGTTACTGGGGGTAGAAGATGACTAGGTGAGGCTGTGGTAGAAAGTTGAAGCAAAAGTAAATAGTAAAAGAGGTCAAAACAGTGGTTTTGGTAAAATGTCAGAATGTGTTTGATCAAGTTTTGGGCAAGCAAATGACCTCCACTGGCCATGACACTTAACAGGATTAAATGGCATATGGAAATAGGGTGTTTCACCAAATTTGGGCTTGTTTGAAGAAACTTGCCAATGTAACTCTGGTGAACCCTAGAAATCAACAGAAATGGTTTCACCATGTTTAAGTCAAGCTAATCATCTCCCCTTGATGCACCACTTGGTATAGTGTCAATATTTGGGGTTATGATCATGCCCACAAAGTTTGGAGCCCCAGGTAAAAAGTTGGTAATGTAAAGTTGTTCAAATTTGAATTTGAACAGAAATGGTTTTGGGGTACTCCGATCAAGTTGCCCTACTACAAAGCTTGTGCCTTTTGGTCTAGATTCCTTATTAGACCATTCCAGCATGTGCACCAAGTTTGAGAGCATTTGGACAAATTTGGCAATGTAAAGTTGCTCAAACTTCAGATATGGACACAATGGTTTTGAAGGGTTTTGATGATGTTTTCTTGCTTCCCAGGGCACGGGGCTTGGCAAGATCATCAAATATGTCATATATGACATGATAGAATTTCCCTGGAATTTTTAGAGAATATATCCTTTGTAAATATTTCAAAAGCTTGAAATATCTAGAAAGGGTTTCTGAGGGATTAGCCCATTATTTTGAACATGACCAAGTGTTGAAACTCTTATATATGGACAATATATGTCCTATGAGTCTCCCTGAATTTTGGCAAATATTTTTGAAATAGTTAAATAATTTTTTCCTATTAAATACCATTTCTGGCCTTAAGAAAAAGCTTTTAAATAAAACAGGAAAATAACTTTTAAAATTATACTTTTGTGGTTTCTGGGAGTCCTATATCTACTAGGTTTCAAATATTCTTTTTGAAATAATTTTCTCACCCTAAATCAAGCACTTGCAGTGCAAACCTCAATTCAAGGGTTTTTGGAATACTAATTTTTGAAAATACATTTTGGCCAAATTAATTTTATAAGAAAATACTATACTGCTATAAACACTTGGTATGATCATTGGGCAGAGGTTTTGGGTAAGGAGATGAATTCTACAAGAGGTAGTAGTTGACTTTAATGAGCACTTGAAAAACACAGGAAGAAAAACTCAATTCCAAATAAAAGCCAAATGATGCCAAAAAAATTTGCTGGTCCAAACTTTCATGCTTTATTGATGCAAATAACATGTTACAAAATGCAGGGTGTGACATGAACTAGTGGCAGCGACCGTCGCTGCACCCGTGGCGGCTTGCGTGCACGAAAGTGGTTCAGTCAGTGCATCGTGGCGGCACGCATCAGTGCATGCAGGCTCGGTCGGCGCATGCAGGCTCGGTCGGCGCATCGTGGCGGCGCGCATCGACGCATGCATGCAGGCTTTTTGAGTGCATGCATAGCATCCTTCTATCGTGGTGGCGCGCGCAGGCATTTTTGCAAGGGACAACCCAACAAAACCACGACCCAACGGTCGAACAGCTACACCGCCCAATGCGGCCCCACTCGTCAGAGTTAACGGTTAAAGCACTGACCCGACGGCGACGTCCGTTGTGACCTCTTCTGAGGGTTTCAGGCAAGGGAGTGGGGAAAACTGAGCAAAAGTTAAGAGCGTGGGGATGATTGAATAGAGCTAAGGAACCAGGGGCACATATTAAAAAAACCAACAAACAAATGCTTGCACCCAACACGATAAAGGGGTTGTCTATCCCTTCATGGTTACTTGAAAATATGAGATCTGATAGTGATAGATATAAAAGATAAGTAAAAGTGCAAAGTAAAATAAAGGTAAATAAATTGCAGCAAGTTGTCTTTGTGTTTTTGATTTTATAGATCTAAAAACAATATGATGAAAGATAGACCCGGGGCCCATAGTTTTCACTAGAGGCTTCTCTCTCGAAGAAAGCATACGGTGGGTGAACAAATTACTATTGAGCAATTGATAGAAAAGTGCATAGTTATGACGATATCCAAGGCAATGATCATGTATATAGGCATCACGTCCGAGATAAGTAGACCGACTCCTGCATGCATCTACCACTATTAGTCCACACATCGACTGCTATCCAGCATGGATCTAGTGTATTAAGTTAACAAGAAAGAAGTAACGCCTTAAGCAAGATGACATGATGTAGAGGGATAGATCCAATCAATATGAATAAACACCATCTTTTTATCCTTAATGGCAATAATATAAATACGTGTCATGTCCCTTTATGCCACTAGGATTGAGCACCGCAATATTGAACCATTACAAAGCACCTCTCGCATTGCAAGAAAAATTAATCTAGTTGGCCAAACCAAATCAATAGATTGGAGAGAAATACAAATTTATAAAAATCATGCATAAAAGAGTTCAGAGAAGACTCAAATAATATTCATAGATAATCTGATCATAAACCCACAATTCATCGGATCTCAACAAACACACCGCAAAAGAAGATTACATCGAATAGATCTCCAAGGACATCAAGGAGAACGTTGTATTGAAGATCAAAGTGAGAGAAGAAGCTATCTAGCTACTAGACATGGACCAGTAGGTATGTGGTAAACTACTCACACATCATCAGAAGGGCATCATGGTTGATGTGGATGCCCTGTGTGATCGAATCCCCCTCCGGCAGAGTACCGGAAAAGGTCCCCAGAGGGGATCTCACGAATACAAAAACTTGTAGCGGTGGAAAAGTATTTCTGTTGTGCCCTCTGGTCTTTGGGGAATATTTGGGTATTTATAGAAGAAGACTTAGGGTTGGAGAACTCTCGCGGGGCCCAGAAGCTTGGAGGGTGCACCCCTGTGAGCCTGTTTCCACCCCGTGGCCCTGCAGGTCTCTTCCCGAAGCTTCCTGGGTATCTTGTGGTCCAAGATAAATCGTCAAAAAGTTTTGTTCCATTTGGACTCTGTTTGGTATTGATTTTCTATAAAGACAAAAACACGGAAAAAAATAGCAGCTAGCACTTGGCACTAGGTTAATAGGTTAGTCCCAAAAATTGATATACAATGGCATAATAATGCATATACAACATCCAAGATTGATAATATAATAGCATGGAACAATCAAAAATTATAGATACGTTGGAGATGTATCAGCCTCCTCCTCCTCCTCGTGAGTGGAGGGAGCATTGGATTCCTCGAACTGAGTGACCAAGGACTCTCGGATTCACAGGCTGCCTCTCCACTTAGAGCGCTTCGGCTCCTTGGGCGGCACCACGTACGGCTCCTCAATCAAGAGGGTTGTGATCTGGGGAGACATTTTCTCCTCCAGCAGTGGCGTCAGACACAGAATCAGTTGTGCCTTGGAAGCCCGCTTCTGTAAAAAAAATATGACCAACCAACTCGGTAAAAATCTTTTAGATGGAAGGTATGTGGCAGTGTCATAAGTTACCTCGAAGGCGTCGTGTGGCCTAAAAGCCGATGTCTTTCGCCTCGGCGGGGACTCGTTCTTGGACGGCTTCAATAGTGACGTCCACATCTCGGACAAGGAGGTGTGGAAGAAATGGTTGACATGCATTGTGTCGTCAGGCGTGAATGCCCACATAGGACCCGCCCGAAGTGGTTGACATGCATTGTGTCCTCGGGCGGGGGAGCATGACGTTGACCACGTCCACCAACTGAATATTCTTCTTGTCTCCCAAGATTTTGACTTTCTACTATTGGTTCATCTCCTCTTCGGGGTTCCCCAGTCTAGGCCCTTCTTCTTCCAGGAAGAAAGTCTCTTCAGAGGACCTGCTGAGAAGGCCGTCACTTTGGCCTCACCAACGGTGAGTGGCTCGGTGACGTAGAACCACTCGCACTGCCACTCCTTGATGGTCTCAATGAAGGTGCCCTGGAACCAATCGACCTTATGGTTCTTGCTGATCATCGCTCCCCCACACCCCGTGAGCTCGGAGCAGCTGGACTTCGGCTTCATGCCGAATTTCATCAGCCACAATCTGAAATGTGGCTCAACGCAAAGAAAAGCCTTCCAAGTGATGATGCAGGGGGTGAGGTGGAGGATGGAGTTGGGGGCTAGATGGTGGAAATCTAGCCCATAATAGAAAAGGATCGCATGCACGAAGGGGTGCAACGGGAACCCCAGACCTCGGATGAGGTGGGGAATGAAGACTACCCTCCCCCCGGGATTGGGAGTGCGTACATGCTGGTTTGGCTCATGTGCCCGGGTGGCGACGTCGACCGGGATGTACCCCATGCTCTGCAGCTCTAGGATGGCACCCTCCGCGACAAAGGAGCTGGCCTAGTGCCCCTTGAGGGCAGCGTCTGCCATGACAAGGAAGTGGAGTTATGGGTGCTTATAGGGAGGCTGAGAACTCAATCTGGGTGATAGAGCTCAAAGGGTAGTAGGCGGGGAGGAATGGAAGCGTGCTATTGCTACTGCTTTACTTTTGCTATTATATGCTGGTAAAAGGCCAAGAGTCCCCCAGCCACGCCATTGAAATCGCCACTACCTGAAAAAAGATGACATTATGCGTACGGGGAGAAACAAAATCTTGATGATATCCCTTAAAAAACGGGCACGATCTTGATGACCCACAAGTGTAGGGGGTCTATCGTAGTCCTTTCGATAAGTAAGAGTGTCGAACCCAACGAGGAGCAGAAGGAAATGATATGCAATTTTCAGTAAGGTATTTTCTGCAAGCACTGAAATTATCAGTAACAGATAGTTTTGTGATAAGATAATTGGTAACAAGTAATAAATAGTAAAAGTATATAAGGTGCAGCAAGATGGCCCAATCCTTTTTGTAGCAAAGGAGTGAAGGAAATATACCATAGAAGCAATAATAAAGTTGTTATTTATATTTCCTTATATCAATAAATATTTATTATTCATGCTAGAATTGTATTAACCGGAAACTTAGTACATGTGTGAATACATAGACAAAATAGAGTGTCCGTAGTATGCCTCTACTTCACTAGCTCATTGATCAAAGATAGTTATGTTTCCTAACCACATACATGTGTTGTCATTTGGTGAACGGGATCACATCATTATATAATGATGTGACGGACAAGACCCATCCGTTAGCTTAGCACAATGATCGTTTAGTTTTATTGGTATTGCTTTCTTCATGACTTATACATGTTCCTCTGACTATGAGATTATGCAACTCCCGAATACCGGAGGAACACCTTGTGTGCTATCAAACGTCACAACGTAATTGGGTGATTATAAAGATGCTCTACAGGTGTTTCCGAAAGTGTTTGTGGTGTTGGCATAGATCAAGAATAGGATTTGTCACTCCGAGTGTCGGAGAGGTATCTCTGGGCCCTCCCGGTACTGCACATCATAATAAGCCTTGCCAGTAAAATGACTAATGAGTTAGTCATGAGATGATGTATTACAGAACGAGTAAAGAGACTTTCCGGTAACGAGATTGAACTAGGTATTTAGATACCGACGATCGAATCTCGGGCAAGTAACATACCGATGACAAAGGGAACAACGTATGTTGTTATGCGGTTTGACCGATAAAGAACTTCGTAGAATATGTAGGAGCCAATATGAGCATCTAGGTTCCGCTATTGGTTATTCACCGGAGATAAGTCTCGGTCATGTCTACATAGTTCTCGAACCCGTAGGGTTCGCACGCTCAACGTTCGATGACAACCGGTATCATGAGTTTATGAGTTTTAATGTACCGAAGGTAGTTCGGAGTGCCGGATGAGATCGCGGACATGACGATGAATCTCGGAATGTCCGAGACATAAAGATTAATATATTGGACGACTATATTCGGACACCGGAAGTGTTCCGGGTGTTATCGGATAAAACCGGAGTGTCGGAGGGGGTTACCGGAACCCCCCGAGGGAGTATGGGCCAATGAGGGAAAGAGAGAGGCAGCCCACTAGGGCTGGCTGCACCCTCCTAGGGTTCCTAGTTGGACTAGGAGTGGGGGGCGCCCCTCTCCTTCCTTCTCCTCTCCTCCTTCCTTTCCTAATCCTAGTAGGAATAGGAAGGGGGATTCCTATTCTTACTAGGAGTAGGAATCCCTACTCCTGGCGCGCCATACATGGGCCGGCCGCACCTCCCCCTTGCTCCTTTATATACGGGGGCAGGGGGCACCCAAAGACACACAAGCAACATCATTTTAGCCACAGAAACACACCTCGGTCATACCGTTGTAGTGCTTAGACGAAGCCATGCGCCGGTAGCTTCATCATCTCTGTCACCACGCCGTCGTGCTAACAAAACTAAGCTCAACTAGATTAAGAGCTCGTGGGACGTCATCGAGCTGAACATGTGCTGAATGCGGAGGTGTCGTACGTTCAGTGCTTGGATCGGTTGGATCGTGAAGACATTCGACTACATCAACCGCGTCACTAGGCGCTTCCGCTTTCGGTCTACGAGGGTACGTAGACACACTCTCCCCTCTTGTTGCTATGCTTCTAGTAGATAGATCTTGCATGATCGTAGGAATTTTTTTGAAATACTATGTTCCCCAATAGTGGCATCATGAGCCAGGTCTATGCGTAGATGATATGCACGAGTAGAACACAATGAGTTGTGGGCGATAATAGTCATACTTCTTACCAGCATGTCATACTGTGATTCGGCGGTATTGTGAGATGAAGCGGCCTGAACTGACATTACGCGTACGCTTACGCGAGACTGGTTTCATCGTTACGAGCACTCGTTGCTTAAAGGTGACCGACGGGTGTCTGTCTCTCTCACTTTAGTTGAATCAAGTGTGGCTACGCCCGGTCCTTGTGAAGGTTAAAATAGCACATACTTGACAAAAAATCGTTGTGGTTTTTGTACGCGTAGGTATGAACGGTTCTTGCTAAGCCCGTAGCAGCCACGTAAAACTTGCAACAACAAAGTAGAGGACGTCTAACTTGTTTTTGCAGGGCATGTTGTGATGTGATATGGTCAAGACGTGATGAGTTATACGTTATTCTATGAGATGACCATGTTTTGTAAATTATCGGCAACCGGCAGGAGCCTTATGGTTGTATCTTTATTGTATGAATTGCGAAGGCCATGTAGCTGCTTTACTTCATCACTATGAGTTAGCGATAGTAGTAGTATCAATATTTGGCAAGACGACCACAACGCTACGATGAAGATCATGGTGTCAAGCCAGTGACGATGGAGATCATGACGATGCTTTGGATATGGAGATCAAAAGCACAAGATGATGATGGCCATATCATGTCACATATTTTGATTGCATGTGATGTTTATCTTTTTATGCTTCTTATTTTGCTTTGTACGGCGGTAGCATTATAAGATGATCCCTTACAAAATTTCAAGGTACAAGTGTTCTCCCTGAGTATGCACCGTTGAGAAAGTTCGTCGTGCCGAGACACCACGTGATGATCGGGTGTGATAAGTTGTACGTTCAAATACAACGGGTGTAAGACAGTTTTGCACATGCAGAATACTCGGGTTAAACTTGACGAGCCTAGCATGTACATACATGGCCTCGGAACACTGGAGACCGAAAGGTCGAGCGTGAATCATATAGTAGATATGATCAACATAAGATGTTCACCATTGAAAACTACTCCATCTCACGTGATGATCGGACATGGTTTAATTGATTTGGATCACGTGATCATTTAGATGACTAGAGGGATGTCTATCTAAGTGGGAGTTCTTTAGTAATATGATTAATTGAACTTTAATTTATCATGAACTTAGTCCTGGTAGTATTAGCATATCTATGTTGTAGATCAATAGCTCGCGATGTAGCTCCTCGTTCATTTTTATATGTTCCTAGAGAAATATAAGTTGAAAGATGTTAGTAGGAATGATGCGGACTAGGTCCGTGGTCTGAGGATTATCCTCATTGCTGCACAGAAGTATTATGCCCTTGATGCACCGCTAGGTGACAGATCTATTGCAGGAGCAGATGCAGACGTTATGAACGTTTGGCAAAGCTCAATATGATGTCTACTTAATAGTTTAGTGCACCATGCTTTACAGCTTAGAACCGGGACTTCAAAAATGTTTTGAACGCCACGGAGCATATAAGATGTTCCAAGAGTTGAAATTAGTATTTCATACTCATGCCCGTGTCGAGAGGTATGAGACCTCTGACAGTACTTTTCCTACAAGGTGGAGGAGAATAGCTCAACCAGTGAGCATGTGCTCAAATTGTCTGGATACTACAATTGCTTGAATCAAGTGGGAGTTAATCTTCCAGATAAGATAGTAATTGACAAAGTTCTATAGTCACTATCACCAAGTTAGTAGAACTTCGTGATGAACTATAATATGCAAGGTATGACGAAAGTAATTCCCGAGCTCTTCGCGATGCTGAAATCGGCAAAGGTAGAAATCAAGAAAGAGCATCAAGTGTTGATAATTAACAAGACCACTTGAAAGGATCGATATGGTTGACTAGAGGGGGGGTGAATAGGCAACTAACAATTTTTAGCTTTTCTTAACCACTTTAAATTAAGCGTCAAAGTAAGTTGTCTAGATATGCTATTAGGATGACGACTTATAGGAAGTAAAGATAACAACCTCACGAGCAAGCTATATAAGATAAACAAGTAAAGCTTGCACAAGTAAAGGGAAGAAATAACCACAAGTGGAACCGGTGAAGACGAGGATGTGTTGCCGAAGTTCCTTCCCTTTGAGGGGAAGTACGTCTCCGTTGGAGCGGTGTGGAGGCACAATGCTCCCCAAGAAGCCACTAGGGCCACCGTATTCTCCTCACGCCCGCACACAATGCAAGGTGCCGTGATTCCATGTCACACCCTGATTTTCATGTCACATTGCTTAAGCTTGTTTTCATGTCAAAAATGTGGATTTGCAAAAACTTTTGAGTGTTTTTGACTTTGCTTGATTTGACTTTTGTCTGTTGTTTGCTAGTGCTCTAAAAATCAAATAAATCCTCCAACTCTTATACTTCATCTCCTTGACCCAAAACCTTTTCCCAATGATCATGCCATGTGTATAGACCAGTATAGAATTTTCTTATAAAAATATTTTGGCCAAATGGTATTTTCTAAAATTAGTTTTCCAAAAACCCCTGAATTGAGGTTTGCACTGCAAGTACCTTATTTAGGGTGTGAAAAATCTTTCAAAAAGTATATTTGAATCCTATTAGATATAGGACTCCCAGAAACCACAAAAGTATAATTTTAAAAGTTATTTTTATATTTTATTTAAAAGCTTTTTCTTAAGGCCAGAAATGGTCTTTAATAGGGAAAAAATATTTAAACATTTCAAAAATATTTGCCAAAATTCAGGGAGACTCATAGGACATATATTGTCCATATATAAGAGTTTCAACACATGGTCATGTTCAAAATATTGGACAAATCCTTCCAAAACTCTTTCTGGATATTTCAAGCTTTTGAAATATTTACAAAGGAAATGTTCTCCAAAAATTCCAGGGAAATTCTATCATGTCATATATGACATATTTGATGATCTTGCAAAGCCTCATGCATTGGAGATCAAGGAAACATCCTCATACTCCTTCAAAACCATTCTGTCCATATTTGAAGTTTGAGCAACTCTACATTGCCAAACTTGTCCAAATGCTCTCAAATTTGGTGCACATGCTAGAATGGCCTAATAAGGCATCTAGACCAAGTGGCACAAGATTTGGAATAGAGAAACTTGATCAGATCACCCCAAAACCACTTCTGTTCAAATTCAAATTTGAACAACTTTACATTGTCAACTTTTTATCTGGAACCTCAAACTTTGTGGACATGTTCATATCCCAAAATGATGATGCTACACCAAGTGGTACATCAAGGGGAGATGATTTGCTTGACTCAAACATGGTGAAACCATTTCTGTTCATTTCTAGGGTTCACCAAAGTTACATTGGCCACTTTGCCCAAATGAGTTCAAATTTGGTGTAGGGGCCTAATTATATGTGACATTTGATCCTGTTAAGTCCCATGTCAAGTGGAGGTCATTTGCTAGTCCAAACCCAGATCAAACACCTTCTGTTCATTTACTAAAACAAGTGGTTGAACCCTTTTTACTTTTCTCCATGGCCTCAAGTTCTTACCACAGCTTCCCCTAGTCCTATTCTACCCTCCAGTAACTCTCCTCTGCCTTGTCTCAATTATTGGAGGGTAAAAACCCCACTTTTACCCTTGTGGACAGCCACCTTCTTCTCCTCCTTCACCTCCCTCCTCACCCCAGTGGTTCCCCAGGGCATCCAAGACCACAGAGCCATTGTTTACTACCCCCTCTACCCCCTGGACATGGTTGGACACAACAGGACACGGCCAGGATAGCACAGGCCCAACCATGCCGGCCAAAGACGTGCTCTGGAGCGCGCTACAGTGCGCTCCCGCACTGTAGCCGCCCCCAATCAGCTGCCTCCGACAGCCTTGGGCAGAGAGAGCATGTCCCCCGAGGAGGCCTCGACGTCCACGACCTGCAGAACGGTCGGCCCTATCCTCTCCGGCCCTCCTCCTCTCTCTCCACGAGCTCGCCGTGCGCGCCCTGGACCGTGCTCATGGTGCACCGTGGCTGTGTCTATTTAAGCCCTCCCCCCGAGCGCCCGTTGCTTCTTCTGGATGCTCCTCTTCTCCGTGCACCTCCCAGACATCCCTAACCCCCTCACGTGGCCTCCTACCTCCTCCATGGCCGGAGTACCGCCGCGGCCCCTTCCACGGCCACTCGGCCCTTCGCCTCTTCGGGCCTTCCCCGACCTCCCCTAAGCATCTGGATGGATGCGGCACTCCTCCCTGGATACCCCGGTGCGCCGCACACCGCCGGAGGTGGCCGGAGTCACTGGCTCAGGTGGCGGCCGGGCCTTGCTCCGACCCCGCCGCGCGCGCGTAAGGGAGGAGCTGCCTCGCCCCTGACCCCTCCTCCGGGCGCGGCCGAGCCGCGCGGCACCGCCCCCGTCTCCGGCCGGCGCAAGCTGGCGGCGTGGCGCCGGCGGCCAGCGAGGCCGGGCCTCCCCGTCGTCCCTCTGCCTCAGGCAAGAGGTAGGGGACGACCTCCCCACCAGCTGGCAGGGGGCCCCGCCCGTCAGCGGCTGTGCCGACCGAGCCGGCCCACCCGTCGGGATAAGTGGAAACGGCTTCGGGCCGATTCGCTTGCCCCGCTGGGAGGCGCCTTCCTGCGATGCGCCTTCGACGTCACCGCCTCCATTCCGCCGCTGAGCCGCTGGGCTGAGCCCAGTGGGCGTTAGTTAGCTGGGCCTCGCCCAGAGCACTATATAAGGTCGAACCCCTGTCCTTTTCCTTTTTATTTTATCTGCCAACTTCAAATATTTCCCAAATATTCATATGAACTCCAAATTGCTTGATTCAAATTTCTGGTAGCTTCTAAAATCATGCCCTATCACATGGTGCAACATGCACATTATTCCAGAAACTTTTCCTATACAAATATTTATCAAATGCCCATTTTCCACTTTCTGTGATTAACTTTAGAAAATCACAGAGAGCCCAATCTTGATCCAAATGCAATGATTCAAATTCCTAGATGCTTGTCATGTCCAAACTTAGTTTTGGAACATTTTTAATAATAGTTTCTGTACCCCACCAAATAATGAGCCATTTCTTCCTATTTATCAGCTTTGGAAAATCCTAGGAAATTCATTTCAAATCCAAATCCAGTGAAACCAACTCCTAAATGCTTCTAAAATCATGACTTGATGATGGGTACCTTTGCTCATCATTCAAAGAATTATTTCTGTATACTTCTTCCAAATCCATAAACCCTTTGGTTCCATCATATTGGAATGTTCCAAATCATCCATTGATCCAACACCTATGAAACCACCTTGGTCATTTCTAATATGACCAGAGGAATCCTAGAAAAGTCCAACTCCTGTTTTTAGAGCACTTTTATTGTTGCTTTGATTGTGTTGCTTATTGTGATTGTTTCCATCGTTAGTTGACGTAATAAACGGAGTATTCGGAGATGGACCAGAAGATTTGAAGACTCTGAAGAATAAGGCAAGCAGCCCTTTGACCATGTTCAAGAA
>LR738715.1:578031160-578066891 GCA_902687465.1 Secale cereale | reverse complement strand
CCACAAACCTTGAGATGTGAAATGTTTGGCACGGGGCTGTTACCAATCGAGTGGACTCCATATTAGTGTCGTCTAGGGAAAGATAGTGATCGGGTGCTTACCCCGGGTACTTGAGGTACCGCGGGTCGTGGATGACACGGAAGTTCCCCGGATCTTGTGGGTAAAGTGTGCATCCTCTGCAGAGTGTAAAACTATTCGAATAGCCGTGTCCACGGTCATGGACAGTTGGGTAACCGCTCTTGGGCTACGTCCAATGTTTGCGAAACCTGGAGTGTGTGTGTGAGGAAACAACATGGTTCAGTGATATTGTTGATGTGATTGTGAGGAAGTCACAATGAGCTTGAGCATGAGTTGATTACAACTCTTCCTTGAAAATGATGTCTGTGACCTCCTGATACTTGTTACAGACACATGCATGCCCTTGTTATATGTTGATCATACTTGCACATGAAAAACTAGCTTTCCGCAAAACTACCAATTTAGTAGTAGAGCCTTGCATAATTATTCTGTTACCACACTTGGGTTGCTTGCGAGTACATTCAATGTACTCATTGGCTTGCCACTGGTTATTTTATTGGCCAGGCAGGAGAGAACAGGTTATGAAGGAGATTTCTCGGTGACGAGCATGCGAGCTAGGACGCTTCCCAGTCAGAATGCCTGTAGGGTTAAGGCAGATGGCATGGGTCCATGTTGTTGTTGAAGATTTCCGCTGCGATGATATACTCAAGACTTGACCATTATGGTCCTATTTGTGTAATACGGTATGTAAGGATGTAAGACTCTTGTTATTCAGCTTCTGTGTGTTCAGTGAGCATTGATCTCTGGGATCACTGTACACGTGCATTCGGTGATCACGACTTACGAGTCGGGGTCCCCACAGAGCTGGTATCAGAGCCATCCTGACTGTAGGAAGCCTTAGTTAGCATGGTCGTTAGTTAGGGTAAAACTATTTCCAAAACTATTAGTAGTTTTCAAAACTATCTATACTTCTCTTCCCTTCTCAGTTTTTCGAAAACTAGGTTATACTTGATCTCTTCCTCTTCAAAACCTTGGTCGCTAGAACCCTTATGCCCCAGACCACTGGATTTTTCTGTAATCCTCGTGGAGTGCACCTTGGCAAACACTCACCCACCACTTTTGCACACAAGATTGGTGACACCATGACAAGACGATACCAACGGAGATTACATCCTCGATGGATGGGGGCATGAAGACCCAGAAGATGGTGGTACCCTTGACAGTGTCCCAAGAAGGTGCAACGTTGTCCTACGATGACCAGGGTATAGGTTATGCAAAATCATGATATACATCGCTAATAGAGTAATCATGTCACTACCGTTGTTGTATCGGCAACCACCAGTGAATAAGAACCTTGCCATTTGGTCCGCCTCACTATAGTGAGCAGGAAAACGGTTCTCTTCGTTCCCCGCTCTTGGTGTCGATGTTTTCATTAACGAAACCGACATGTTGGACCTCTATTATGCCTTGTAATTGTCATTACATATGGATTGCCTACCTGGTACCCTCGACGCCCCAGAAGGCACAAGGGATCGTCATGATTAAAGAGACAAGAGAAGACCAAGTCAACGCCAGCCACAAGGAGGCACCTTCACCCCATCACCTCAGCAGGCGGGAAGATGTTGAAGATTCTTCAGGATCAACCCGGAACATTCATCAAGCAACTACAAGGGACATAGCAACACCCGAGGAAGCTCAGAAGACTGCACGAGGCTCAAGTCACGACACTGAGTCCGAGAACCCCTAGGGTAGGATGAGTCGTGTACCCCCTATGCGCAGTCGAGTCCATATGATGGTTCGGATAGAACCATGATTGTGTGTTGGTTGCTTTTATTCGTTTGTGTTTTGATATAAGTCACGCTTTTGCCCCAGGTAATAAGTGCATGGCTATATCACCTTCCTTGCCTTGTTTCTTTTGTTTCGGCCTTTTTGCACCTGTTTGTTGCACCTGCACTATAGAACCCCCTTTAGGCATTTCCCTCCTCTACGCTGCTTCTTCCCTCTATTCTCTCTCTCCCCAACAGAAGACCTGCAAGACAAGATGCACCAAGGATCCTACCTCGACAGCCAACTGGCACTGAAGACTTCTGCTACAACCCCCGTGACCAAGTGTAACCCCGTAGAGTTGTGTTTAACCCTCCAGACCAGTAACCCCATTTCTAGACCCTTTGAGACTTCCCAAGACACTCCAGCACGAATCCTTAGCCATGTGCCTAACCCATGGTAAGGCGAGAGAACCTGTTAAACCTTTGCAACCTTGCACAACTCTGGGTTCGTAAAGGAACTAGTGGACACGGTGAACAAGCACATTCTCATCCTATTATAGCACGAGGTCTGACGATGCCATAGATAGACCAGTTCGAGGATATTGGACAGATGACTTGGTGGGTTATAGCAGTAACTTCGAGGAACTATCTGAGACCTTGGTGGATTGTGAGGTTTTCATGTTGGTGGGATCATGACTTTGGGAAAGCATGTAGGAGTGCCCGCTGGGCATGAGATTTGGATTCAGGTAGGTGATTCTGGTTGGTATAGATGCTGGATATGTCTGCATGTTTCGAAGTAAGATTGGATTTAGGCCTATGATCCTGATTATGATATCATGCTTCTCGGTGGACAATAACCTAGGAGATTGGATTATTCGTCGGAGTTGATTTAGGGATCTATATAGTCGTGATCTTGGAGTTTACTTGACCCGGATAATGGGAATTTGGTGGACATACTATCATGATGCATAGTCCTTCCAAGTGTTTGGATATCATAGGATATTGAGATCTTGTGGATCACCGTAGACATCGGATTTGTAGGATTGTTGGATCATGGTAATTACCGGGCTATCGGAGTTGATCTATAGGAAGGAAACAAAATCTTGGAGTGGCATATGACGTGTTTCCTTAGATTAGAGATGCATTATCGTGAGCCTTGCAAGATTAGGTTGAGTGCTTGGATTGTGGAATTTAATTTCAGCTTAGCAGCATGTATGATCTACCTTTGGATTTTAGAGGTAGACGTGCATATGGATTGGGGATCTTAGACAAGTATAATTTTGGGAGACCGTCTCTTGAGAGTCATGAGGATATGTATGGCAATGAGGGGTGATTGAAGTTGGTCTCTGCGAGAGATGCTTTTCCGATCGGAGTACTAGATAGAGCTATTGGCATCTCAGAAACTATGCTTAAGGATAAGGTGATATAAGTTCACTCACTCACTAGAACCCTTGAAACCCTTAAGCCCCACCGAGCCACCACCTGGTCAGATTCTGACCGCAGGGCCTTGACTCAGAGTCAGGAAGGCCTCTGCATTACTCCTCTGAGACCACCACCAATGCCCCAGCTTACTTCATGTATTCCATGAATAAAGTCTTCATGGAACACTTGGACAAGTTCGTTGTTGTCTTCATTGATGACATCCTTGTGTTCTCGAAGTCGGAGGAAGAACATGAGCAGCATCTGAGGATGGTCCTAGACAAGCTTCGTGAGCACCAACTATATGCCAATTCAGCAAGTGTGAGTTCTGGCTGCATAAAGTTGGATTCTTAGGTCATGTCTTGACCGAGGAAGGATTATCTGTTGATCCTGCGAAAATCGAAGCTGTGACCCAATGGCAATCTCCAACGACCGTCAAGGAAGTCAGAAGCTTCCTCGGATTAGCGGGCTATTACCGCAAGTTCGTGGAAGGATTCTCTAGCATTGCACGACCAATGACTCAGCTCCTCAAGAAGGACAAGAAGTTCGAGTGGACGCCAAAATGCGAAGAGAGCTTCCAAGAGCTCAAGAAGAGATTGACCACCACCCCAGTTCTGGCAACACCTGATATTCACAAGGAGTTCGTGATATATTGTGATGCCTCTCGGACCGGATTGGGAAGCGTTCTGATGCAAGAAGGCCGCGTCATAGCATACCTCTCCAGGCAGCTACGACCCCATGAGGAGAACTACGCTACTCACGATCTTGAGCTAGCGGCAGTAGTTCATGCCTTGAAGACATGGCGGCATTACCTCCTAGGGAAACGGTGTGATATTTACACAGACCACAAAAGTCTGAAGTATATTTTCACCCAAAAGAAATTGAACATGAGGCAGCAGAGATGGTTGGAACTCATCAAAGATTATGACCTCAGCGTTCAGTATCACCCTGGGAAGGCCAATGCGGTGGCCGATGCCTTAAGCAGAAGGCTTGCTCTTTGAATGTCATTATTCAAGAAAGACAGCCAGCCTTGTTTAAGGAGATCGAACAATTCAGTTTGGAATTGGTCACCCCCGGATTTCTGGATCATTTGGAAGTCAGACCAACCCTGATGGACGACGTCAAGAAGGCACAAGATGGACACGCAAGCATCGAAGGTATCAAGAGGAAGATGAAGATGGGCAAGGCCCCAGGATTCTCCGAAGACGAGAACGGGATTGTTTGGTACAAAGGCCGCATCTGCGTACCAAACAACACCGAGCTGAAGACGTTAATTCTGCAAGAAGCCCACGACACCCCGTATTCCATCCACCCCGGAGGAACCAAGATGTACCAAGACTTGAAGGCACGATTCTGGTGGCACATGATGAAAAGAGAGATTTGCAACCCGTGTTGCAAAGTGTGATGTGTGCCAAAGGGTCAAGCTGAATATCAGCGACCTGCTGGATTGCTTCAACCACTCAAGGCTTCTGAGTGGAAGTGGGATAAACGAAATGGACTTTGTCACTGGATTACCAAGGTCGGATAAGAGGACATGGCTCTATCTGGGTCATGGTCGATCATCTGACCAAGGAGGTCTATCTCATTCCTATCAAGACCACTTATGATGGCAACCGGCTGGCAGCTCTCTACATCGACCAAGTCGTAAGTCTTCACGGCTTTTCCCAAGGAGATTGTGTCAGGTCGAGGAACCCAGTTCACCCCGAGGTTCTGGAGGAAGTTCCGAGAAGCCTTGGGAACCAAGTATCTTTCAGCACGGCCTTCCACCCACAGACCGGAGGTCAGACCGAGCGAGTCAATCAGATTCTCGAAGTCATGACTCCGAGCCTGTGTCTTGGCATATGGAGCCAAGTGGGAGGATTGCCTCCTTTTTGCCGAGTTCTCCTATAACAACAAGTTAAAAGTCGAGCCTTCAGACGGCACCATTTGAGGTGTTGTACGGACGCTGATGTCGCACACCCCTCAACTGGTCAGAGACTGGAAAAGGACTAGTCTTTGGACCGGATATTCTCCGCGCAGCGGAGGAGCAAGTCCAACTAGTCGGAGAACGTTTGAAGGCAGCCAAGTCAAGACAAAAGAGCTATGCTGACACTCACCATTGGAGCATGAGTTTCCATATCGGGGACCACGCGTACCTGCGGGTAACCTCTCTGAAGGGAACCAAGCGTTTCCACGTCAAGGGGGAGTTCGCACTAAGGATCATTGGACCCCTTGAGATCACTATAACTCATGTGGTAGACGGCTCCCCAGCTAGATCTACCACCTGAGATACCTTCCGTGCACCAAATCTTCCACGAGCCCCCACTCTGGAAGTACTTCTTACCTCCTAGCTAGCCCGATGCCCGCAAGGACATCGATCACCGAGCCTTTGGCAGCTAACCCAACCTAACCTATGCAAGAGACCCCTCAGCAACCTCCATCAAGGACGGCATCAAGCAAGAAGCCATACCATCAAGCACATCAGGATTCCAAGGAGCACCGCTCGGAAGCAGAACCAACAAGAAGAAGTGAAGACTACCCCGTATCCAAGACTCCGCCTTTCTTTCCACGCTTAGTCTGGGAATCTCGGGGACGAGATTCTTGTAAGGGGGGTAGGTCTGTCACACCCTGATTTTCATGTCACATTGCTTAAGCTTGTTTTCATGTCAAAAATGTGGATTTGCAAAAACTTTTGAGTGTTTTTGACTTTGCTTGATTTGACTTTTGTCTGTTGTTTGCTAGTGCTCTAAAAATCAAATAAATCCTCCAACTCTTATACTTCATCTCCTTGACCCAAAACCTTTTCCCAATGATCATGCCATGTGTATAGACCAGTATAGAATTTTCTTATAAAAATATTTTGGCCAAATGGTATTTTCTAAAATTAGTTTTCCAAAAACCCCTGAATTGAGGTTTGCACTGCAAGTACCTTATTTAGGGTGTGAAAAATCTTTCAAAAAGTATATTTGAATCCTATTAGATATAGGACTCCCAGAAACCACAAAAGTATAATTTTAAAAGTTATTTTTATATTTTATTTAAAAGCTTTTTCTTAAGGCCAGAAATGGTCTTTAATAGGGAAAAAATATTTAAACATTTCAAAAATATTTGCCAAAATTCAGGGAGACTCATAGGACATATATTGTCCATATATAAGAGTTTCAACACATGGTCATGTTCAAAATATTGGACAAATCCTTCCAAAACTCTTTCTGGATATTTCAAGCTTTTGAAATATTTACAAAGGAAATGTTCTCCAAAAATTCCAGGGAAATTCTATCATGTCATATATGACATATTTGATGATCTTGCAAAGCCTCATGCATTGGAGATCAAGGAAACATCCTCATACCCCTTCAAAACCATTCTGTCCATATTTGAAGTTTGAGCAACTCTACATTGCCAAACTTGTCCAAATGCTCTCAAATTTGGTGCACATGCTAGAATGGCCTAATAAGGCATCTAGACCAAGTGGAACAAGATTTGGAATAGAGCAACTTGATCAGATCACCCCAAAACCACTTCTGTTCAAATTCAAATTTGAACAACTTTACATTGTCAACTTTTTATCTGGAACCTCAAACTTTGTGGACATGTTCATATCCCAAAATGATGATGCTACACCAAGTGGTACATCAAGGGGAGATGATTTGCTTGACTCAAACATGGTGAAACCATTTCTGTTCATTTCTAGGGTTCACCAAAGTTACATTGGCCACTTTGCCCAAATGAGTTCAAATTTGGTGTAGGGGCCTAATTATATGTGACATTTGATCCTGTTAAGTCCCATGTCAAGTGGAGGTCATTTGCTAGTCCAAACCCAGATCAAACACCTTCTGTTCATTTACTAAAACAAGTGGTTGAACCCTTTTTACTTTTCTCCATGGCCTCAAGTTCTTACCACAACTTCCCCTAGTCCTATTCTACCCTCCAGTAACTCTCCTCTGCCTTGTCTCAATTATTGGAGGGTAAAAACCCCACTTTTACCCTTGTGGACAGCCACCTTCTTCTCCTCCTTCACCTCCCTCCTCACCCCAGTGGTTCCCCAGGGCATCCAAGACCACAGAGCCATTGTTTACTACCCCCTCTACCCCCTGGACATGGTTGGACACAACAGGACACGGCCAGGATAGCACAGGCCCAACCATGCCGGCCAAAGACGTGCTCTGGAGCGCGCTACAGTGCGCTCCCGCACTGTAGCCGCCCCCAATCAGCTGCCTCCGACAGCCTTGGGCAGAGAGAGCATGTCCCCCGAGGAGGCCTCGACGTCCACGAACTGCAGAACGGTCGGCCCTATCCTCTCCGGCCCTCCTCCTCTCTCTCCACGAGCTCGCCGTGCGCGCCCTGGACCGTGCTCACGGTGCACCGTGGCTGTGTCTATTTAAGCCCTCCCCCCGAGCGCCCGTTGCTTCTTCTGGATGCTCCTCTTCTCCGTGCACCTCCCAGACATCCCTAACCCCCCTCACGTGGCCTCCTACCTCCTCCATGGCCGGAGTACCGTCGCGGCCCCTTCCACGGCCACTCGGCCCTTCGCCTCTTCGGGCCTTCCCCGACCTCCCCTAAGCATCTGGATGGATGCGACACTCCTCCCTGGATACCCCGGTGCGCCGCACACCGCCGGAGGTGGCCGGAGTCACTGGCTCAGGTGGCGGCCGGGCCTTGCTCCGACCCCGCCGCGCGCGCGTAAGGGAGGAGCTGCCTCGCCCCTGACCCCTCCTCCGGGCGCGGCCGAGCCGCGCGGCACCGCCCCCGTCTCCGGCCGGCGCAAGCTGGCGGCGTGGCGCCGGCGGCCAGCGAGGCCGGGCCTCCCCGTCGTCCCTCTGCCTCAGGCGAGAGGTAGGGGACGACCTCCCCACCAGCTGGCAGGGGGCCCCGCCCGTCAGCGGCTGTGCCGACCGAGCCGGCCCACCCGTCGGGATAAGTGGAAACGGCTTCGGGCCGATTCGCTTGCCCCGCTGGGAGGCGCCTTCCTGCGATGCGCCTTCGACGTCACCGCCTCCATTCCGCCGCTGAGCCGCTGGGCTGAGCCCAGTGGGCGTTAGTTAGCTGGGCCTCGCCCAGAGCGCTATATAAGGTCGAACCCCTGTCCTTTTCCTTTTTATTTTATCTGCCAACTTCAAATATTTCCCAAATATTCATATGAACTCCAAATTGCTTGATTCAAATTTCTGGTAGCTTCTAAAATCATGCCCTATCACATGGTGCAACATGCACATTATTCCAGAAACTTTTCCTATACAAATATTTATCAAATGCCCATTTTCCACTTTCTGTGATTAACTTTAGAAAATCACAGAGAGCCCAATCTTGATCCAAATGCAATGATTCAAATTCCTAGATGCTTGTCATGTCCAAACTTAGTTTTGGAACATTTTTAATAATAGTTTCTGTACCCCACCAAATAATGAGCCATTTCTTCCTATTTATCAGCTTTGGAAAATCCTAGGAAATTCATTTCAAATCCAAATCCAGTGAAACCAACTCCTAAATGCTTCTAAAATCATGACTTGATGATGGGTACCTTTGCTCATCATTCAAAGAATTATTTCTGTATACTTCTTCCAAATCCATAAACCCTTTGGTTCCATCATATTGGAATGTTCCAAATCATCCATTGATCCAACACCTATGAAACCACCTTGGTCATTTCTAATATGACCAGAGGAATCCTAGAAAAGTCCAACTCCTGTTTTTAGAGCACTTTTATTGTTGCTTTGATTGTGTTGCTTATTGTGATTGTTTCCATCGTTAGTTGACGTAATAAACGGAGTATTCGGAGATGGACCAGAAGATTTGAAGACTCTGAAGAATAAGGCAAGCAGCCCTTTGACCATGTTCAAGAACCCTTTTTATGCATGTCTCATAGCACCTTTATTATTCAATGCATCGGAAATCATGTTAAGGTGGAAACCACTTTGGTTGCTACCCTTGTTGCTTATTATTGATACTTGCATCAAACATGACCCTACCTTCCTATGAGGGTTATGTGGGTGGGAGTAGTTAGGTTGCTTTAATAGTGGCTACGCAAATGGGACGGGTATATGCATGGTGACGGAGGCAGGATACTTTCAAAAGACTTTGCGAAAACCCCGTCGGGTGCCATTTATGCCCGAGGGAGATGGTGAGATGGGTAACCACTTGATGACGAAGTGGTGTACCGAGGCAAGTGTGTGTGTTGTTTTGAAAAACGGATTGGTTTAAGTTGCGACCGTTATTCCAACCTTACATGCGCAACCACTCTACCCTTATATGGGAAAGGGCATTATTGAGTACCTAGGTCGATACTAGCATGGTGCCCGCATTACTAGTGACGGGGGTGACATGAGGTCACTCTCGGGACGGGGTCGTGCTTGGATAGGCGGCCATGACTGTTTTCACAGGGCACCGGACACACCGTTGGTACCCCGTGCTTGTGATATGTGATGAATTCGGAGCGAGTCCCCACAAACCTTGAGATGTGAAATGTTTGGCACGGGGCTGTTACCAATCGAGTGGACTCCATATTAGTGTCGTCTAGGGAAAGATAGTGATCGGGTGCTTACCCCGGGTACTTGAGGTACCGCGGGTCGTGGATGACACGGAAGTTCCCCGGATCTTGTGGGTAAAGTGTGCATCCTCTGCAGAGTGTAAAACTATTCGAATAGCCGTGTCCACGGTCATGGACAGTTGGGTAACCGCTCTTGGGCTACGTCCAATGTTTGCGAAACCTGGAGTGTGTGTGTGAGGAAACAACATGGTTCAGTGATATTGTTGATGTGATTGTGAGGAAGTCACAATGAGCTTGAGCATGAGTTGATTACAACTCTTCCTTGAAAATGATGTCTGTGACCTCCTGATACTTGTTACAGACACATGCATGCCCTTGTTATATGTTGATCATACTTGCACATGAAAAACTAGCTTTCCGCAAAACTACCAATTTAGTAGTAGAGCCTTGCATAATTATTCTGTTACCACACTTGGGTTGCTTGCGAGTACATTCAATGTACTCATTGGCTTGCCACTGGTTATTTTATTGGCCAGGCAGGAGAGAACAGGTTATGAAGGAGATTTCTCGGTGACGAGCATGCGAGCTAGGACGCTTCCCAGTCAGAATGCCTGTAGGGTTAAGGCAGATGGCATGGGTCCATGTTGTTGTTGAAGATTTCCGCTGCGATGATATACTCAAGACTTGACCATTATGGTCCTATTTGTGTAATACGGTATGTAAGGATGTAAGACTCTTGTTATTCAGCTTCTGTGTGTTCAGTGAGCATTGATCTCTGGGATCACTGTACACGTGCATTCGGTGATCACGACTTACGAGTCGGGGTCCCCACATTCCACTAGTGGTGCCCTTGAAGGCGGCAACCGAACCTTTACAAACAAGGTTGGGGATATCTCCACAACCGAATTGGAGGCTCCCAACGACACCACGAAGCTTCACCACAATGGAATATGGCTTCGAGGTGACCTCAACCGTCTAGGGTGCTCAAATACCCAAGAGTAACAAGATCCGCAAGGATTAGTGGGGGGAATCAAATATCTCTTGGTGGAAGTGTAGATCGATGCCTTCTCAAGCAATCCTGAGGAAATCAACAAGTTTGATTGGCTAGGGAGAGAGATCGGGTGGAAATGGAGCTTTGGGGAGGAAGAGGTGAGTCTTCTTGGAGAAGAAGACTCCCTATATATAGTGGGAGAACAAATCCAACCGTTATCCCACATTTCTACCCGCAGAGCGTGGTACTACCGCTCTGGGTGTGGTACTACCGCTGGAGCAGTACTAGCCTAGATTTAACTCTTTTGAGTAGGCACACGGGCGGTAGTACTGCCTGAGCGGTACTACCGCTCATCCCTGCGGTAGTACCGCAAGGCAGAGATAAGCAGGCTGAGGACAAGCATGGATGAAATAAAATACATCTGTAGCTACATCCGCAAAAATACGGAGTAGCAAAAACATGACACGGTACTATCGCTTGACCCAAGCGGTACTACCGCGTAGGATGCGGAAGTAAAAAATTACTTCCGCACCTACTACCATACTAGGTACTGTGCCGGGCCAGTTACACGGTACTACCGTGCTCATGATGCGGTACTACCGCTTGGTGCAGTACTACTGTGTCCTGAGGCGGTACTACCGTGTGGCTGTGCGGTACTACCGCTTACCATGAGCGGTACTACCGCCTGCCAGGGAGTTGTACTAGTAGGAAGCCATGGTTTGTACTTATGAGGAGAACAGCCGGAGCTCCAGAGAAGCAAAGGAAAGGTGGTGCGAGAGTAGACGTGTACATGTTGATTCCACCCAAACCTTTCTGAAGCGGACCCCCTCTTAATAGTACGGCTTTCCTATTACTCAAATCCACCGAAAAAGAAGCAAAAGGAAACACCGTCTTCCATAGATTCCGAGAGGCACACAATCGTCTTGTGCCTAGGTGAGATATATCTGAAAGAGCTTAGAGCACACGATTAGTCCGCAAATGCATTGTCATCAATCACCAAAACTACTTAGGGAGAAATATGCCCTTACAATCTCCCCCTTTTTGGTGGATTGATGAAAATACGGGATTTGCACAAGGATATATAAGAAAGTATGCAATCCTAATAAACACTAGAATATAGGCAAGCTCCCCCTAGATGTGTGCATACAATAGAGGGTGCTTTGGACTGCACAACACACATACTAGGATCAATGCTCCCCCTATATTCTACAGATAATATTGTCCTTGCATATAAAGAATAAGAGTCTACGCACAATAGTAAGGAGGATAAGGTGAGCACATATAAAGGGTAAGTAAATTAACTGCTCACAATCATAATATAGCAAAGACATAATAACGAGTTTAACGATAGAGGAGAGCATATGTCTTACACCATACGATAGTCTCACGCACACGACACAAATGCAAACAAGCAAATAGAGTTCGACCAACGAAAAGCAAAAAGAACGGGACAAGACGCAAATCCCACTCTCTCTCCCTTTGGCATCGAGACACCACAAAGGGAAAGAGGACAACTAAGAGAGGTGGTAGCTCTGGCAGAAGATCTCAGTCGTCATGCTCTCCATCAGACTCCTGCTACTCCTCGTCAGACTCAGACCACTTGTACCCCTGATGGGCCATCCATTCTGCCTCAGGAGTGATGATCTCCTCTGACCCACTAGACACATGCTCACCAAAGATCCTCATGATCTTCTTGTCACGCTGGCGAGATTGCTTGTGAGTGACATGTGCCTTGTACTGACCCTGAGCTTGCATACAGAAAAGGGCCTTCATCTTCCTCTTCAGCTTCTTAGCCGAAGATGGCTCAGACGAGGGAGGAGCATATCCTCCAGAACTATCCTCAGCTGGCTCCTCCTCCACAGGCTCCTCGTCAGTACCCATCTATGCTGCAGCAGCTTGTGCACGGGTAGCAGTGTTGGCTGAAAGTGCAACTAATCCCCGGGTGGTTTTGGTAATTAATAACAACATATATATCATTGAACTAATATTTACTTGAGAATCATTTCAGAGAAGTTCGATGATATGGGTATGGAAATGTCTGAAGAAGTGGACCCCTCAAAATGCTAAGACAAGCATTGGCAAAAGCTCAAGACTCCATTTTTGGTTTAGTGATCAAAGATCACATTGAGTCCATAGGAAAAGCCAATACTATTAAAAGGGGATGAGGTTGTGTTGATGATCTGGTTGCTCAAGTGCTTAGTGATTTAGCTCCTTCAACTATCAGCAACTTTCACTACTTAACACACTCATAAGTAATCTCGGACAAACCGATTCTGCAAACTCAGTCCCACCGAGATGAACCACCTCAGCTATTCTTCCAAACCCTAGATATTTCGGTCCATCCGATTTTGAGTTCGGTCTCACCGAAACTGGACTGCCAACCTTCTGTAACTGTTTGTCATCATTTCGGAATATCCGAGTTGTTGATTTCGGTCCCACCGATTCTGGCAAGTTCCTACCTTTGACTCATATCGGACACACCGAGATGGTATTTTCGGTCCCACCGAAAACCCCAACGTTCACTATATTTGAACTTTCGGTCTGACCGAGTTTTCACTTCGGTCTCACCGAGATTGCTCAATTATGTGTGTAACGGTTGGATTTTGTGTGGAGGCTATATATATACCCCTCCACCCCCTCTTCATTCGTGGAGAGAGCCATCAGAAAGTACTAGCACTCCTACCATACACTTTCTGAGAAGAGAACCACCTACCCTTGTGTTGAGATCAAGTTATTCCATTCCTACCATATGAAACTTGATTTCTAGCCTTCCCAAGTTGCTTTCCACTCAATCCTTTCTTCCACCACAACCATATCAGTGAGGAGAGTTGAGTGTTGGGGAGATTATCATTGAAGCACAAGAGCAAGGAGTTCATCATCGTCAACAACATCTATTACCTTTTGGAGGGTGGTGCCTCCTAGATTGGTTAGGTGTCGCTTGGGAGCCTCCGTCTTTGAGATGTGGAGTTGAACCAAGAAGTTTGTAAGGGCAAGGAGATCGCCTACTTCGTGAAGATCTACCCCGAGTAAGGCTAGTCCTCCGTGGGCGTAGGCCATGATGGAATAGACAAGGTTGCTTCTTCGTGGACCCTTCGTGGGTGGAGCCCTCCGTGGACTCGCGCAGCCGTTACCCTCCGTGGGTTGAAGTCTCCATCAACGTGGATGTACGATAGCACCACCTATCGGAACCACGACAAAAATCTCCGTGTCTCCAAACTGCGTTTGATCTTCTCCACCTCTCTTTACTACATGTGCAATTTACTTTCCGCTGCTTATACTCTAGAATTGCATGTGTAGGGTGATACTTGTATTGATCATAATTGTGAAACTGCCAAAAACTGTTCATGATCTAAAGGCAGATTTTTTATATTGTCAAGTAGTCTAATCACCCCCCCCCCTCTAGACATACTTTCGATCCTACAAGTGGTATCAGAGCTTTGGTCTCCATTGTTTTGGTTTCCATTGCATTGGACTCCATAAGCTTGGTTTCACAACCTAGGAGAGTATGGCGTCTAGTGAGGGTAATTATCGTAGAGGTCCTTACTTTGATGGTACAAATTTTGCTAGTTGGAAGCATAAAATGAAAATGCATATTCTTGGTCATAACCCAGCCGCATGGGGCATTATTTGTGTTGGTATGCAAGGTGAATTCTTCGAGGAAGGAAAAGTTCCGGATCGCGAAGCTACACCGGAAGAGTTGCGGATGTTGCAAAACAATGCTCAAGCTTGTGACATTCTCTTCAATGCTTTGTGTCCCGAGGAGTTCAACAAAATCAGCCGTCTTGAGAATGCTAAAGAGATTTGGGATACTTTGGTTGAAATGCACGAAGGTACTGAATCTGTGAAGGAATCGAAGCTAGATATTCTTCAAGGTCAACTTGACAAGTTCAAGATGAAGGATGGTGAAGGAGTCGCTGAAATGTACTCTAGGCTTGCTCTCATCACAAATGAGATTGCCGGCTTAGGAAGAGAAGAAATGACCGACCGATTCATCATTAAGAAGATTCTCAGAGCTTTGGATGGAAAATATGACACCGTGTGCACTTTGATCCAAATGATGCCAAACTACAAGACTCTCAAGCCAACTGAAGTCATTGGAAGAATTGTTGCTCATGAGATGACACTTAAGGATAAGGAAGAGCTTCACAACAAGTCAAGTGGTGCTTACAAAGCTACAAGTGATGCTCCCACAACCTCAAGTGACAAGTTAATCTCCAATGAAGAGATAAGCCTAATGGTTAAGAACTTCAACAAGTTCTACAAGAATAGAGGCAAAGAAAGAAGCTCAAAGTCTAGATCATATGATGAAAAGAGATCTTCTAGTCGTGATCGAAACTGCTACAATTGTGGAAGACCCGGACACTACTCAAATGAGTGTACGGCTCCCCACAAGAGAAGAGAAGAATCTCCAAGAAGAAGATCAAGAGAGGAGTCACCTCGGAGAGAGAGAAGGAGTAGAGATGATCGTTATGAACGAAGACCCTCTCGGAGAAGCAAGGATTCGGAGAGGAAAGACAAGTCATCAAGGAGCTACACAAGAAGAAGACATCAAGCTCATGTAGGTGAATGGGTCTCCGGCTCCGACTCCGACAATCAATCTGATGGGAGCTATCACTCCGACTCCGACTACAGTCAAGATGAAGGTGTTGCCGGTCTTGCACTCGTATCCTCCAACTCCAACTCCTACGACTTATTTGATTCACCAAATGAGGGAATTGGAAGATGCTTCATGGCTAAAGGCCCCAAGGTAACACACCCTGAATTCATTGACTTTGATAGTGATGAGGATGACTTGCTTGGTGAAGATGAGCTCTTGCATGATAAATCTAGTGAGCTTAGTAACGATGAAAATGCTAGTAGTCTTTATAGTCGAGAAGAGTCGAATGACAATGCTATGAAGGAGATTGAGCGTCTAACTAAAGAACTAAACACTCTTAAGTTAGCTCATGAAACAACTCAAGAAGATCATAGAGAGCTCCTAAGATCTCATGAGAAGCTACGCTTCGAGAAGCTCACTCTAGAGCAAGAACATGAGTTTCTAAAAGCGATCAATGACGATCTTTGAAAGAAGAGTTCTTCATATCTTGCCAAACGACTTCTCTTGTCTAATTTCTTGCCACCTATTAAGACTAAGCATGACAAGCATAAGAAAAATTCTTCCTCTAGTAGTAACAATAACCATGTTAAATCTAATATTGTTGCTTCTAGTAGTTCTCTTGATTCCACTAACAATGTTTCAAGCCAAGTTACACATGAGCAAGAAAATAGCTTATTGAAGGAAATCATAGAGAAAGGTGTCTACAAGAGTCTTGCCGGAAGCAAGAACTTTGAGGAAATTGTTCGCAAACAAGGAAGGCACCGGAAGAATCAAGGGATTGGTTTTGAGCGAAAGTTCAACGCCGAAGGTGTTGAGTGGGAAGAAGGTCAATACCCTACTCCACAGTTTGTTTCTCAAAAGGAGAAGTATGATCCTACTTCTTCCAATGTGGAACAAGCTCAAGATGACCTTCCACCACAAGACCACAAGCTAAAAGCCAAGGACAAGCTTCAAGAGGAGATTGATGCATTCATTGAAGCACCTCAAGCCATGGTCAAGTGGGTTCCCAAGGACACGTCAAGTTCTACTTCGTCAAGCTTAACTACAACCCCAAGGATTCCCATCAAGATGATGTGGATCCCGAAGAAGAAGAACTAGAAGGTTCTTGAGGGTGACTCCGCCAACATACTTCACTCATATTCATTTTGGCAACTTGTGCAATCAACTTCCACATCATGCACTAGTTCATGGAGTCACAAACCCTCTTGTTGGTAAGTCAAGGGACAAGGTAATCATCGCTTTCATGGACATCATCTATTGTGAACTTCAATCTATGTCTATGGATATCCTTGTTTGTTCCTTGTGGGACTAACCCATGTAGGTATTGAAAGTGCCCTAATCCAAAGGATAGCTCCCAACTCTTGATGATCTACATCAACATTGAGCATCCACATCTTCAACATCTACATGAAGTCTTCTACGACAACCCAAGGTTAGTTTGACCCTTTAAAAGGGGTTCTCACATCTAGGGGGAGCTTTGCTCTAAAAATTGAGCTAAAGCATCTTCAAATGATGTGAACACATCAATGCTTTATGTAAAAGTGGTAACCCCACTTGTGCTTAAACGATGAGTATGACCTATGATCAAATGTTCTCATTTGGCTCCTAAGTCAAAATACTCATATATAGATGACCTAGTCATCGACAAATTGTGTGCTAGTAGCTAGAGTATTGGTTGTGCATGTTTGACACATATTTCAGTTGCTATCTTATTGTGTGAGCATGTTGAATGCATGATTTCATCCATTCAAGGACATCCATTTGTTGTTTTGATTGTTTTGACTTTTCTGGCCAAATGGATGGACAAGAATGCCTAAGCACCTTCCCTAGCTATCTATGCTTTCTTGTCTCAAATTCTTTTCATGCTCATATCACAACTTTGAACAAGTCATTTTCGGACCCTCCGAGTGAGGAGCACTCGGAGCCACCGATCCGTCTAAGGCTGACTTCCAAAACCTTCTAAGTCCATTTCGGTCTGACCAACTTTTCCATCTCGGTCCAACCGAAACGCTTAGACTGATCTAGGTTTCATCTCGGTGAAACCGAGTTTAAAATCTCGGCGTGACCGATATGTGTAACTGCACAGCAGTTAGCCATTTCGGTGTCACCGAGTTTTTCAACTCGGTCCCACCGACAGTATGGGGATATATATATACCTGAGGGCTGCGCGCGATTTAATTCTTCAAACCGTTTCGCCCCCAAGTCCCCTGCTGCCGTCGCCCTGGTCTTCGGATCGTCGCCGTCGTCGCCTGTGCGCCCTCACCGCAGGTCTCCGCCGCCGTCAACGGTAATCTTCTCCGCGCCGTTGCCGCCGTAGAGGGACTCCACCAAGTTAGGGTGAGTCCCGATCCCTCTCGTGCTCCCCATTTGATTCTTGCACGATTGGTTTGCCATGTATCTATCCACGTTTGAGATATTCCTTAACATCAGATCAGATCCTTTAGTTTCGAGCGAAATTCTTAGGTTTAGGTTTCCACGGAACACATCTCGGTGAAACCGATTTTGAAAACTCGGAATGACCGATTTGGCCTCTGGCCATTGCACTGCACCGTTCGGTCTAACCGATTCGTGCAAATCGGTGTGACCGATGTATAGTCTCAGTGAAACCCTAGTGTTTCGGTAGGACCGAAACCCATTTCGGTCTGACCGAAAGTGGTGTGTAGGTTTCTGTATACACTTCGGATTCACCGAAACTGAAAATCGGTTTGACCGAAATGCATTCTGTGAAAACTCAAAACTAAGATTTGAACTCATTTTTTTTGCAAAAACCTCTGCAGTTGTGATAACTCTTCTACTCTGCCTATACCTTATCTATTCACAGGTTGTCAGCCATGTCAGATGTCAGTGACAGCCAGAACAGGTCTGAATCACCGTTTGCAGAGATTCCAGAGGCAGATACTAGTCCTGAGGCTAGTAGTTCCAGTGATGATGGTGAGAGGAGCACCCCTAGTGGTTTGCCTCCTGCAGCCACCAGAACCAGAAAGAAGAGAAATTCTGATGATGAGGACTCTGACTTCATTGCTGAGGAAGTTACCTCCAAGCCCAAGAGGAATGTTGTTGCCAAAGAGCTCCAAGGGCAGCAGTCGAAGAAAGGCACCAGCAAGGTCAAGCAGTCAGCTGTTGCAAAGAAGCTAAACTTGGAAGAGCCATCTCCAAGTAAGGTGAAGAAAACTTCCAAGAGGAAGAGGGTAGTATATGCTGAACCTCATGTTGATGCAGCTGCTGAAGAAGAAGAAGAAGATGCACCCCAGCCTCCTCCTCAGAAGGCTAAGTTCATGGGTGATGCTATTAGGGCTCAAGCCACTTCTAAGCCCAAGAAGCCTGCTCAAGCCAAGGCAGCTCCAGCCAAGCCCAAGAGGACAACCAGGAGCATTCCAGCTTCTGAGAAGAACAAAGGTGAGATGCCACCGTCTGAGTCTGAAGAAGAGCATGTGTTGCTGAAGCTCCGTCCTAAATTGCCACTCCACAACGATGCTCATCCTCAAGCCGAGGATATGAAGGCAAGGAAGGATAGAGGTCTCAGGCTATGGAGACAGTCTGATCCATATGCCGTGAGGAGAAGGACTGCTGTGGACCCCAGATTCCACACCAGAGAGCAGCAGGACTTCTATGAGACCGTGCTGATGGATAAGAAGCCTATTGTTGCAGACACCAGGTATGTTGACTGGAAGTACATCGACAGTGAAGAGCACCGAGACTTCTTTCCCCATGTGCATGAGAGCTTCACTGCATGTGGAGTTGCTGAGTTCGTGGGTCAGGAGCTGACAGATTGGAATGACGAGATGATCATGCAGTTCTACGCCACAGCCCACTTCTATCCTGATGGCAAGATCACCTGGATGATTGAAGGTCAAAGGTTTTCTTCGTCTGTTGAAGAATGGGCAGAACTTCTGAATGCTCCAGTACAGAGAGAGGACGACATTGATGTCTATGGGATTCCTAAGGAGAACCATGATTCCATGAAGAACATGTACAAGGAAATCCCCGCTGCTGATTTGGAAGGGTGGAAGCTTGGCTCAGTGTACTATCTCCAGGCAGGTCTGACCACCACAAACACTATTTTGAGGCATACATTGATGCCCAAGTCTGAAGACCACCGCATGATTCGAGGCTATTCTATCAACATGCTGCACATTCTTGATGAGAAGGCACCTTTCAAGGTGATGGACTTAATGGTAGAGACCATTAAGAGGACTGCAGCTGACCAGAAGAGGTCGTGTGGATTTGCCCCGCAGATTCAGATGCTCATCAATGCCAAGTTTGGCACGGGCAAATTCATGTTGGATAGGAAGCACTTGCCACTGCAGCCAGAGCATGAGGACAACGTTGTTGTGATGGATGAGGAGGATCCAACCTCAGTTGAAGGTCAAGCCAAAATCGAAGCTGCTAAGAAAGCTAAAGCTGACAAAGAGGCAGCAGCAGCAGCAGCAGCTAAACCAAAGAGCTTCGGAGAGCAGATTCTTGAAGCTACCCAGAGGATTGAACAACGCCTGGCCAGCATTGAATAATCTCAGGAAAGCCTAGAGAGGATTGTTGAGGACAAGATCCACGCTCTGGACGTGAAGCTGACAGAGATTCAGGTGTCCGTCAACAAGCTTGAGGCAGACATGGAGGAAGCAAGGCAGGAGAGAGCAGAGTTCATGCAGGATGATCTAGTCCAGGACTCTCATCGCCAGACTGCTCAGGTTCCCAGAGGATCCCGATCTGCAGCTATCCCAGTGACTGACTCCAGGGCTACCACTTCAGCACCAGCACCAGCTCCAGCAGTTACTCCAGCTCCAGCTCCAGCATCCACTCCTCCAGCGCAGACATCAGCAGAAGTCTTCGCCGATGCCGTCATTTCTACTCCGACATCTACCCAGACGGGAGCCGCTAGCAGAGCCCACAGTGACGCTTAGCTCTATACCTTTTCGAACTTTTTGGTAACTTGTTGCCAAAGGGGGAGAAATTGTATAGATCATAGGGCTTCGAGAGAGAGAGTGCTCTTTCGTTCTTTTGCCGGTTTCCTTTGAGTTACATTTGGTTCTTTTGGTCTTTCGAAACTTTCAGTGTGCTTGCTACTACGTTTGATGCTACCTTAATGAGTGCTTGGTCATACTATGCTTTAATGTGTGCTTAATGCTTATCATATGCTATTCCTTAATTGTATGGCCATTTACTCTTGTCTTGGTGATTGAGTGCATGTTAGTCATTCTTATCATTTTGTGCGCTCCACCGAGATGTATGTGACATGGAAGAGTGACCCATAATCCTAATCGATTGTGCATTTGCATTCAAACGCAAATTTTAAATAATGCACAAATTTAGGGGGAGCTCTTGTTTATCACATACTTCTCAAAGCGACGATATTATTCATTGATTATATCTTTTGTCGAAGCTTTGATCTATATGTTGTCATCAATTACCAAAAAGGGGGAGATTGAAAGTGCAACTAATCCCCGGGTGGTTTTGGTAATTAATAACAACATATATATCATTGAACTAATATTTACTTGAGAATCATTTCAGAGAAGTTCGATGATATGGGTATGGAAATGTCTGAAGAAGTGGACCCCTCAAAATGCTAAGACAAGCATTGGCAAAAGCTCAAGACTCCATTTTTGGTTTAGTGATCAAAGATCACATTGAGTCCATAGGAAAAGCCAATACTATTAAAAGGGGATGAGGTTGTGTTGATGATCTGGTTGCTCAAGTGCTTAGTGATTTAGCTCCTTCAACTATCAGCAACTTTCACTACTTAACACACTCATAAGTAATCTCGGACAAACCGATTCTGCAAACTCAGTCCCACCGAGATGAACCACCTCAGCTATTCTTCCAAACCCTAGATATTTCGGTCCATCCGATTTTGACTTCGGTCTCACGGAAACTGGACTGCCAACCTTCTGTAACCGTTTGTCATCATTTCGGAATATCCGAGTTGTTGATTTCGGTCCCACCGATTCTGGCAAGTTCCTACCTTTGACTCATATCGGACACACCGAGATGGTATTTTCGGTCCCACCGAAAACCCCAACGTTCACTATATTTGAACTTTCGTTCTGACCGAGTTTTCACTTCGGTCTCACCGAGATTGCTCAATTATGTGTGTAACGGTTGGATTTTGTGTGGAGGCTATATATATACCCCTCCACCCCCTCTTCATTCGTGGAGAGAGCCATCAGAAAGTACTACCACTCCTACCATACACTTTCTGAGAAGAGAACCACCTACCCTTGTGTTGAGATCAAGTTATTCCATTCCTACCATATGAAACTTGATTTCTAGCCTTCCCAAGTTGCTTTCCACTCAATCCTTTCTTCCACCACAGCCATATCAGTGAGGAGAGTTGAGTGTTGGGGAGATTATCATTTCAAGCACAAGAGCAAGGAGTTCATCATCATCAACAACATCTATTACCTTTTGGAGGGTGGTGCCTCCTAGATTGGTTAGGTGTCGCTTGGGAGCCTCCGTCTTTGAGATGTGGAGTTGAACCAAGAAGTTTGTAAGGCCAAGGAGATCGCCTACTTCGTGAAGATCTACCCCGAGTAAGGCTAGTCCTCCGTGGGCATAGGCCATGATGGAATAGACAAGGTTGCTTCTTCGTGGACCCTTCGTGGGTGGAGCCCTCCGTGGACTCGCGCAGCCGTTACCCTCCGTGGGTTGAAGTCTCCAGCAACGTGGATGTACGATAGCACCACCTATCGGAACCACGACAAAAATCTCCGTGTCTCCAAACTGCGTTTGATCTTCTCCACCTCTCTTTACTACATGTGCAATTTACTTTCCGCTGCTTATACTCTAGAATTGCATGTGTAGGGTGATACTTGTATTGATCATAATTGTGAAACTGCCAAAAACTGTTCATGATCTAAAGGCAGATTTTTTATATTGTCAAGTAGTCTAATCACCCCCCCCTCTAGACATACTTTCGATCCTACATTGGCCCACCGAGTCTTGATGCGAAGACGGATGGGGTCATGGCGAATACACTCTGCCTCGAACTCCTCATCAGGGGAAAGGTGCTCCCAAGTCTTGGAGATGAGCAGAAATAGGAACGAACCGTAGATGGGCACCTTGTGAGTGTAGATCGCAAAGCGAAGCTCACACCACATGATATGGGATATGTCAAGTGGTGGAGACTGAGCTGTGCGAGCCTCCTCACACATCAGCAGCATGTCGACGAGGTATGCATGTATCTTGTCCTTGTCCCCAACTCGATCAAACAAGGTGTTGCGGAAGATCCTATGCATTATGTCCAGGAAGGGGTTCAACACCCATGACTTCTTACCACTTGCGAGTATCTTCTCCACATAGAAATGTAACAGACGGTCTTTGTTGGCAGCTTCCGGGTTGGCATGAGGCCGAGCTCCAATTGGGTTGTGGAGTCCCTCGTCAGCAACCTGAATCTGATCCATGAAGTCCTTCCAAGTAGCAGTCATCTTGTGACCATTTGTCATCCAAGTCATTGTCCGGTCTTCCTTGGTATGGAAGTGCACCGAAGCATAGAACTGAGCAACGATTTCTGGGTCAAAATCATTCTGAAAAGTCATGATGTGCTCAATCCCAAACTGCTCTACCAGATCTAGAGCCTCGGCAAAGTAGGCTAGGTTATCATCCCTCTGCATGTGGACCATGTCAACCCAATGAGCATCCACATACAAGTTGTGCTTGCTCTTGAATACCTCTGTGTAGATGCGATACTGCTGCTTGGTCCAAAATAGTTCATCTCCATGAAATTGAGCCCGGGGTTCTCCATAAGGATTGAGCTTCCTCCTTGCCATGAACTCATTAGCTGGCATTTCCTCCATGGTCATAGATGATTCCTTGTGCTTGTTGGCGGCGGTCTTGAACTTGCATTGGGGATTGGAGCCCTCTGGCACATCACTGGGGGTGCGCAGCCGCTTGGACCCGGTGTCACGGATGGGATTGGTGCGACGAACATCTGAACCGGAGCCACCACCTAAGACACAAACACAAGAACACGACGGAAACACAAAGAGAATCAATGCAAAAGCCACACAAAGCACATGAAACGAGTAGAAAGGATAATATGCATGTGCTACGAAGAAATTATGAACCAAGCGGTAGTACTGCTTGACGAACGCGGAAGTACAAATTTAGTACCGCTTAGGGAGCGGTAGTACCGCTTGGAAGTTGCGGTAGTACCGCGCAGAATGCGGTAGTAAAAATTTACTTCCCGTAGTTACGGTAGTACCACTCAGCAGAGCGGTAGTACCGTTTACGCGATAGAGCGGTAGTACTGCGGTTAGCCAGCGGTAGTACCGCTCGGGTCAGATCTGAAACGAACGGATCTAGACTAGAACGCGTAGAACGACGAACGGTACTACGGGTGATCATAGTAACTTGGTAGCATCATACTTACTAGCATTTCTATTGCAAAACCACTCTCCTACATCCTAATCTTCCATGGATAAGAACAAGAAGAACACTAGAACAACAGCATCTCCCCAAAACCTAAAAACAACAACTAGGCAAAAAGAAGAGGGGATTTGGGGAGAAACCTTCATCCATGGCAAGAGGTCGAGGTGGGGAACGATCCCAGCGGTCGGAATGCGAGGAGAGTCGACGGGGGAGGAGATCCGGCGAGGTCCTCCGGCGGCGTTCTTGAGAGGGAGAGAGAGAGACGACGTGGGGATATGAGATGAATGGGTATGGGGGAGTTGGAACTCCCCCTGCCCGCTTATAACCCCCACCCGTTCGGATAAGTGCGGTAGTACCGCCGTCATCGTGGTAGTACTAGCCTAGATTTATCTCTGTTGCATAGGCACACGGGCGGTAGTACTGCCTGAGCGGTACTACCGCTCGTCCCTGCGGTACTACCGCAAGGCAGAGATAAGCGGGCTGAGGACAAGCACAGATGAAATAAAATACATCCGTAGCTACATCCGCAGAAATACGGTAGTAGCAAAAACACGACACGGTACTACGCTTGACCCAAGCGGTACTACTGCGTAGGATGCGGAAGTAAAAAATTACTTTCACACCTACTACCGTACTAGTTACTGTGCCAGGCCTGTTACACGGTACTACCGTGCTCATGATGCGGTACTACCGCTTGGTGCGGTACTACCGTGTCCTGAGGCGGTACTACTGTGTGGCTGTGCGGTACTACCGCTTACCATGAGCGGTACTACCGCCTGCCAGGCAGTTGTACTTGTAGGAAGCCATGGTTTGTACTTACGAGGAGAACAGCCGGAGCTCCAGAGAGTAGACGTGTACGTGTTGATTCCACCCAAACCTTTCCGAAGCGGACCCCCTCTTAATAGTACAGCTTTCCTATTACTCAAGTCCACCGAAAAAGAAGCAAAAGGAAACACCGTCTTCCATAGATTT
Organism: Secale cereale; assembly: GCA_902687465.1. Lineage (NCBI taxonomy): Eukaryota > Viridiplantae > Streptophyta > Magnoliopsida > Poales > Poaceae > Secale > Secale cereale. Next base: position 578,042,298 of record LR738715.1, on the reverse strand, counting down.
CGAGAGGCACATGATACGTCCAAAATGCATCACTATTTTGTATCGTAATTCATCCTTATTCATTGATATATTTCACATTACGATGATGTTCTTATGTTGTTTTGGCTTATTTTACACAGTTTGCAACTTTCCGGTGCCGAAGCAGCAGACGCAGGATTCAGTGTTAAAAAGTAGACGCTGAGTTGCTGAAGAAGAATACCTCCAAATTACCTGAAAATCGACGGAGGGTATTTTCTAGATGGATCACGAAGGCACGCAAAAGGGCAACCAGAAGGGGGCCACAGGGCGCCCAGGCGGCCACCTGGCGCGGCCCCTCCCTGGCCGCGCCGGGGGGGGGCGCCTGGAGCCCCTGGCCCACTTCCGGCTGCCCCCTTTTGCCTATATACTCCTCGTCATCCGAAAACCCTAAAAAGAGGAGTTTTTACTGAGTTCCGCCGCCGCTCCGTGGCGGAAACCTACAGAGAAGAAAAAGCCATCTCTGGCGGGCAGATTCCGCCGGGGAGATCACCTCCCGGAAGGGGAGATCATCGCCATCGTCATCACCATCGTCACGGGCATCATCGAGATCATCATCAACATCATCCCCAACATCAGCACCATCTCCATCTTCATCCAATCTCATCTCACCATTGCAACTTGTGTTGTAATCCGTACTATCTATCCTCTCTACTCCATCGGTGTTGATTACTACTTTGTGGTGAATGCTATTGAGTTTTGTTGGAGAAATATCATTATGTCCAGATTGTTTATCATCCATTTATCTCCATTGATCATGATCTCTTTTATATCTTGTGAGTAGTTACTTTAGTTCTTGAGGACATAGGAAAAGTCTTGTTGTTAGTAGTCATATGATGTTGAAGTAATATGTGTTGTTTGACACTTAAGTTGTGTTGTTATTTGCCTAGTGGTGTTGTGTGAGTCGAACACTCAACACTTCGCCTTATTAAGGACCTAGGGGAATGCATTGTGTACAAAGAATGCTTACGGTGGGTTGCCGGAGTGACAGAAACCTGAACCCCAGTTCGCACGCTTTTGCACAAGGGAACAATGGAACATCGATCGTATTGCTATGGTTAGGCTTTTGCCTTAAATACTATCTTGTATTTGCGGATGCTTGCAAGGTGTTTAATCATAAGAGTGCACTCATCTTAGTCTAGAGAGTGTACCAGCATAGATCCACCCACTCAACACTTATCAATACATCACATAGTACCGATACGGAATATGGCGAAAGCGCATGACTACCTCTCCCGTGTGTCCTCAAGAACACTTTAGCCTTTATAAGTTCAGTTGCTAGGCCTCTCCTTTACTCAGAAAGGATTGGGCCACTTGTTACTCTCCATTGCCTTTTACTTTGCTCGCTTTTACCCTCCTGTTGCTTATATCAAGAAAACCCCCTAAAAAGTTATCTTTCAGTGCTCGCAGTTATTCCTTGCTCAGGATCGCTTATCGATACCTTCTGCTCCTCGTTGGGTTCGACACTCTTACTTATCGAAAACGCTGCAATAGATCCCTTACGGTTGTGGGTCATCAAGTACCGTTTTCTGGCGCCGTTGCCGGGGAGTGTAGCGCTATTGGTAAGTGAAGCTGGTAAGGAAGTTTTTATATTTCTATTTTCATTTTGCTGTTGCTGCTCTTGGTCCTTATGGACAACCTTGCTATTGGATCGTTGCTTGTGGGAAGACGCCCCACACCTGTGGTGGTTGCTCCTCTCCCTACTGAAATTGTGCCCTATAAAATACCAGCTGGTATTATCGATTATGTTTTGGCTAATCGTTATGCAGGAGACAGACATCCCGGTGAACACTTGCTATATCTGTCACAACTATGTTCATTATTTAAGCTCGCAGGTGTGTCAATGGAGTTTGTCATGAGGAAATTGTTCTCCGTATCTCTTATAGATAAAGCTTCATATTGGTATAAGCTTCTCGATAACTCACACTTGCTTGATTGGCAAGAGCTTATGTCTCTCTTTTATACCAAGTTTTATCCTCTTCATGAAATTCATCGAGACAGGAACTATATCTATAACTTTAGGTCTCGTGACGGAGAAAGCATTGCTCAAGCTTGGGGGAGATTGAAGTCCCTAATGCTCAAATGTCCTATTCATGAGCTCCCCAAGGAAATTATACTTACAAATTTTTATGCCAGGCTTTCTCGTCAGGATAAGGAGATGATGGATGCCTCCTCTAGTGGGGTATTTCAGACGAAGAGTGTTGAAGAAAGGTGGGATCTCATTGAAAGGATCCAGAGGAATACCGAAGATTGGGAAATCGATAAAGGTATTGAACCCGCTATAAATTATGAGCATGATTATATTGAGAGCTATGTGAAAACCGATTACTTCAATACCTTTTGCTCTATGATTGGTCTTGATTCCCATCTAATGATTGATTTCTGTAAGGATTTTGCCTCTCACGTTGATTCTTTTAAAAAGAAGAGAGATCAGCATCATGAACCTTTCAAAGAGTTACCTGTTGATATTCATGTTGCTGACCCTAATTTGCCTGCAGTTATATATGAAAAGCCTCCTTTTCCCGCAAGGATAAGGGAGCACTCTCTTGTGACAGGCGTAATAAATAAAAGTGAGAGAAGAATAGATGAGCCTGAGGACCAGATCAAGGTCGATCCTCAAGTTGCATTGGTTAAAGACCTTGTTACTAATGATGTTTTGGATTCCAATATAAGCTTTTGTGCTGTTTCCACTAACCTTGTCACAGCCAAGAATAAAGGCCCAATTTCAGGTACTCCAGTAATATCTGTTAAAATAGGAGATCACAATTATTATGGGCTATGCGATTTGGGATCGAGTGCTAGTGCTATCCCCTATTCACTTTATGAAGAGATCATCGGTGAGATTTCCCCTTGTGGACTTGAAGGAGTTGATGTTACCATTCATCTTGCAAACAGAACAACTATCTCTCCTATCTGAATTGTGAGAGATGTTGAAGTCCTACGTGGAAAGGTAAAATACCCTACCGAATTTCTAGTACTTGGTTCAGAGAGGGACAATTTTTGTCCTATTATTTTTGGTAGACCTTTTCTTAGAACTTGTGGAGCTATAATAGATTGCAAGAAAGGTAAAGTTTCTCTTGAATTCAATGGTGAGCCATATGAATTAAATTTTTCTAAGTTCTCTAAGCAGCCTCGTGGTACCGATTTACCTAGTGATGATAAAATTATTGAAAGTATTGCTTCTATTGCTATTCCCCCTAATGATCCTTTGCAGCAATATATGGAGGACCACGAGAATGATTTGCATATGCAGGAAAGAAATGAACTAGATGAAATATTCTTGAGACAACCTGCTATCCTGAAGCACAACCTTCTGGTTGAACCTTTGGGAATTTTATCAAAACCAAAAGAAGACCCGGGTTCGATCTTAAACCTCTTCCCGATACGCTTAAGTATGCTTATTTAGATGAAAAGAAAGTATATCCTGTTATTATCAACTCTAACCTTTCAGGATATGAAGAAGAGCGACTATTGGAAGTACTTCGTAAACACCAAGGTGCAATTGGCTATACCCTTGATGACCCTAAGGGGATTAGTCCATCTATCTGTCAACATACTATCAACCTTGAGCCCGATGTAAACCAGTTGTTGATCATCAACGACGGTTGAACCCGAAGATGATGGATGTTGTAAAAACTGAGATTCTCAAGCTTCTAGCCGCAGGTATTATCTACCCTATAGCTGATAGTAAGTGGGTAAGCCCGGTACATTGTGTTCCTAAGAAAGGAGGTACAACTGTGGTTCCTAATGATAAGAATGAACTAATACCTCAGAGAATTATTATTGGATATAGAATGTGTATTGATTACAGGAAGCTGAACAAGGCAACCAGGAAGGATCACTACCCGCTGCCGTTCATCGACCTAATGCTTGAAAGGTTATCCAAAAATACCCACTTTTGTTACCTCGACGGTTATTCTGGCTTCTCTCAAATTCATGTTAACACTGCTGATCAAGAGAAGACCACTTTTACTTGTCCCTTTGGTACTTATGCTTATAGGCGTATGCCTTTTGGTTTATGTAATGCCCCTGCTACTTTTCAAAGGTGTATGTCTGCTATCTTTCATGGTTTCTGTGAGGAGATTGTGGAAGTCTTCATGGACGATTTCTCCGTCTATGGAACTTCCTTTGACCATTGTCTCCACAACCTTAATAAAGTTTTGCAGAGATGTGAGGAGACAAATCTGGTACTCAACTGGGAGAAGTGCCACTTCATGGTTAACGAAGGAATTGTTCTTGGCCACAAGATTTCCGAAAGGGGAATTGAGGTGGACAAGGCCAAGATCGAAGCAATTGAGAGAATGCCCTATCCAAGGAACATCAAAGGTATTCGCAGTTTTCTTGGTCATGCTGGTTTCTATAGAAGATTTATTAAAAACTTTTCTAAGACTTCGAGACCCCTCACTAATCTTCTCCAGAAGGACGTTCCTTTTGTATTTGATGAAGATTGTAAGGAAGCTTTTGAAGTTCTTAAGAAAGCTTTAATAACCGCTCCTATAGTACAACCACCTAACTGGAATTTACCTTTCGAGATTATGTGTGATGCTAGTGATTTTGCTGTTGGAGCTGTTTTAGGGCAAAGAGTTGATAAGAAATTGAATGTTATACATTATGCTAGTAAAACCCTTGATAGTGCTCAAAAGAATTATGCTACTACTGAGAAAGAATTTTTAGCTGTAGTGTTTGCTTGTGATAAGTTTAGGCAGTATATTGTTGATTCCAAAGTTATTATTCATACTGACCATGCTGCCATTAAGTACCTTATGACAAAGAAGGATGCCAAGCCAAGGCTTATCAGATGGGTACTCCTTATTCAAGAATTTGATTTGCAGATTGTTGATAGGAAAGGAGAAGACAATCCGGTGGCGGACAATCTTTCAAGGATGGAAGATATACCGCATGATCCCATCCCAGTCAACAACAGTTTTCTAGACGAGCAACTTGCCGTTGTAAAAGTACAGTCTCTTTCCGATCCTTGGTTTGCAGATTATGCTAATTTTATCGTTGCGAAGTATTTGCCTCCAGGTTTAACATTTCAGCAAAGAAAGAAGTTCTTTCATGATTTGAGGCACTACTTTTGGGATGACCCACATCTTTTCAAAGAAGGTCCAGACGGGATCGTGAGAAGATGCATACCGGAACATGAGCTGAAGGACATTCTCAGACAATGTCATGATAGTCCCTATGGAAGACATCATGCCGGTGAAAGGACCGCACATAAGGTTCTTCAATCAGGTTTTTATTGGCCTACTCTCTTTAAGGATGCTAGAAATTATGTTTTAGCCTGTGATAAATGTCAGAGAGTTGGTAACATTAGTAGAAGGAATGAGATGCCTATGAATTACTCACTAGTGATTGAACCCTTTGATTGCTGGGGTTTTGATTTTATGGGTCCTTTTCCTTCTTCGCACAAGTACACTCACATTTTAGTAGCTGTTGATTATGTGACCAAGTGGGTTGAAGCAATCCCCACTGAAAGTGCTGATCACAAGACATCTTTGAAAATGCTCAAAGATGTGATTTTCCCTAGGTTTGGTGTACCTAGGTATCTCATGACTGATGGAGGATCACACTTCACGCATGGAGCTTTTAGAAAAGCTTTAGCCAAGTACGATGTCAATCATAGAATTGCTTCACCATACCATCCTCAAACAAGTGGGCAAGTTGAGCTCACCAATAGAGAGATCAAGTTGATCTTACAGAAGACAGTTAATAGAAATAGAAAGGACTGGTCAAACAAGTTAGGAGATGCTTTGTGGGCATATAGAACTGCTTACAAAAACCCCATGGGCATGTCCCCCTATAAGATGGTTTATGGCAAGGCTTGCCATTTGCCATTAGAATTAGAGCACAAAGCTTTCTGGGATGTTGAGAGCTTAATGCTGACCCAAAGTTAGCTGGTGAGAAGCGTCTCATGAACTTGACTTCTCTAGATGAGTGGAGAAGTGAAGCTTACGAGAGCGCTAAAATGTTCAAGGAAAAGGTAAAGAAGTGGCATGATAGGAGGATTCTGAAACGTGAATTTAATGTTGGTGATAAAGTTTTGTTGTTTAGATCCCGTTTCAGGTTTTCTCCAGGCAAACTACTTTCCAGGTGGGAAGGGCCATTTCATATTGAAGAAGTCTATCGGTCTGGTGCAATCAAGATTAACAATTTTGAAGGCACCAAACCTCAAGTTGTGAATGGGCAAAGACTTAAGCATTACATAGCAGGAGACCCTGTCAATGTTGATGTGAATATGATATACACAACAACTCACGAAGAACATGTTGCAGCCCTGTTTCAGACACCAGCAGAAGCAGAATAAGAAAAGGTATGTATTACGGTAAGGAAACATCGCGAACCGCCATAAAAGTTCCATATTATGAGTTTTCGCGAAATTAGTAAATTTCTAAGCCTAAGTGGGGCCGGAGACAAGCTCCAGGGGGCCCAGGCGCCCCCCTGGCGCACCCTACCTCCTGGCCGCGCCGGGAGGCCGCCTGGGCACCCAGGAGTCCGTCTCCGACCCCGCTTTAGCCTGTTACCTTCCTTTCTGTGCATAAATTTTTGCTATATATTTGCCCGGATTGTTCCGGCAACGTATCTCGCGATTTCGTGTGTTTTCTTTTCGATCTGTTTCTGCCAGGGAATCTTTCAGCTGGACCTAGGTGCCATGGCTTCTCCAAGTTCCTCCAAGGACAAGTTTGTCATCAACGTCATCAGCCCTTACCTCGCTGAGGTGAAGAAGCACCCTCAGGTTGTTCGGATGGAGGACGGTGTCCTCCATCAAGAAGATCTGAAGGGACCTATCAAGGAGGGGAGCATCCAGGCCAGGCTAGAAGAACTGGAGCAAGTAGTCTTCAAGTACAAGAAGATGATCGAGCGTGGTGTTGAAGCTAACTTTGACATCATCAATGAGCTGAAGACCTACTTCCTGAAGGAGATGAAGGAGATGTGGAAAATCATCACCGCATCTGAAGAAAGAATTAAAGAACTCCAAGGGCAAATTTATGATCTACATCACCAGAACTGTGAGTATGATTTAAGGTTTATGCGCATGGGTATGGGTGCTGCATGCATGATTCAGGAGACAAACTTCTCATATGAAACTGGAGAACCCCTTCCATGGAAGCTCTTCGCCGAGGACTACGTGATCAACGTCAACAAGAATGAGGAGTGAAATCTCCTTGGGTAATGGCATTCCCTTGGCTTGTTCCAAGCTTGGGGGAGTGCCCGGTATCTTTATCTTTATCTTTTGTCTTTTAGAGTCAAGTAGAGTCGTATCATGTCTAGGGAGGTTATTATATGAAATAGGTGTGTGCATTGAGGTCTATCACTCCTTCGGTGGAGAGATTGTATCCGTGAGTGTGGAGTCGTCTATGATGGAATATTAATGAGAAGTCTATTGGTTCCTTTGCTGCACTCGGTATTCTCTTCACGCAATCGACCTTATATGATGATTCTTATGGGGAGTATTGACCTTATATCAGGTATGGCTTTGAAAAACTTTATTTAATCTTGGCAAATATAGCTTTGGTCATAACAACAAGCATGATTTTCTTAAAGTAGCGACATAGCCAAAACCTTTATGTTATTATGCTTGAAGCGTTATGCTGACAAGGAAGACAACTTGATGTGTTATGCTTATTTTAATGTTTATGCTTTATATTGCTTTGCATCTTAGTCATCATCAATTGTCTGTTCTCTCAAAGCCTTTGCTAGCCTAAACTCTGTACTAAGCGGAATTCTGCTTGTGCATCCATACCCTTAAACCAATACCTTCCACTACTAGGAAAAGGCCTATTAATGGCGCACCTAATTTGGCCATTAATGGCGCATTAGGGGTGCGCCATTTCTAGCACGCCATTAGTATTTGATACTAATGGCGCACCTCTGGTGCGCCATTAGTATCTGGTATACTAATGGCGCACCTTGGATGCGCCATTAGTGTGCACCTTAGTGCGCCATTAGTATGCCTCCCAGGGGCCAGGTGCTATGTCATACTAATGGCGCACTAAGTATGATGCGCCATTAGTATTATCCGCATAGTAATGGCGCACTACGTGTCAATGCGCCATTACTATGCTTTGGCATACTAATGGCGCACTGCCAGTTAATGCGCCATTACTATGCTTTGGCATACTAATGGCGCACTTTTCTCTGATGCGCCATTAGTATGAATATTAGGGTTTTTTAATATTATTTTTCTGGTTTTTTTTGCACCGATTACAAAATGTATAATTGCACAGAATATAGACAGCACACATCAACAACACATTCATCGAATACAATAGAAGATTAATCTCTGAATACAATTCATCATATTAGTCTCCGAATACAATTCATCGATCATATTAGTCTCCGAATTGAAAAGACCGAACAAAGATAGAACAATATATTACAAGTCTCGAGATCGCGAGTAGCGAGTTTGTCTTCGCATTACAAGTCGATATCGATCATCTAAACAACCATCACATAGAAGAGAGTTGCGGTCGTCACGATGAGCATCATCACGATGAAACTCGTTTTCATCCGGTTCCTCCAACGCTCCCTCCCCTCTCCCGCTAGATAGCGGGCGTATCTAGATTCGGCCTCGGCCCTAGTGGTGTACCCTTTGTAACTGTTACCGCTGAATCGGTGAACCTGTCTCCGACACTCCTCCCAGTCGTCGTAGACTCCGGGAACCTTACCCTTGTACACGACATACGACGGCATCGCTATATATATGCACTAGCCAAACGAAACGTTAGTATCAATTCACAGACAATTCATAAGCAATATATAAGTATGCAACAGAACGAACGAAAGAGAAAAGCAAGACATTAATAGCATCGATTACATCTAAGTTGAACGACTCTCGAAACCAAAGAGACATACTACAAGTTCATTAAAGTTTAATTACAACAAGAGCCAATCGATGTTTCAGAACTAGACACAGCATCAGTGCTTTCGACTCGACTCAATGCACCGGAGCGTGGATGAAGCCGCCGTCTATCGTGGGAGTCATGAAATCACGGGCGTTGTCAGCCTGCATTTGTAGCATTGTGTCGATGTCACTGTTCGACGGTTGATTCCTGAGGTAGAACAGCCCCGAGGTACGAAGGACATCTTGATGGATGATTTCCGCAAACTCCGACTGGATGCGAAAGAAATCTTGTCTGATGTCCGCGTCCTGGATTGCCGACACGCGCGCGGCCCAATCTTTGAGCTTACTCGGTAGCAGAAGTTGATGATGGTCCCGTACGATCGCCCGCATGTGATGGATGGCGTAGTAGGCACCCTTCTGACCGCCAGGCGGCTGCTTGACGCAGCAGAACGTCCTGTTGTGGGAGAACACATGCTTGCCGTACTTATGAGTTGTCCTGGTGAAGGTGCCTCCAGATTTGGCGTAGCCGGCGAGAACATCATCAAGAACCTTCTTGACATTTGTGTAGTCTACAACCGACTTACGGTCCGGGTCGAAATACGTGGCCATGGAATATTTGGGGCTTAGTAGGATGAGCGTGCACTGTGTGTCACTGCAGAAAACACGGAATGTTAAAAGAAGAACGATCGAAATCTAAGAATTCATATGTTACGGGGCGGTTGAGGCGGAGGACTTACTCGGGAAAGTAAGGCACGAGGAAGTTATCCTTATCTCGGTTTGCCAGAATGACGCCTCCGAGGTAAGAACTCGCGACTTGCCGGTCCCCAGCGCTGCCCAAGATCTTGGCACGCATGTAGAAGGGGTCGACTATCACGATGTCCGGGGTCTTGTCGCGAATGATCCGCATCTCCATACTCAGCGAAAATAGCCGAACGAAGGTGTAGTGCAGCGGATGAAGGTTCAACATAGCGTGGATGTCATCAAACCGCAGCACGATCATACCCCCGATGGAGTTATCCACAAAGCCCTTGCCCTCCGGCACCTTGGCCGCGAAAACCAGGTACGCCACATCCTTCTGTGTGAGACGCCGCTTCTCCAAAGAAAGAACACTGTCATGCAGACTCCGCATGGCACCGGTTGCAGCATCGAGCATATTTGTCGGTAGCATCGGCCTACCCGCCACATGCACCCTCCTCATTACATCCTCAGGTGAAGGTGGCCCGTCCTGAGCACGGATCGTACTCGGTGCCGGCTGGCTCGCACCCTTGTTAGTTTTTCTTTTGCGTGCCTTCTTCTTGATCTCCATAATTGGGACCGAGTTCTGCTCAGAGACCGCCTTCTTTAGTGTGTTGGGGCTGATCATATTTCGCACCTCGCCTATCTGAGGCTCGGTGAAATCGGCAGCTGGAGGCGTCTCCTGAGAGCTGAACGGCAGACGACGCCTGTTGCAACTTGGCTTCTCCGCGGTACCGGCTTGATCGCGCACGTCTTTTGTTGGGTTGGGTTCTTGTGAAGGAGCCCCCATGAAGTCGTCACCGTACCCATGATCGGCAAAGTAATGATCGACGTTGGCAAATGTATCGTCGTCGTCGTCCTGATCCTGTGCCATATGCATGTTTGGATCCAGTGGCATAGGGATGTCCGGCACCGTTGCGGCGGACTTGCCATGGGGACGACTTGGCGCCGGCACGACTGGCGGTGTTGTCTTTGGTGTGGTTTCCCCCGCCTCCAAACGAATCTGGCTCTTCGGCCAAAGCAGGGGCCAGCTCAGGCAGGCGCTGAGGGTCATGACGTCATCATCGTCGACCCCGACGGGTCGAATCGGAGGTAACACGTCGTCGCAGCCTGGCAGCACCCGAACCAGTTGAACCCTAAACAAGTTGGGTGGCATCTGGGTACCGTGGAACAAGGGCTGGCCCGGTTGAACGATTTTGCCCTTGGCGACATCGACCAACTCGTTGTTCACGAAGTGCAGTAGAGTGCACGGAACGTCGGCGGCGCCCTGCGAAAATATGTAGGGCGTCAGGGATGCCCAGTCAAAGGCAAGGAGATGAAGTCCTCGGCCGAGAGAGGCTTAATTAGTTACCGTGATGATGGCGTCGAGCTCGGCTAATGTCGAGGCACCGCCAACGGCGGGCGTGCAGTTGACGGAGGGGCCGCTTGCTGCAGAGGTGCCGGCCGGCGTACACCCGGGTACATTAAGCTCCCGTGCCGGCGTCGGAGACACCAATGCCGCCTCCGCCGGAGACACCAATGGCCCCGCCATCTCGTTCTGCGA
>LR738715.1:577907646-578024590 GCA_902687465.1 Secale cereale | reverse complement strand
AACATCGGGACCTTCTCTCCAGCGTAACTCAGCTCCCAGATCTCCTCGATCCTTCCGTAGTATCTGTCCTTGTCATTACCGGTGTAGGATTCCATCGTTACCCCGGAGTTCTGATAACCATCGCTCTTCATGTCCTTGGCCTCGGTGTAGAATGTGTAGCCGTTGATATCGTACGCCTCATAGGTCATCAGGTTGTGCTCGGCGCCCTGTGACAAGGCGAATATGAGTTGTTCTTCCGCGGAAGAATCATCATGTAAAGGGTACGACAGAAGCTTCTGCTTAAACCAACGCGTGAAACATGAGTTGTGCTCTTTGATTATATCTCCGTCCGTCCTCTGTTGGCCTCGGTCATTGTATGTCTTCTCAATAAAGGTTTTGTGCTGAACCACCCAAGGATCGACCACGTCTATGTGTTGTAGCGCGACTAGGTTTGCTCTTTCAAAGTCGGCAAGTCGACCCTCGAAGTCGACATTCATTTCGCGGCGACCCTCACGATGACCCGATCCAGCGATCCTGCCGAGGTGCCTGTTGACGGGCAGACCAACGGGGTTCTCGATGCCTAGATAATTCGTGCAGTACGAGATGCACTCTTCGGTCAGAAAGCCCCTGGCTATGCTTCCCTCTGGACGTGACATGTTGCGAACGTATCCTTTGATGACACCATTCATCCTTTCGAACGGCATCATGCTGTGCAGGAACGTCGGCCCGAGTTGGATGATATCGTCCACGATATGGACCAGCAGATGCACCATAATGTCGAAGAATGCGGGCGGGAAGTACATCTCAAGCTCGCATAGTATCACCATGATCTCTTCCTGTAGCCTTCTGAGTTGCCTCACGCCAACAGACTTCCGAGAGATGACGTCGAAAAAGTTGCATAGGCCAAATAGGGTTTCACGGACGTGCGCGTCCATGATACCACGGATTGCAACTGGAAGTATCTGCGTCATCAGCACGTGACAATCGTGAGACTTCATCCCGCTGAACTTCAGCTTCGCCCGGTCTAGGTATCTGCTTATCTTCCCCGCGTAACCGTAAGGAAGTTGTACTCCTACGAGGCAGGTGAAAAACTGCTCGATCTCCTCCTGACTTAGAGTGAAGCACGCGGGAGGGTAGTCATTTCCGGTCTTCTTGGCCTTTTTGCCTTTGCGACGACTTTCCGTGTCCTGCTTCGCCTCATCATCATCATCATCATCATCATCATCATATATAGCGTGAAGCTCCTACCTGATGCCCATTGATTTCAAGTCTGCCCTTGCTTTCGGCCCATCTTTGGTCCTCTCTGGCATGTTGAGCAGGGTACCAAGCAGACTCTCGCACACGTTCTTCGTGATATGCATTACATCAAGGCTGTGAGGCACACGGTGGATCTTCCAGTACGGCAAGTCCCAGAAAACAGACCTCGTTTTCCATACCTTCAGCAGCGGCTCTGGCGCCTTTCGCTTCTTTCCCGGCTCTGGCGCCTTTTGCTTCTTTCCCGGCAGTGGGCAATCTTTCCAATTTTTCAACAGCTCGTCTATTTCCTCGCCGCTCCTCGTACGCGGGCGTCCTCGGGGTTCGGTTTCACCATCGAACAAATCCTTGCATTTTCTCCACAGGTCATCGTCGCGAAGCCACCTTCGATGTCCCATGAACACGGTTTTCGAAGACCCGGGATCTCTATCTAGCTGGCGATACGTTGTGTCATCCATGCACCTGATGCATCCAGAAAATCCGTGGACCACCTGCCCCGCGACATATCCGTAACCGAGATAGTCGTGCACCGTCGTGAGCAGCGCGGCTCTCATAGGGAAATATTCTTTCTTGGCGGCGTCCCACGTATTGGCTGGCGTTTTCCACAGCGTGTCTAGCTCCTCTTTCAGCAGCCCCAGATACAGATTGATGTCGTTCCCTGGTTGTTTCGGTCCTTCAATTAGCATAATCATGTGAATGTACTTCCTCTTCATGCACAACCAGGGGGGAAGGTTGTACATCCACACAAACACAGGCCAGGTGCTATGTGTGCTTCTCTGGCTGCCAAATGGGTTGACTCCATCGGTGCTCGCGCCCAGCACGATGTTCCTTGGATCGTTCCCAAATTCTAGGTCTTTGAAGTTCAACGCTTGCCACTGGCTCGCATCCTTAGGGTGACTCAGCATCTTGTCTTTTTTATCTATCTCCGGATCATTTGCGTCATCTTCTCGCTTCTTCTCCTCCCTATCCGCGTGCCAACGCAAAAGCTTTGCTACCTTAGGGTCCGCGAAATACCGCTGCAGACGAGGAGTGATCGGAAAGTACCACACCACTTTTCGAGGAGCTTTCTTCCTCTTCTTGTATCGAGTGACGCCGCACACCGGACATATGGTAGACTCCGCGTGCTCGTCCCGATAAATGATGCAATTGTTCATGCACACATGGTATTTCACGTGCGGTAAATCCAGAGGACACACGATTTTCTTCGCCTCCTCCAAACTGGTGGAGCACTTGTTCCCCTTGGGAAGACGTTCGTGCCAGAATGACATGTTCTCGTCGAAGCATGCGTCGGTCATTTTGTGTTTTACCTTCATCTCCAGAGCCATGAGCGTTACTTTCAGGCGGGTATCCTCGGGCCTGCATCCTTCATACAATGGAGTAACCGCGTCTAACTCAAGTTGATCCATCTTGGCTTTCTCTCGGGCCTGCAGCTCTTGCGTTATCGGTCTGCTTGAGAAGCAGCTCTTGAATATGAGGGTCCTGCACCCAGCCCATCGATGGTTCAGCGTCGTCTGCTCCGCCGGCATCATCATCTTCATGATCATGCCCGTCGTCTGCTCCGGCATCTTCCTCATCATCATGTCCTGCATCTTCTACATGATGACTGTGTACAGCATCACCGTCGTGATCATCTCCTGGGGATTCTTCGTCTTCTCGCCCGCCCGAGCCGCGGTGGTTGTCTTGCTGCCCTTCCTCATTTCTTGCCCGGCCCCCATGAACGACTTCGTAGTCATCTTCATCACCTTGCCACCGATAGCCATCCATGAAACCACGCATGAGCAGGTGGTCCCGCACCTGCCTGGAATCCGGGTCCGCAATAAGGCTCTTCAGCTTGCATCTTCGACACGGACATCTTATCTCCGTCTCGTTCTTTTGAAGCATCTCGGCCTTCGCGGACCTCAAAAACCTATTCACGATGCCTTCGGTCATCGTGCGCACCATGGTCGCCCTGCGGGGTAGAGCAAAACGATATTTTAGAACCAAGAAAAAATTTGCCATGACTTTCCCTAAAAATAGGACAAAAATGAATGCTTAATGCCAAAATTCTCACCGAAACGGAAATGAATCAACATTCCGGGAAAATATTGGCAACTATCGCATTTCAAATACTGGTACACCTCCAAACACAAACACATATGCAACACAACAAACCTATGCAACACCACAAACATACATAGATCTAGCTATAGGCCATAAAAGTGCATGTGCACATTGTTTGTATGGAGTACAACATAAATATAGCTTCCCCCCATACTTACCTACCAAAACAAGGTAACTTAACCACTTAATTTGAATGAATATATGGTGGAAATGAGGTGGAAAAGAGGAGGGACCAGAGAGGAGAGGAAGTAGAGAGAATGAAGAAGTGGGGGGGAAAGTGAGTGTGGTAGAGAGGCTGTCCAAAATATCTAGTTCCTGCGCGCATACTAATGGCGCACCAGGTACTAATGCGCCATTAGTAGTCAAGGTCACTAATGGCGCATTTAAAGTAGCTGCGCCATTAAAAGTTTTGCAAAAAAAAAACATACTAATGGCGCACTTCCGCACAGTGCGCCATTACTGGTTCAAACTAGTAATGGCGCACTTTGGGAAAGTGCGCCATTAGTAGTTCTGTAAAAAACAGAATAATAAATATCATAAAAAAAAGACCATTAATGGCGCACTTTACTGCTGGTGCGCCATTACTATTTACAACTAGTAATGGCGCACTACTAAAAGATGCGCCATTAGTATATTTGGACAGGCGCACTAGTTAAAAAAAAAATCTTGATACTAATGGCGCACTACGGGCAAGGTGCGCCATTAGTACTTCGAACTCTAATGGCATATCTGTTGCTGGTGCGCCATTACTATATACTAATGGCGCACTTGCTGTATGGTGCGCCATTAGTATCAATTTCATCTATAGCCCTTTTCCTAGTAGTGTTCCATATGAGTCCACCATACCTTCCTATTCGTGGTATTCCACTACCACCTCCTAAAGTATAGAATTTGTGTGTTATCCTTAAATGTTCAAAATCTTCTATTTTGTGCCCCTGTTTTAGCTCATGAGGAAGTAGTAGTTAATTCATGATCTTTTTAAGTTGGACAAGTTTTACCCCGGGATTGCATGTCTAATCTTCAAACCCCTAATACGAGAAGGAACTGGCATGAGTGCGCCCGGCTCATAAAAGATAATACAACAAACAAACCCTCCTTCACGCTTTGTTCATGAGAAATCAGAAAACGTTGGCAGCGATAAACAAAGGAGATTTAGGGGATGTGATCGTCCCCGTACGGGAGTCGTTCCTCGAAACTTGTCCAGCTCGAGAAGTAATTGAGTTATCTATTAGCATTCGTTGACAAATCATGCACCTCTCAAAACTTGTTTTCATTCTGTTTGATTTAAGGATAGCACATGAGTTTTCCCTACTTCCCTAGAGCGGGGCCTATCTCTTAGTTTTTAGGATGAGTCGGTTATTCCTACTTCCTTCTATTCTTAAAGAGAGCGGACATTTGATGTTGATGAGGATTCATTCATATAAAGTGGCATTAAGATTTGTCATATCATATCTTTGTTGACATTATCATTTGATAAGTAAGTTGTTTGCCAAGCCCAGCTAAAGCAAACATCTTCCTTTGTGTTAACACTTTCACTTCTTGCCTAATAACACGTTCTTTCAAAAGCTTCAATTAATCTCATCAAAACATAAAGAGAAAGAGCAAAAGTAAAAGCTATTAGTTGTTCTTTGACCAAAGGACATGTTTGCCATGATTTGATGAGTTTCCTTAGCCCTACTTTTGATTATAAGTGTTACCACTCTTTTATAAGGGCTTTCTGAGTTGAAAATTGCTGTCAAGGATATTTGAGTTGGTGAAGAAACTGTGATGCTTCTCGTCCGTATTCTATTTATCGACACTTCACTCTCTAAACTTGTGGACAGGTTTACCGAGCTCAGTATTCGCTTGGGGACAAGCGAGGTCTAAGCTTGGGGGTGTTGATACGTCCGAAATGCATCACTATTTTGTATCGTAATTCATCCTTATTCATTGATATATTTCACATTACGATGATGTTCTTAGGTTGTTTTGGCTTATTTTACACAGTTTGCAACTTTCCGGTGCCGAAGCAGCAGACGCAGGATTCAGTGTTAAAAAGTGGACGCTGAGTTGCTGAAGAAGAATACCTCCAAATTACCTGAAAATCAACGGAGGGTATTTTCCAGACGGATCACGAAGGCACGCAAAAGGGCAACCAGAGGGGGGCCACAGGGCGCCCAGGCAGCCACCTGGCGCGGCCCCCTCCCTGGCCGCGCCGGGGGGGGCGCCTGGAGCCCCTGGCCCACTTCCGGCTGCCCCCTTTTGCCTATATACTCCTCGTCATCCGAAAACCCTAAAAAGAGGAGTTTTTACGGAGTTCCGCCGCCGCTCCGTGGCGGAAACCTACAGAGAAGAAAAAGCCATCTCCGGCGGGCAGATTCCGCCGGGGAGATCACCTCCCGGAAGGGGAGATCATCGCCATCGTCATCACCATCGTCACGGGCATCATCGAGATCATCTCAACATCATCCCCAACATCAGCACCATCTCCATCTTCATCCAATCTCATCTCACCATTGCAACTTGTGTTGTAATCCGTACTATCTATCCTCTCTACTCCATCGGTGTTGATTACTACTTTGTGGTGAATGCTATTGAGTTTTGTTGGAGAAATATCATTATGTCCAGATTGTTTATCATCCATTTATCTCCATTGATCATGATCTCTTTTATGTCTTGTGAGTAGTTACTTTAGTTCTTGAGGACATTGGAAAAGTCTTGTTGTTAGTAGTCATATGATGTTGAAGTAATATGTGTTGTTTGATACTTAAGTTGTGTTGTTATTTGCCTAGTGGTGTTGTGTGAGTCGAACACTCAACACTTCGCCTTATTAAGGACCTAGGGGAATGCATTGTGTACAAAGAATGCTTACAGTGGGTTGCCGGAGTGACAGAAACCTGAACCCCAGTTCGCACGCTTTTGCACAAGGGAACAATGGATCATCGATCGTATTGCTATGGTTAGGCTTTTGCCTTAAATACTATCTTGTATTTGCGGATGCTTTCAAGGTGTTTAATCATAAGAGTGCACTCATCTTAGTCTAGAGAGTGTACTAGCATAGATCCACCCACTCAACACTTATCAACACATCACATAGTACCGATACGGAATATGGCGAAAGCGCATGACTACCTCTCCCGTGTGTCCTCAAGAACACTTTAGCCTTTATAAGTTCAGTTGCTAGGCCTCTCCTTTACTCAGAAAGGATTGGGGCACTTGTTACTCTCCATTGCCTTTTACTTTGCTCGCTTTTACCCTCCTGTTGCTTATATCAAGAAAACCCCCTAAAAAGTTATCTTTCAGTGCTCGCAGTTATTCCTTGCTCAGGATCGCTTATCGATACCTTCTGCTCCTCGTTGGGTTCGACACTCTTACTTATCAAAAACGCTGCAATAGACCCCTTACGGTTGTGGGTCATCAGCACACAATCGTCTTGTGCCTAGGTGAGATATATCTGAAAGAGCTTAGAGCACACGATTAGTCCGCAAATTTATTGTCATCAATCACCAAAACTACTTAGGGAGAAATATGCCCTTACACCACTTGTTTCAAGTAAAGGGAAAAGGGATAGAAGGGGAACTTCAAGAACAATGACAAGCAAGTTGTCACTCCCGTGAAGAAACCCAAAGCTAAACTCAAGCCTGAAACTAAGTGCTTCTACTGCAAAGGAAATGTTCACTGGAAGTGGAACTGCCCAAGATACTTGGCGGATAAGAAGGATGGCAAAGTGAACAAAGGTATATTTGATATACAGATTATTGATGTTTACTTTACTAGTGTTCATAGCAACCCCTGGGTATTTGATACCGGTTCAGTTGCTAAAATTAGTAACCCGAAACGAGAGTTGCATAATGAACAGAGACTAGTTAAAGGTGAAGTGACGATGTGTGTTGGAAGTGGTTCCAAGATTGATATGATCATCATCGCACACTCCCTATACTTTCGAGATTAGTGTAGAACCTAAATAAATGTTAATTGGCATTTGCGTTGAGCATGAATATGATTTGATCATGTTTGTTGCAATATGGTTATTCATTTAAAGTCATAGAATAATTGTTATTCTATTTACATGAATAAAACCTTCGATGGTCA
This sequence comes from Secale cereale, assembly GCA_902687465.1. Classification (NCBI taxonomy): domain Eukaryota; kingdom Viridiplantae; phylum Streptophyta; class Magnoliopsida; order Poales; family Poaceae; genus Secale; species Secale cereale. The sequence goes on along the minus strand of LR738715.1, from coordinate 578,017,186 downwards.
TACACCCAATGAAAAGTAATACACATATTCATAATATTGAAGCCAAAAGATGCAAAGCTGATAATGATAGTGCAACTTATTTGTGGCACTGCCGTTAAGGTCGTATTGGTGTAAAGCGCATGAAGAAACTCCATGTTTATGGGCTTTTGGAATCACTTGGCGCTTGCGAACCATGCCTCATGGGCAATATGACTAAAACTCCGTTCTCCGGAACAATTGAGCGAGCAACTGATTTGTTGGAAATCATACATACTGATGTATGTGGACCGATGAGTATTGAAGCTCGCGGCGGGTATCGTTATTTTCTGACCTTCACTGATGATTTGAGCAGATATGGGTATATCTACTTGATGAAACACAAGTCTGAAACATTTGAAAAGTTCAAAGAATTTCAGAGTGAAGTAGAGAATCATCGTAACAAGAAAATAAAGGTCCTATGATCTGATCGCGGAGGCGAATATTTGAGTTATGAGTTTGGTCTTCATTTGAAACAATGTGGAATAGTTTCACAACTCACGCACCCGGAACACCACAAAGTAATGGTGTGTCCGAACGTCGTAACCGCACTTTATTAGATATGGTGCGATCTATGATGTCTCTTACCGATTTACCACTATCATTTTGGGTTATGCATTAGAGATAGCCGCATTCACGTTAAATAATGGCATCATCTAAATCCGTTGAGACGACGCCTTATGAACTGTGGGTTGGCAAGAAACCAAAGTTGTCGTTTCTTAAAGTTTGGGGCTGCGATGCTTATGTGAAAAAGCTTCAACCTGATAAGCTCGAACCCAAGTCGGAGAAATGTGTCTTCATAGGATACCCAAAGGAAACTACTGGGTACACCTTCTATCACAGATCCGAAGGCAAGATATTTGTTTCTAAGAATGGATCCTTTCTAGAGAAGGAGTTTCTCTCGAAAGAAGTGAGTGGGAGGAAAGTGGAACTTGATGAGGTAATTGTACCTTCTCCCGAATTGGAAAGTAGTATATCACAGAAACTAGCTCCAGTGATTCCTACACCAATTAGTGAGGAAGTTAATGATGATGATCATGAAACTTCGGATCAAGTTACTGTTGAACTACGTAGATCAACCAGAGTACGTTATGCACCAGAGTGGTATGGCAACCTGGTTCTCGAAGTCATGTTACTAGACCATGATGAACCTACGAACTATGAGGAAGCGATGATGAGCCCAGATTCCGCAATAAAATGGCTTGAGGCCATGAAATCTGAGATGGGATCCATGTATGAGAACAAAGTGTAGACTTTAGTTGACTTGCCCGATGATCGGCAAGCCATTGAAAATAAAAGGATCTTTAAGAGGAAGACTGACGTCGATGGTAATGTTACTGTCTACAAAGCTCGACTTGTTGCGAAAGGTTTTCGACAAGTTCAAGGAGTTGACTACGATGAGACTTTCTCACCCGTAGCGTTGCTTAAGTCTGTCCGAATCATGTTAGCAATTGCCGCATTTTATGATTATGAAATCTGGCAAATGGATGTCAAAACTGCATTCCTTAATGGATATCTCAAAGAAGAGTTGTATATGATGCAACCAGAAGGTTTGTCGATCTTAAAGGTGCTAACAAAGTGTGCAAGCTCCAGCGATCCATCTATCGTCTAGTGCAAGCATCTCGGAGTCGGAATACACGCATTGATGAGGTGATCAAAGCATATGGATTTATACAGACTTTTGGAGAAGCATGTATTTGGAATAAATTGAGTAGGAGCACTACAACATTTCTGATAAGTATATGTGAATGACATATTGATGATCGGAAATGATGTAGAATTTTCTGTAAAGCATGAAGGATTGTTTAAAAGAGTTTTTCAATAAAAGACCTCTATGAAGCTGCTTACATATTGGGCACCAAGATCTATAGAGATAGATTAAGATGCTTGATAAAGATTTTTCAATGAGTACATACCTTAGTAAGATTTTGAAGAAGTTCAAAATGGATCAGTCAAACAAGGAGTTCTTGCCTGGGTTGTAAGGTATGAAGTTGAGTAAGACTCAAAACCCGACCACAACACAAGATAGAGAAAGAATGAAAGTCATTCCCTATGCCTCAGCCATAGGTTCTATAAAGTATGTCTTGTTGTGTACCAAACCTTTTGTGTACCTTGCCATGTTTTTGGCAAGGAGGTACAATAGTGATCCAGGAGTAGATCATTGGACAACGGTCAAAATTATCCTTAGTTACTGGATGACTAAGGAAATATTTCTCGATTATGGAGAGTTCGTCGTAAAGAGTTACGTCGATGCAAGCTTTGACACCGATCTAGATGACTCTGAGTATCGATCTAGATACATATAGAAAGTGGGAGCATTTAGCTAGAGTAGCTCTGTGCAGAGCATTGTAGACATAGAAATTTGCAAAATACATATGGATCTGAATGTGGCAGACCCATTGACTAAACCTCTCCCACAAGCAAAACATGATCACACCTTAGTACTCTTTGGATGTTAATCACATGGCAATGTGAACTAGATTATTGAATCTAGTAAACCTTTTGGGTATTGGTCACATGGCGATGTGAACTATAAAGTGGTAAATCACATGAGGATGTGAACTATTGGTATTAAATCACATGGCGATGTGAGCTAGATTATTGACTCTAGTGAGAGTGGGAGACTGAAGGAAATATGCCCTAGAGGCAATAATAAAGTTGTTATTTATATTTCATGATAAATGTTTGTTATTCATGCTAGAATTGTATTAACCGAAAACTTAGTACATGTGTGAATACATAGACAAAATAGAGTGTCCCTAGTATGCCTCTACTTGACTACCTCGTTGATCAAAAATGGTTATGTTTCCTAACCATAGACATGTGTTGTCATTTGGTGAACGGGATCACATCATTAGAGAATGATGTGATGGACAAGACCCATCCATTAGCTTAGACTATGATCATTTAGTTTTATTGCTATTGCTTTCTTCATGACTTATACATGTTCCTCTGACTATGAGATTATGCAACTCCCGAATACCGGAGGAACACCTTGTGTTCTATCAAATGCCACAATGTAACTGGGTGATTATAAAGATGCCCTACATGTGTTTCCGAAATTCTTTGTGGTGTTGGCATAGATCAAGAATATGATTTGTCACTCCGAGTGTCGGAGAGGTATCTGTGGGCCCTCTCGGTAATGCACATCATAATAAGCCTTGCAAGCAAAACGACTAATGAGTTAGTCATGAGATGATGTATTACAGAACGAGTAAAGTGACTTGACGGTAACGAGATTGAGCTAGGTATTGAGATACCGACGATCGAATCTCGGGCAAGTAACATACCGATGACAAAGGGAACAACATATGTTGTTATGCGGTTTGACCGATAAAGATCTTCGTAGAATATGTAGGAGCCAATATGAGCATCCAGGTAGATGAGTCTCGGTCATGTCTACATAGTTCTCGAACACGTAGGGTCCGCATGCTTAACGTTCGATGACAATCAGTATTATGAGTTTATGAGTTTTGATGTACCGAAGGTATTTCGGAGTCCCGGATGAGATCATGGACATGACGAGGAGTCTCGAAATGTCCGAGACATAAAGATTAATATATTGGACGACTATATTCGGACACCGTAAGTGTTCCGGGTGTTATCGGATAAAACCGGAGTGCCGGAGGGGGTTACCGGAACCCCCCGAGGGAGTATGGGCCATAGTGGGCCAATGAGGGAAAGAGAGAGGCAGCCCACTAGGGTTGGCCGCACCCCCTAGGGTTCCTAGTTGGACTAGGAGTGGGGGGCGCCCCTCTCCTTCCTTCTCCTCTCCTCCTTCCTTTCCTACTCCTAGTAGGAATAGGAAGGGGGATTCCTATTCCTACTAGGAGTAGGAATCCTACTCCTAGCGCGCCATACATGGGCCGGCCGCACCTCCCCCTTGGTCCTTCATATACGGGGGCAGGGGGCACCCAAATACACACAAACAATATCGTTTTAGCCATGTGCGGTGCCCCCCTCCATAGAAACACACCTCGGTCATACTGTTGCAGTGCTTAGGCGAAGCCCTGCGCCGGTAGCTTCATCATCTCTGTCACCATGTCGTCATGCTGAGGAAACTCTCCCATGAAGCTCGACTGTATCAAGAGCTCATGGGACGTCATCGAGCTGAACGTGTGTTGAACGCGGAGGTGCCGTACGTTCGGTGCTTGGATCGGTTGCATTGCGAAGACGTTCGACTACATCAACCGCGCCACTAGACGCTTCCGCTTTCGGTCTATGAAGGTACGTAGACACACTCTCCCCTCTCGTTGCTATGCTTCTAGTAGATAGATCTTGCATGATCGTAGGAATTTTTTTGAAATACTACGTTCTCCAACAAGGACAAGCCTGGACAAACTCTTCTATGAAGGAAAACGCTCCCAAGGACACATGGGAATTATCGTCAAGCTAGTTTTCATCACGTTCATATGATTCGCGTTCGCTACTTTGATAATTTGGTATGTGGGTGGACCGGTGCTTGGGTGCTTCCCTTACTCGTACTAGCATCCCACTTATGATTAACCTCTATTGCAAGCATCTGGAACTACAAAGGAAGTATTAAGGTAAACCTAACCATAGCATGAAACATATGGATCCAAATCAGCCCCTTACGAAGCAACGCATAAACTAGGGTTGAAGCTTCTGTCACTCTAGCAACCCATCATCAACTTATTACTTCCTAATGCCTTCCATTAGGCCCAAACAATGGTGAAGTGTCATGTAGTCGACATTCACATGACACCACTAGAGGAAAGACAACATACATCTCATCAAAATATCGAACGAATACAAAATTCACATGACTACTTATAGCAAGACTTCTCCCATGTCCTCAGGAACAAACGTAACTACTCACAAAGCATATTCATGTTCATAATCAGGGGGTATTAATATGCATAATGGGTCTGAACATATGATCTTCCACCAAGTAAACCAACTAGCATCAACTACAAGGAGTAATCAACACTACTAGCAACCTACAGGTACCAATATGAGGTTTTGATACAAAGATTGGATACAAGAGATGAACTAGGGTTTGAGAGGAGATGGTGCCGGTGAAGATGTTGATGAAGATAACCCTCATATAGCAATATGATGTTTTGATTTTTGAGGTTGGTGAAGATGGTGCTGGTGAAGATGTTGATGAAGATAAACTAGGGTTTGGGAGGAGATGGTGCTGGTGAAGATGTTGATGAAGATAAACTAGGGTTTGAGAGGAGATGGTGCTGGTGAAGATGTTGATGAAGATAACCCTCATATAGCAACCTACAGGTACCAATATGGGGTTTTGATTTTTTTTCCAGCTCAAAACACCTCATATAGCAGAAGATGGGCATCGGGGGGTTGCCAGGTGGCCCATGAGGCAGGGGGCGCGCCCAGGGGGGTGCGCCCCCACCCTCGTGGACGGTGGGTGGCCTCCCTCCTGTACTTCTTTCACCAGATATTTTTTATATTTTCTGAAACGGAGTTTCGTGGAGTTTCAGGGCTTTTTGAGTTGTGCAGAATAGGTCTCCAATGTTTGCTCCTTTTCCAGCCCAGAATTCCAGCTGTCGGTATTCTCCCTCTTCATGTAAACCTTGTAAATAAGAGAGAAAAGGCATAAGTATTGTGACATAATGTGTAATAACAGCCCATAGTGCAATAAATATCAACATAAAGGCATGATGCAAAATGGACGTATCAAATCCCCCAAGCTTAGACCTCGCTTGTCCTCAAGCGAAAGCCGATATCGAAAAATATGTCCACATGTTTAGAGATAGATGTGTTGCTAAAATAAAATTCGGACATGAGGGCATCATGATCATTCTTATAACAACAACATATATATATATTGTCATATGATTTCTTGTGATAGAGTAACAATCCATTCACAATGTCAAGTATGAATCAGAAATTTCATTGAAAACTAACAAACTATGATCTCGGTCATTGAAGCAATTGCAATTTATCGTAACATCGGAAAGAGACAATATAAGAGCTTTTCAGCAAGTCCACATACTCAACTATCATTTAGTCTTTCACAATTGCTGACACTCACGCAATACTTATGGGTATGGAGTTTTAATCGGACACAGAGAAAGATAGGGGCTTATAGTGTTGCCTCCCAACCTTTTACCTCGAGGGTAATGTCAACAATAATAGATCATGATAGCTTACATCCAAGTGGGTATATATGTCAGGATGTTTCCAACACAAGGTGATTGCGAAAGGATAAAATGTAAAAAGGAAAGGTGAAGATCACCATGATTCTTATAAGGTAAGAATAATAGATAGGCCCTTCGCAGAGGGAAGCAGAGGTTGTCATGTGCTTTTATGGTTAGATGTACAAAATCTTAGCGCAAAAGAACGTCACTTTATATTGCCACTTGTGATATAGACCTTTATTATGCAGTCCGTCACTTTTATTGCTTCCATATCACAAGATCGTACAAAGTGTATTTTCTCCACACTAATAGATCATACATATTTTAGAGAGTTGCAACAATGACAACTTACTTAAAGGATCTTACTCAATCCGTAGGTAGGTATGGTGGACTCTCATGGCAAAACTGGGTTTAAGGATGTATGGAAGCACAAGTAGTATCTCTACTTGGTGCAAGAATTTTTGGCTAGCATGAGGGGGAAAGGCAAGCTCAACATGTTGGATGATCCATGACAATATACTTTATTTCGTATATAAGAAGACACAACCCATTACGTTGTCTTCCTTGTCCAACATCAACTCTTTAGCATGTCATATTTTAATGAGTGCTCACAATCATAAAAGATGTCCAAGATAGTATATTTGTATGTGAAAACCTCTCTTTTCTTATTACTTCCTATTAATTGCAACGATGACCAAAACTATATTTGTCGACTCTCAACAACTTTTATTCATCATACTCTTTATATGTGAAGTCATTAATATCCATAAGATCAATATGATCTCTTTGATACTTTTTTTATTTTCTTTTATTCTCTCATGATCATAGTGAGAAAGTCAAGCCCTTGACTCAAAACTAATCTTTATTATATAGCTCACAGACTCGATTACAAAGATAAGGATCATAAAGCAAAGCTCACGACTAGATCATACAAAACTTTATTCTACTAGATCAAGATATTACCAAAAGGATCGAACTAGGAAAAACGGTAAAGATAGGAGTGTGATGGAGATACGATATCGGGGCACCTCCCCCAAGCTTGGCAGTTGCCAAGGGGAGTACCCATACCCATGTGATTATGTCTCCATCTTTGAAGGTGGTGATGATGGAGTAGGTAGCAGTGATGACAGGGTATCGTACATCGAGCGTAGGAGATCCTCCAGCTTGCGGATAATACCCTTGAGTGCGGCGATATACTCCTTCAGCAAAATATTTTCACTTGTGAGATACTTGTTTTGTATTTGAGCTAATTCAATCATCTTGAAAGCTTCAATATCAGTTGAAGTGAAAAGGTCTGGAAGGGGTTGAAGGATGTCTTCTTCTTCTGCTGCCGGAGCCTGATCTTCCATAGACTTCTTGATCCTGTTCTCCTTGTTGATCTCCCCAGGTTCTTCTGTCTTCAGCTCTATCTTCATTAACCAAGCATAGTTGCCCTCATTGTTGGAGGAGGAGGATGACATGATGCCTGACCTTGTCAACTCTGGCAGAAAGTAGCTCGAAACAAAAGTAGAGGATTTCGCGTGGTGCGGTGGTTAAAACCTTTGGGAGATTATATGATGAATTTTTACCGACCAAAAGCAGTAACGCGCAAGAAAACGGAGTCCGGGAGACACACGAGGTGCCCACGAGGTAGGGGGCGCGCCCAGGGGGGTAGGGAACGCCCTCCACCCTTGTGGACGCCTCGTGTCCTTTCCAGACTACTTCTTATTTTTCTATTTTTATAAATATTCCAAAATGGATAAAAGTTGCCATTAGAACTGTTTTGGAGTCGGTTTACTTACCGTACCACATACCTCTTCCTTTTTGAGTCTGAATCATTATGGAAAGTGTCCCTTATGTATTCCTCCGGGGTTACAGTTTCAATAACATTGGTTTCAACATTTATGGGATTACCTTAGATATAATGTTTGATTCTTTGACCGTTCACCACCTTCGGATTTGTGCCTTCGAAGTTGTTGATTTTTATGGCACCGAAATGATAAACCTCCTTGATAACGTTAGGACCTTCCCATTTAGAGAGAAGTTTTCCTGTAAAAAATCTTAAACGAGAGTTGTATAACAAGACATAATCACCTACGTTAAACTCACGCTTTTGTATCCTTTTGCCATGACATCTTTTAACTTTTTCTTTAAACAGTTTGGCATTTTCATAGGCCTGGGTTCTCCATTCGTCAAGCGAGCTAATGTCAAATAACCTCTTCTCACCGGCAAGTTTGAAATCATAATTGAGCTCTTTAATAGCCCAATATGCCTTATGTTCTAGTTCGAGAGGTAAGTGACATGCTTTCCCATAAACCATTTTATACGGAGACATACCCATGGGATTTTTATATGCAGTTCTATAGGCCCATAATGCATCATCAAGTTTCTTTGACAAATTATTTCTAGATCTATTAACAGTCTTTTGCAACATTAATTTCATCTCTCTGTTACTTAGTTATACTTGACCACTAGACTGTGGGTGGTAAGGGGATGCAATTCTATGATTAACATCATACTTAGCAAGCATTTTACGGAAAGCACCATCAATAAAGTGTGAACCACCATCAGTCATTAAGTATCTAGGGACTCCAAACCTCGGAAAAATAACTTCCCTAAGCATCTTAATAGAGGTGTTGTGATCAGCACTACTAGTTGGAATAGCTTCTACCCACTTAGTAACGTAATCAACAACAACTAAAATATGGGTATACCCATTAGAGGAAGGAAACGGTCCCATATAATCAAAGCCTCGGACATCAAATGGTTCAATAACAAGTGAATAATTCATAGGCATTTCTTGACGTCTACTAATATTACCAATTATTTGACATTCATCACAAGATAAGACAAACTTACGGGCATCCTTGAAGAGAGTGGGCCAATAAAAACCAGATTGCAGTACCTTATGTGCAGTTCTGTCTCCAGCATGGTGTCCTCCATAAGCCTCGGAGTGACACTTGCGTAGGATCTGTTCCTGTTCATGCTCACGTACACAATATCTAATAATACCATCTACTCATTCTTTATAAAGGTGCGGGTCATCCCAGAAGTAATGTCTCAAATCATAGAAGAACTTTTTCGTTTGCTGGTATGTGAACCTAGGTGGTATAAACTTAGAAACAATGTAATTAGCATAATCAGAAAACCATGGAGCAGTACAAGAAGCATTTATGACAGCTAATTGTTCATCAGGAAAGCTATCATCAATGGGTAGTGGGTCATCAAGAATATTTTCTAACCTAGACAAGTTGTCTACAACAGGGTTCTCAGCTCCCTTTCTATCAGTAATATGCAAATCAAATTCTTGTAGCAGGAGAACCCATCTAATACGTCTAGGTTTAGCATCTTTCTTTTCCATAAGGTATTTGATAGCAGCATGATTAGTGTGAATAGTTACTTTAGAATCAACAATATAAGGTCTAAACTTATCACAAGCAAATACAACTGCTAAAAATTCTCTCTCAGTAGTAGCATAATTTCTCTGGGCACTGTCTAGAGTTTTACTAGAATATTGGATAACATTCAATTTCTTATCAACTCTGTGTCCTAGAACAACACCTACAGCATAATCACTAGCATCGCACCTAATTTCAAAGGGTAAATTCCAGTCTGGAGGCTGGACAATAGGTGCAGAGATCAATGTTTTCTTAAGTATTTCAAATGCTTCTACACAATCATCATCAAAGACAAAAGGAACATCTTTTTGTAAGAGATTAGTCAAAGGCCTAGAGATTTTGGAGAAGTCCTTAATGAACCTCCTATAAAACCCGACATGACCAAGGAAACTTCTTATACCTTTGATGTCCTGCGGACAAGGCATCTTTTCAATAGCATCAACCTTAGCTTTATCGACTTCAATACCTCTTTCAGAAATTTTATGCCCCAAGACAATACCTTCATTAACCATAAAGTGGCACTTTTCCCAATTCAATACAAGATTAGTTTCTTCACATCTCTGCAAAACTCGGTCAAGGTTGCTTAAGCAATCATCAAAAGAAGTTCCATAAACGGAAAAATCATCCATGAAAACCTCAACAATCTTTTCACAAAAATCAGAGAATATAGCCATCATGCATCTTTGAAAGGTAGCAGGTGCATTACATAAACCAAAAGGCATAGGTCTATAAGCAAAGGTACCGAAGGGACAAGTAAAAGTGGTATTTTCTTGATCCTCTTTTGACACATGTATTTGAGAGAAACTAGAATAGCCATCTAGAAAGCAAAAATGAGTATATTTGGATAACCTTTCTAGAATTTGATCAATAAAAGGTAAAGGGTAATGATCTTTCTTAGTAGCTTTATTTAATTTGCGGAAATCAATTACCATCCTATAACTTGTAACAATTCTTTGCGGGATCAATTCATCTTTATCATTAGGAACAATGGTAATACCTCCTTTCTTAGGGACACAATGGACATGGCTTACCCACTGACTATCTGCAACTGGATAAATTATACCTACCTCTAGAAGCTTCAGTATTTCCTTCCTTACCACTTCTTTCATCCTAGGATTTAACCGTCGTTGATGATCAATAACCGGTTTAGCGTCCTTTTCCAATTTTATCTTGTGTTGGCATAGAGTGGGACTAATACCCTTAAGATCATCAAGAGTATATCCAATAGCAGCACGGTGCTTCTTCAGAGTTTTCAATAATTTCCCTTCTTCTTACTCTGAGAGGTTAGCACTAATAATAACAGGATATATCTTCTTTTCATCAAGATAAACATACTTAAGAGTATCAGGTAATGGTTTGAGTTCAAACACGGGATCACCCTTGGGTGGAGGAGGATCCCCTATAATTTCAACAGGCAAGTTGTGTTTCAATAAGGGTCCCTGTTTAAAGAATATTTCATCTATTTCCCTTCTCTCATTCATATCCATATCATTTTCATGGTCTAGCAGATATTGTTCTAAGGGATCGTTAGGAGGTACAGCAATAGAAGCAAGACCAATAATTTCATCCTTACTGGGCAATTCTTTATCATGGGGTTCTCTATGGAATTTAGCAAAGTTAAAATCATGAGACATATCCCCTAATCCAATAGTAACAATATCTTTTTTGCAGTCTATCTTAGCATTAATAGTATTCAAGAAGGGTCTACCAAATATAATGGGGCAAAAATCATCTTGTGGGGAACCAAGAACAAGGAAATCAGCTGGGTATTTAACTTTCCCACACAAGACTTCAACATCTCTAACAATCCCAACTGGTGAAATAATGTCTCTATTGGCAAGCTTGATAGTAACATCAATACCTTCTAGCTCAGCAGGTGCAATATCGTGCATAATTTCTTCATATAAGGAAATGGGTATTACACTCGCACTAGCACCTATGTCACATAAAGCATGATAACAATGATCTCCTATTTTAACAGAAACAACAGGCATACCAATAACTGGTCTATGTTTATTATTATCGAGCTTAGCAATTCTAACAGCTTCAACAACGAAGTAAATAAGATGCCCATCTATATTATCGACCAAGAGATCCTTAACCATAGCAATACTAGGTTCAACTTTAATTTGCTCGGAGGGTGTAGGTGTTCTAGTATTACTCTTATGAACCATAGTTGAAGCTTTAGCATGATCCTTTGTTCTAATAGGGAAAGGTGGTTTCTCAATATAGTTGGTAGGGACAATAGGATCAACATTATAAGTGATAGTATTGTCTTCAACTTTAACAGGTTCAACTACTTTTACTACAATGGAAGGATGAAATTTAAACCACTTTTCCTTTGGGAGATCAACATGAGTAGCAAATGATTCACAGAAAGAACCTACTATCTCAGAGTCAAGTCCATATTTAGTGCTAAATTCACGGAAAACATCAGTATCCATAAAAGATTTAACACAATCAAACTTAGGTGTTATACCTGACTCCTTACCTTTGTCGAGATCCCAATCTTCAGAGTTTCGTTTAATTCTTCCCAATAAATCCCATTTGAATTCGTCTTCATCATAAAAGAACCGGTGCAAGAAGTATCGAGCATGGAGCGATTATTGAGAGAAAGCCGAGCATAAAATTTTTGAATAATCATTTCTCTTGAGAGTTTGCTACTTCTCGAGCTTGCATTGTATTCCCTCGAAGAGGAAAGGGTGATGCAGCACAATAGCGTAAGTATTTCCCTCAGTTTTTGAGAACCAAGGTATCAATCCAGTAGGAGACCACGCGCGAGTCCCTCGCACCTGCACAAACAAATAAGAACTTCGCAGCCAACGCGATAAGGGGTTGTCAATCCCTTTACGGTCACTTACGAAAGTAAGATCTGATAGATAGTATAGTATAATATTTTTGGTATTTTTGGTATAAGAACAGAAAGTAAATAAAGCAAGAAGGAATGGCAGCAGAAATTGAAGTAAAGTAATATGATAAAGATAGACCCGGGGGCCATAGGTTTCACTAGTGGCTTCTCTCATGATAGCAGAATTCTACAGTGGGTGAACAAATTACTGTCGAGCAATTGATAGAAAAGTGCATAGTTATGAGAATATCTAGGCATGATCAATATATATAGGCATCACGTCCGTGATAAGTAGACCGAAACGATTCTGCATCTACTACTATTACTCCACACATCGACCGCTATCCAGCATGCACCTAGAGTATTAAGTTCATAAGAACAGAGTAATGCTTTAAGCAAGATGACATGGTGTAGAGGGATAAACTCAAGCAATATGATATAAACCCCATCTTTTTATCCTCGATGGCAAGTTGGCAACAATACAATACGTGCCTTGCTGCCCCTCCTGTCACTGGGAAAGGACACCACAAGATTGAACCCAAAGCCAAGCACTTCTCCCATTGCAAGAACTATAGATCTAGTAGGCCAAACCAAACCAATAATTCGAAGAGACTTGCAAGGATATTATAATCATACATAAAAGATTTCCGAAAAGAATCAAATATTGTTCATAGATAATCTTGATCATAAACCCACAATTCATCGGATCTCGACAAACACATTACATCGAATAGATCTCCTCGAAGATCGAGGAGAACTTTGTATTGAGATCCAAAAAGAGAGAAGAAGCCATCTAGCTAATAACTATGGACCCGAAGGTCTGTGGTAAACTACTCACAACTCATTTCTGAGGCTATGGCGTTGATGTAGAAGCACTCTGTGGTAGATCCCCCCTCCAGCGGAGCTCCGAAACAGGCCCCAAGATGGGATCTCACGGGAATAGAAGGTTGCGGCGGTGGAATTAGGGTTTTCTCTGTTGCCTCGATGTTTTGAGGGTACATGTATATATATAGGAGGAAGGAGGGCATCGGGGAGCCAGAGGGGGCCCACAAGGGTGGGGGCGCGCCCAGGGGGAGGGGGTGCGCCCTAGACCCTCGTGGCCACCTCCTTCATTCTCTCGCGTGAACTCCAAGTCTTCTGGGTAGATACGGTCCCAAAAATAACTCTCCCGAAGGTTTCATTCTGTTTGGACTCCGTTTCATATTCCTTTTCTGTGAAACTCTGAAATAGGCAAAAAAACAACAATTTGCATTGGGCCTTGGGTTAGTAGGTTAGTCCCAAAAATAATATAAAAGTGTATAATAAAGCCCATTAAATATCCAAAACAGAATATATAATAGCATGGAACAATCAAAAATTATAGATACGTTGGAGACGTATCAGAGCTCATGATTGGGGAATGAATATAACATTGACTTGAGCCTCCCCCAAGCTTGAGCGATACTTTCTCCTTCGCGAGGCCAAAAATTATATAATTACGATCATGATGAACCTGATGCATAGGACAGAACTTCTGATGAAATTCCAACTTCAATCGGTTGTAGTTCCATGATCCAATATCATCGCATAGCCTAAACCATGTCAACGCCTCTCCCTTAAAAGATAAAGGGAAGACCTTCTTCTTGATAACATCCTCGAGCATAACTGCAAGCTTAAATAACCCACAAACTTCATCCACATAGATTAGGTGCGAATCGGGATGTAATGTTCCATCTCCTGTAAAGGGATTAGCTAGCAGTTTCTCTATCATACCCGAAGGAATTTCAAAGCAAACATTGTCAGTAGGTTCAGTAGGTTGAGGAGCAAGTCTTTGCTCTATTGGTCGGGGTGAAGATACCCCGAACAAGCCCCTCAAAGGATTAAGTTCCATGGAACAAGTGACAGTAAATTTCAACACACTATATAAATTTTTCCTTACCAGAGGCGCTTCACTCCCCGGCAACGGCGCCAGAAAAGAGTCTTAATGACCCACAAGTGTAGGGGATCTATCATAGTCCTTTCGATAAGTAAGAGTGTCGAACCCAACGAGGAGCAGAAGGAAATGATAGGCAGTTTTCAGTAAGGTATTTTCTGCAAGCACTAAATTGGTAACAAGTAATAAATAGTAAAAGTAAATAAGGTGCAACAAGATGGCCCAATCCTTTTTGTAGCAAAGGAGAAGCCTGGACAAACTCTTATATGAAGGAAAACGCTCCCGAGGACACATAGGAATTATTGTCAAGCTAGTTTTCATCACGTTCATATGATTCGCATTCGTTACTTTATTAATTTGTAATGTGGGTTGCTACTTCTCGAGCTTGCATTGTATTCCCTCGAAGAGGAAGGGTGATGGAGAACAGAAGCGTAAGCATTTCACTCAGTTTTTGAGAACCAAGGTATAAATCCAGTAGGAGACCACGCGCGAGTCCCTTGCACCGGCACAAACAAATAAGAACTTCGCAGCCAACGCGATAAGGGGCTGTCAATCCCTTTACGGTCACTTACGAAAGTGAGATCTGATATATAGTATAGTATAATATTTTTGGTATTTTTGGTATAAGAACAGAAAGTAAATAAAGCAAAGTAAAGTAGATGGAAGATTAATATGTTGAGAATAGACCCGGGGGCCATAGGTTTCACTAGTGGCTTCTCTCATGATAGCAGAATTCTACGGTGGATGAACAAATTACTGTCGAGCAATTGATAGAAAAACGCATAGTTATGAGAATATCATTATATATAGGCATCATGTCCATGACAAGTAGACTGAAACGATTCTGCATCTACTACTATTAATCCACACATCGACCGCTATCCAACATGCATCCAGAGTATTAAGTTCATAAGAACGGAGTAATGCTTTAAGCAAGATGACATGATGTTGAGGGATAAACTCAAGCAATATGATATAAACCCCATCTTTTTATCCCCGATGGCAACAATACAATACGTGCCTTGCTGCCCTTGCTGTATGTCGGTGTACTGGGAACAACACTTATGGGATCACAAGAATCCCTACTACGGTTGCGGGGCACGGGGTCGAGAGAAGAGCGGATCAAACAGATAGCACACGGTTCCCTTACCCAGGTTTGGGCCGCGAGGATGCGTAAAACCCTACTCCTACTTTGGTGGATTATATTTCTGTGTTCTTCAGCTAGCTACGGGGCCTGAGGAGCTCCAAAAAGCTGAATCCTACTCCTGGTCGCCTCGGGCCTCCTTTTATAGGGAAAAGAGGCTGCCACAGTGGCACACAGGAGGTGGAAAGGGTACAGTGACGCGAGGTTATCCCTTGCATTACATGACAAGGCGCATTTAATGCGCCTTGCTTAGGTGTCCTTGCTTTATCGGGGACAGGGGAGACATCCGTCTTGTCCGTCGCCGCTCCTTCTTGTGTCGACACGCGCCCTGGCTAGCGGTGCCCGAGATGCCATGTAGGCAGGCAGGCAGCTGAGGTGGCGCAATGGTGGGTCTCCATGAAGATTTGCATGTCGCCACGCAGGTGCCTGCCCAGCTGGTTGGGTCGGCAGCTGCATGGGGCAGTGGAAGCTTAGCTGGCGTGGGCCTGATGGCGGCCCTGCGGGTGTCTTCGGCAAGGGCCTTGCCGGAGCCCCGGCAAGGGTCTTGCCGCGACGCTCGCTGTCGTCCCCGGCAAGATGCTTGCTGGAGGTCTTGTGGTCTTCCTTGGCTGGGATCCCGCCAAGGGTCGTCATCTTCTTAGCGTATATCTGATCTTGAATGTCTTCAGAAAGATCTACATGCCACTATGGGGATGCCTCCCGAATCCTTGCCCCATGGGGGCAGTGGACTCAAGGGTGATCCGCTCCGTAGGCATGGGGCGAGTTGTCGTGGCGAGGGTCTTGTCGGGGCTGCTAAAGCCGGCCCCAGCAAGGATCTTGCCGGGGCTGCTAAAGCCGGCCCCGGCAAGGATCTTGCCGGGGCTGCTAAAACCGGCTCCTGGCAAGGATCTTGCCGGGGGATCTCGCTTCGTCCCTTTGCTCTTTGTGGTCTTGGCTTTGGGCTTCAGTTCCATCGAGCTTCGGTCTTACCCTGGCTCACCTCCCTTGCCATGCTTGGTG
Organism: Secale cereale; assembly: GCA_902687465.1. Lineage (NCBI taxonomy): Eukaryota > Viridiplantae > Streptophyta > Magnoliopsida > Poales > Poaceae > Secale > Secale cereale. Next base: position 578,000,763 of record LR738715.1, on the reverse strand, counting down.
TGGTGGTGCCCGTGGCTCAGACTGCCCGTGCACAGTCATAGGGGTACAAAAAGTGTACCCCTCTTTTTGTACACCGACAGGAGCCCCCGGGCCTGGGCCACACATAAGCGCGACGCGTTGTTGGGCTAGGCCCAGAACGGTGCGCGGGCAGGCGGGACGGTTTTTACCGTGGTAAGATTTTCCGCGCGCTGCGCCTCCCACGATCCGCGCGCGGCGCGGGGTGGAGGGGCGGGCGTGACGTGGGCGGCATACGCGGGGCGGTTCCCGCAGGCATGTGTCACGTCGCAGTAAAGAGGCGGCTTCGCGCCTTCCCCATAAACGGGGGGAGGCGTGGAGACGCGGCCCATTTACTGAATGGGGCCGAGGCGCGGTCCTCAAGGCGTCCACTCCCCACGATCACGGGGTGGGGAGAGGCCGCCTCACCCGTCCCCTCGGTTCTGCACGTCTGCCACGTGCCTCTCATGCGCTTGGGGTGGCAGATGGTGTAGGCGGGAAACCGGGTCGTCGCTGGATGGGGCGGCGGGTCGGCCTTGGCTCCCTGCGCCTCCCGCATCGTGATTGGCCGAGCGGGGCGGTCGAGCCCCAACCCCGTTCCTTTATAAAGAGCGGGGGGAGGGACGGCGTCTCGCACTCTTCCATCTTCTTCCTCCTTCAGCTTCTGCTCCTCTCTTTTGTTCTTCATGGAGAGAGGAAAACCCGGCCCTTTGACGGTGGCAACGAGGGTTGCCGCTCGACAACGCGTCCCTCCTTCTCCTGCACCTGCAGTGGCAGAGCCGGCCGCGAGGGGAAGGGGGAGGGGGCGAGGCCGGGGCGCCCGGGGCGGCCAGCCGGCCTCGCCCCCGCCAGCAGCTCCTCCTCCAGTGGAGGGCTATGTTGGGGATGACCCTTGCGAGTTCTTCGTCAGGTTGCGGCGGCCTTCTCTCCGTCAAGGTCTTCGGGCACTTTGGGACTCGTGCAAGGTGCTACGTGGAGAGCTCCTCCGATGACGAAGACTCCTCCTCGAGCGAGGGTGACGAGAAGGACAGCGGCAGCGACGACGAGGGCGGTGGGCGACAGGATGACGGGTCCGACTAGGTGTCGGGCGTCGCTCCCGATGGCACCGACGACCCCATCATCCGCATCGCCGGCTCCTTGAACTTCTCGGGGCCGTCCCCTTGGCGGCTGGTGTAGGGATGCTGCGGAAGAGGAAGAGGAAGAGGGCGGGCAGCAAGGTCGTCATGTCGGAGTACGCAGGCACCGACGCCTTTGACGCGTACTGACGTCCTGCCGCCTCGTCTTCGAGCTCTGCTTCCGGCGCCGCCATCACCATCCAGCCTTTGGGCGGCCACCAAGATGTTTTCTTGGTGTCTTCTGCCACCCGTAGCTCGCCTAGGTGCTCCTTTTGCCCTTCTCGCCTCCTTGACCTACCTCCTGAGGAGAGGGACAAGAAAGGCATTACGGGCATCTTATCTCTTTTTAGTTTGTAAGCCTTCAGGCATCTATTAAATTTAAAACTTGTAATCCCCTTGTTCATGTTTTTCATTCCCTTATGGACTGTACCTGAGTGGAATGTTTTTAATGAAAAAGGGATGTATGCCGGGTCATTTGTTCGCAGGTAAAACCCAGGACAAGGAACAAATCCCCGATATCTCTAAGATAAACATTTTCTCGCCCGGCAACAGGCCTCGTCATCCCCCCACTTTGCTCGACCTTTCTCACGCCTTTGGCGGAGGCATGGATGAAGTGGGTTTAGGCTCCTTGTTTCATCCTTTCGCTGCCGCGACTACGACCAAACTTGGTCCCAGGAGCGAGCCCTAGGGCCTAGAGTTATGGGAGCACGATAGTTTTAAGGAAAGAAACGAGGTTTCACATACCTCAGTCCATAATGGAATGCATGATAAGGGATGAAGGACTTATCTGAAGCTGCAGCTGATACGTCCAAAACGTATCTATAATTTCTGCTTGCTCCATGCCACTTTTGGGTGATATTGCTATGATAATCATACACTTCCATACACTTTTGATCATATTTGGACTAACTTACTAATCCAGTGCACCCCAGTGCCAGTTTCTGTTTTCGGCTGTTTTTGTATTTCAGGTTTTCACGTTTCGAGAACTGCCCAGAAAAATCCAGAAAAATTATATAAAAAATCAGCGATCCGGAAACAACACTGCGTCCGAAGGGCAGCCTGGGGGGCCACAGGGGCTCCAGGCGCCCTGTGGGCGCGCCCCCCCTGGGCCGCGCCGGGGGGGCGCCTGGGCCCCCCGAGGCTCCCCCGGTGCCCTACTTTGGCATATATTTAAAGGGTCCTCCGTAACCCTCGGAACAAGAACTCTTTTCGCGATCCCATCTCTGTTCCGCCGCCGCCGCCGCTCCCAAGATCGGGAGCACCAGGAGAACTCTTCCCGGCACCCTGCCGGAGGGGAGGATCACCACCGGGAGCTTCTCCACCACCATGGACGCCTCCCGGATGACTCGTGAGTAGTCTCCCTTGGACCATGAGTCCATGACCAGTAGCTATGTGATGTTCTCCTCCCGTTCTTGTGCTTCACTAATTAGTCCTCGTGAGCTACCCTACATGATCGAGGCACCTATGTAATCCTTATGCTGTTGCTATGTTGAGTTTGCTGGGATCCGATGGATTATGAGATTATGTTCAGATTGATCTTGAGTAATATATTTGATTCACCTCTTTTATATTTTAGTTCATAAGTAATTCTTGCATGTTCTCCGTTGTTACTTATTGCTTTGGCCGAGTAGTAGCTAGTGACTCCAAGAGGGAACGTTATGCTCGATTGTGGGTTCATGCCCCTCGATGACTAGCTTGAGTGACAGAAACATGAGTCTAGGGGATGTGCTGTTGCCACAAGGGGGAAAACAACGGTGCTTGTGCCCGCGGGTGCAAGGATTGTTTACTTTATGCAAAGTTCTTTTAATGCAGTTGTCTGTTGCATTGAGTTTACACTATGGGTGGGACTCGCAACTTAATACCAGCGAGATGTTCTGGATAGATATCTCAAGGTGGATGATTAGTAGTAGATGTTGATGGATTTCGGTCTACTTACTTTGGCGTACCGCCCATGCTTTGAACCTCAACCTTTCTTGCAATGTAGTCAGCATTGGTTTGCGTTCGTGGTCCTGTCAATTGCCCAGCTGTAATTTGTTTACCTCACATAGCTGTTTTATCGTGTTTTGGGAGAGAGACATCACTAGTGAACATCATGAGACTCCGGTCCATATTACCATCATTGATCACATCCACTATTTACTTTTCGCTATTTACTTACTATTGCAAAAACTATCTATCACTATTATCATTGCTTTTAACCCTTTGTGAACTACAAGGCCGGAGAGATTGACAACCTCTCTATACTCGTTGGGAGCAAAGTTATTTGTATCTGTGTGCAGGTCCACGTTGATTGCTAATTGCGCCATTAGCAGTTGACACCTACTTGTTGAACCTAGGAGTCTCTGGGGAATCGATCCTTGGCATCTTTGCTAGGGGAAAACACTTCTACTTACTGCATCTTACACCTTCCACTTGGGGTAACCAACGAGGGGTTCGAGGCCCATCAAGGAGTATTTTCTGGCGCCGTTGCCGGGTAATCCACTCTTCAGGATAGGGGAGTTGCATGCTATCTTTTACCTTTGCTTTTTAGTCTTGTTAGTTTACTTTTCATTTTTGCTTTAGTTCCTTTTATCAAAAATCACAAAAAAATTATTTGACTTTTTATTAGTAGTCCTTTCTGTTTAGCCAAACATGTTAGGATTTGGTGCTTTGAGGGAATCAGAAATTTTAGATTTCCATCAAAGGGATGGAGAAAATATGAAGAAGGCATGGGACAGAAATTCTGATGCACATAGGAGAATTATGCCTTGGATACCTATAAAAATTGTGCTCAGGAATTTTTACCATGGTCTTTTTAAATGGTGTAAACACTCCCTTGACATTATAGCTGAGGGAGATTTCTTAGAATGTGATGAAGCTAGAGCCCTTGAAATTATACATGGTCTATCTAGTTACTTTGTTTATGATCATAACTTTGATACTGTCATAGATAGACTTGCTAACATTGAAAAGAGAATGGATGCTCTAGACTTAATGAAGGTAGAGAAACCCAAACCCAATAAGAGAGATATTTTGGAAATAGATAAGGACTGGGAACCTCTTGTTAGGATTAGCATCTCTAATCAAGACTTCCTTGCTTATTGTGATATTGGATCTATGGTTTCTACTATGCCAAAAATTGTTCATGATTCTTTAAAATTTAACATGGATAGATTACCATCTTATCATGAACATACAAATGGAGATATTTCTGAAATCCAGGGAAAAATAAAAGACGTACCGGTTAAATTCCTTAAAGGGATTGCAATGATTGATTTCTTCATCGTGGAGCCAAACCAAGGAAATATAGTGCTTGGAAGGGACTTCCTCCGAGCAGTTAAAGGCTTCATCGATATAGGTAAGGGACAAATCCGCTTACGCGGGAAGGCAAAAGGTGTGTACCCCTTTCCTAGAAGGAACAAGAATGAACTTATTGAGGAACCATTTGAAACAATCTATAACTCCGATTATTATGATGATTATTGATTCCTCTATGCATCATGCCTAGCTTAAAGGCATAAAAGAAAGCGCTTTTGGGAGGCAGCCCACATGAATAAAAATTTTGCTTTTGTTGTGTCTTGATGTTGTTTACTGCTGTAGCATCATCATTGTATCTTTGCTTTTCATATTTGTGCCAAGTATAGCCTCTGATAGCTAGAAAGTTCAAAAGTTGTGAGGTGCTGTCCAGGAAACAGATTCTGTCCTTGGATAGAAAAATTCGTATCAAATCACCAGATCATCTTTTTGGTCTGAATTTTTTCGACAGCATTCTCTATATAATTTTCTTTCATGCGTCGGTTCTGAGTTTTTTTATTTGAGTTGTAGAAGTATCCCGAACAGGTCAATTACTGTCTGCTGTTCTGTTTTTCACAGATTTTGTCCTGTTTTGCCTTACCTTCACTTTGCAAATTAAGAACTTGCTATTTCTTTGCAAAAACCTTTTGGAAATCTTGAGAAACAGTAGAACTTCAAGAATATCCTTATTTCCAGAAAGGTATAATTATTTTATTAAGGGTACTAACCTCGCTAATCAGATTATGATGAGTTATGTATGAAGGGAGTTTTCAAGTGTGCGAGGGAAGATGATAAAAAGATTCAGGAGTGTCAAGCGCTCAAGCTTGGGGATGCCCCCGTGCACCCCCAAGAAATATTCAAGGAAGCTCAAGCGTCTAAGCTTGGGGATGCCCCCCGTGCATCTCCTTCTCCATCAACATTATCAGTTCGTCTTTCGTTTCGCTATATTTTTATCACTTCATGTGTTATGTGCTATGCTTGGAGCGTCTTGCTTTTAGTTTTCTCTTTAGTTTTTCATAACGAGTCGGAACCCAGCATTCCTTTGTGTGGGAGAGAAACACGCTCCACTTCTACCTAGAACATTACATAGAATTTTCATGTCTATCTATGCTGTGTGTGTTCTTTGTCTTTTAATAGCTACTATCGTGCTCTGCTCTTAGTATTCATGCTTATCTTTTCAAGAGCTTTTATTTAGTTGGTTGCTTGAACTCTCTTTAATTACCATGCTCACTTTATTAAGAGAGTTTGGTTCCGTTGCATGGGTTAATGTGTCTATGATAAAGATGCTACTTTCATGATGGTGCTTAGTAGTTTAGGTTTTCTTTTGGTTAATCTCGAATAGCTGGGGGGTTCCCAATGTGTTATTGGAGTACCAACTTGGTTTGTTTGCCTATGATGTGGTATGGTTTAGTAATATCTTCCTTCGAGAATTTATTTTGATTGACTTGGCGTATGCTCACGCATATTCAAGACTGTAAAGAAAGTCTGTCAAGCCTTGATGATCTTTTATTTCTAAGTAGCGATATAACTACCATGCCTGATTCAATATTGCTTTGTCGCTCTGCATGATTATGACCGTCATTGCTCTCTTAGTTGGTCGCTCCCAGTCTTTTGCTAACCTCCACCTGCACTAAGCAAACTAACCATGCAATACATAGCTCATGGGAAAGTAGCCTAAAAACTATTGTGGTAAAGAATATGTTGCTTATGTATCTTATTTCTTATAAGTTGCTTGCTGAGCGGTAACCATGTTTCTGGGGACGCCATCAACTGTCACACTTTTGTTGAATATCATGTGAGTTGCTATGCATGTTCGTCTTGTCTGAAGTAAGGGTGATTTACCGTGGGTTGAATTAATATGCATATTGTTAGAGAAGAACATTGGGCCGCCAACCAAAGCCATGCATCATGGTGGAAGTTTTAGCTTGGACCTTAATCCTCAAACTCTTATGAGAATATGCTTATGCATTAAAGAGGAGTCCAGCATCTATTTTCTATGTTGTCCCGGTATGGATGTCCTCAAGTTGAGATCTATCAAAAACGAGAAATCAAATACGATCTATCTCCTTGGACCTTTGTACAGGTGGCATAGAGGTACCCCTTTGTGACATTTGGTTAAAACATATGCAATGCAATGATAACCCATGGGGATCCGAGCTAATTAGGACAAGGAGCGAGCACTATTAGTATTCGATGCATGAGGCATGCAACTTATAGGATGTTTTATGCATGACACATATGAAGTACTACTACCGTTGACACAATTGCTTCCATGTTTTCAAAATAAGAAGCTTTAGCACTTAACCTTTCTTTTACCTTTATGTTCAAGCACCAACTACTGAGAGCATGATTGTCATTCTGAGTGTAATGTGCATTGTCCCAAAGTAGCATTGTCTTTTGCATGATTGTGATATTGTTTATTCTGAAATGATTGTATCTAGTCATCACTTAAACCTTGAAGGTGCCCTTGCATTTATGTTTTGCATCACTAAAGGGGGCAAGCTAGATATCACTTTGTCATATTTGCACATCATGTTCATTGCAAATCTTTTTGATGTTTCAGTTTCATGTTGTAAAACTTCCAGTCATTTGTGATTTTCTCTTGAGACAACTTAATTACTTTAGAATCATTGTCTCAGTAAGCTTTTGTCATATGACTATGAGAAAGTCCTATATGGTTAATAGCATGTCACCACAGAAATTATTCTTGTTATCATTTACCTACTCGAGGACGAGCAGGAATTAAGCTTGGGGATGTTGATACATCCAAAACGTATCTATAATTTCTGCTTGCTCCATGCCACTTTTGGGTGATATTGCTATGATATTCATACACTTCCATACACTTTTGATCATATTTGGACTAACTTACTAATCCAGTGCACCCCAGTGCCAGTTTCTGTTTTCGGCTGTTTTTGTATTTCAGGTTTTCACGTTTCGAGAACTGCCCAGAAAAATCCAGAAAAATTATATAAAAAATCAGCGATCCGGAAACAACACTGCGTCCGAAGGGCAGCCTGGGGGGCCACAGGGGCTCCAGGCGCCCTGTGGGCGCCCCCCCCCCCGGGCCGCGCCGGGGGGGCGCATGGGCCCCCCGAGGCTCCCCCGGTGCCCTTCTTTGGCATATATTTAAAGGGTCCTCCGTAACCCTCAGAACAAGAACTCTTTCGCGATCCCATCTCTGTTCCGCCGCCACCGCCGCTCCCAAGATCGGGAGCACCAGGAGAACTCTTCCCGGCACCCTGCCGGAGGGGAGGATCACCACCGGGAGCTTCTCCACCACCATGGACGCCTCCCGGATGACTCGTGAGTAGTCTCCCTTGGACCATGAGTCCATGACCAGTAGCTATGTGATGTTCTCCTCCCGTTCTTGTGCTTCACTAATTAGTCCTCGTGAGCTGCCCTACATGATCAAGGCACCTATGTAATCCTTATGCTGTTGCTATATTGAGTTTGCTGGGATCCGATGGATTATGAGATTATGTTCAGATTGATCTTGAGTAATATATTTGATTCACCTCTTTTATATTTTAGTTCATAAGTAATTCTTGCATGTTCTCCGTTGTTACTTATTGCTTTGGCCGAGTAGTAGCTAGTGACTCAAAGAGGGAACGCTATGCTCGATTGTGGGTTCATGCCCCTCGATGACTAGCTTGAGTGACAGAAACATGAGTCTAGGGGATGTGCTGTTGCCACAAGGGGGAAAACAACGGTGCTTGTGCCCGTGGGTGCAAGGATTGTTTACTTTACGCAAAGTTCTTTTAATGCAGTTGTCTGTTGCATTGAGTTTACACTATGGGTGGGACTCGCAACTTAATACCAGCGAGATGTTCTGGATAGATATCTCAAGGTGGATGATTAGTAGTAGATGTTGATGGATTTCGGTCTACTTACTTTGGCGTACCGCCCATGCTTTGAACCTCAACCTTTCTTGCAATGTAGTCAGCATTGGTTTGCGTTCGTGGTCCTGTCAATTGCCCAGCTGTAATTTGTTTACCTCACATAGCTGTTTTATCGTCTTTTGGGAGAGAGACATCACTAGTGAACATCATGAGACTCCGGTCCATATTACCATCATTGATCACATCCACTATTTACTTTTCGCTATTTACTTACTATTGCAAAAACTATCTATCACTACTATCATTGCTTTTAACCCTTTGTGAACTACAAGGCCGGAGAGATTGACAACCTCTCTGTACTCGTTGGGAGCAAAGTTATTTGTATCTGTGTGCAGGTCCACGTTGATTGCTAATTGCGCCGTTAGCAGTTGACACCTACTTGTTGAACCTAGGAGTCTCTGGGGAATCGATCCTTAGCATCTTTGCTAGGGGAAAACACTTCTACTTACTGCATCTTACACCTTCCACTTGGGGTAACCAACGAGGGGTTCGAGGCCCATCAGCAGCCCCCGGCAACCCTTGTTTGCCGTGGGTGAAACTTTGCTCTTGCAGCCCCCGGCAACACTGGCTTGCCTGGGCCTAGATGCTGGCATGTTCCTTTTTCTTCTCCCCAAGTGGTCTCGGCAAGGATACCTGTGTGTCCTGTGAACCAAAGAGGATAAAGGAAGACAAAGGGATGCAAACTCGACCTCTAAGCTAGGGGTTAGCCACCGCTAAGCACTATCAACCCTAACCAAGGACGAGACTCGACTCAGCATGCATGCTATAACTTAGGGCGCCAGCGCTTCATTTATTTATGCTCAGGGTCTGCGCCTGGCTTTGTACAAAGGGTTACATGCCTTGCCGGCAAGGCTTGTACAAAAATGTGGCTTGCCGGGGGGCCCGGCAAGCCGCGCCTTATGGGTAAAACTTGCGAAGATGCTCAATGTTCCAGGAATTGCTCACTGGAATGGCATTTTCGGTCTCCAGGCGGACTGCGCCAGGCCTGGTGACTCGTATTACCCGATAAGGGCCTTCCCACTTTGGCGTCAACTTGTTTGTATTCTTGGCCGATTGAACGCGCCGAAGAACAAGGTCGCCTTCCTCAAAGCTTCGAGCACGGACCTTGCGGCTATGGTAGCAGCGCAAGGCTTGCTGGTAGTGTGCAGCTCTCACAGCCACCCGAAGACGATCTTCCTCAAGGAGCATTGCGTCATCTGGCGCAGTTGCTCTTGCTCAAGCTCATCATAAGCGAGCACTCGAGGTGAACCGTATATGAGTTCAGTGGGGAGAACTGCTTCTGCCCCGTATACTAGGGCAAAGGGTGTCTAGCCGGTGGCTCGATTTGGCGTCGTCCTGATCGACCAGAGAACCGTCGGCAATTCATCAATCCAGCGCCTTCTGCTCTTGTGCAGCCTGTCAAAGGTCTTTGTCCTTAGGCCTTGCAGCACTTCAGCGTTTGCCCTCTCAGCTTGACCATTGCTTCGGGGGTGAGCAACGGAAGCGAAATAGACTTTGTTGCCGAGGTCTTGGGCATATTGCATGAAGGTGCGGCTTGTGAACTGCGTGCCGTTGTCGGTGATGACCCTGTTGGGTACACCAAAACGGCACACTAGTCCCTTGAAGAACTTGACGGCTGACAGAGTTGTGACCTTCCTCACTACCTCCACCTCCGGCCACTTTGTGAACTTGTCGATTGCAATGTACAAGTACTCAAAGCCCCCGACAGCGCGAGGGAAAGGGCCCAGTATGTCGAGCCCCCAGACCGAGAAGGGCCAGGAGAGAGGAATGGTTTGAAGGGCTTGAGCTGGTTGATGAAGTTTCTTTGAATGAAACTGCCATGCTTCACACCTGGTGACCAGTGCCGTCGCATCCTGGAGGGCAGTGGGCCAGAAGAAGCCTTGCCGAAATGCCTTGCCGGCAAGGGCTCTTGACCCTATGTGGGATCCACATATGCCTCCATGTATCTCCGCCAATAGCCCCAGTCCTTCCTCTCGAGGGATACACTTCAATTTCACGTCGTTCGGTCTCTTTCTGTACAGGACGTCGTCGACGAACTGGTACATAGCAGACCGACGGGCTACTTTTTCCGCTTCTTTCTGCTCCTTGGGAAATTCCCTAGTCTGGAGGAATCGGACAGTATGTTGTGCCCACGCTGGAGCCTGGGGCTCGACGGTGAGGACTAAAGGCATTTCCTCCGCCATGGGAGCAGCTGTCTCGACGGCAAGAGCTTGACGCTCCGCCGGAGCTAGCCGTCCCGTGGCGGGCTCAGTGTCCCCGGCAACATCCTTGCCGGCGGCTCCGGGGACCTTGGCGAGAAAGTACTTGCCGGGCCCTGATTTCCTCCTCTTGTTTTGCTCTGTTGATGGATCAACGGATGGATGAGAAAGCTGAAGCACAAAGGTACCTGGTTCCACAGGTAACTTGAGGGCAGCGCGCTTTGACAGGTAATCGGCGATGTCGTTCTCCGCTCGGGGAACGTGCTCCACCTGTATACGATCAAAGCGCTCTTCCAGCTTTCTCACTTCATCGACGTAGGCCTTCACCAATGGGCTCTGGTAATGTTTATTGACTTGTTTGACGACAAGCTGCGAGTCGCCCCTGACAATGAGTTTCTGGATTTCGAGGTCTGTCGCGATCCTAAGACCGACAAGCAACCCCTCATACTCAGCAGTATTGTTCGTTGATACCTCCCTGGGGAAGTGCATCTGGACCACGTACTTGAGGTGTTCTCCAGTGGGCGTCACCAGCAGTACGCCAGCCCCGGCGCCCTGTAAGGAGAAAGCTCCATCAATGTACATGATCCAGTTGCAACTCGCCTCCTTGCCGGGGAGAGCAGTTTCCTGGACTTCTTCATCAGGCGTCGCGGTCCATTCTGCAACGAACTCCGCCAGGACTCGACTTTGAATCATCGACGTACTTTCAAACTTGAGGCCAAAGCTGGACAGCTCCAGTGCCCACTCTAAAATTCTTCCAGTTGCATCTGGATTGTGCAATATCCGTTGTAGAGGGAGGCGAGTGACGACAGTGATCTCGTGCGCCTGGAAGTAGTGACGCAGCTTCCTCGAGGCCATAAGAAGGCCGAAGAGCAATTTCTGCACACCGGAGTACCTTGATCTAGCCCCCTGCAAGAGGGAGCTAACAAAGTAGACCGGGTGCTGCATCATTTTCTTCCTTGGCTGCACTCCAACCGGCCGTGTCGTCTCTGCACCAATGGCATCAGGCTCTGTCGCTGCTTTCACCTCATCATCAATTTCTCTCTGCGCCACTAGTGCGGCACTGACCACCTGGTTCGTTGCCGCTAGGTATAGCAGCAACGGTTCTTGTGGTCTAGGCGCAACTAGTACTGGCGTGGAGGAAAGATACCTCTTCAAATCTTGCAACGCTGCTTCGGCTTCTGGCGTCCATTCCATTGGGCCCGCCTTTTTCAAAATCTTGAAAAAGGGAAGGGCGCGCTCGGCAGACTTGGAAATGAATCTGCTCATGGCGGCAACGCAGCCAGCAAGCCGACACACATCCTTGACCCATTTGGGTGCTTCAATCTGTTCTATAGCTTTGATCTTGTCCGGATTGGTCTCTATCCCATGCTGTGACACAAAGAACCCGAGGAGCTTGCCGGACAGGACGCCGAACACGCACTTCTCAGGGTTCAGCTTGAGGTTGATCTTGCGTAGGTTTACAAATGTTTCTTGTAAATCAGGTATAAGGGTTGCCCTGTTCTTGGTTTTGACCACTATATCATCCATATAAGCCTCCATATATCTATGGAGTTGGGGTTCAAAACCAATATGGACTGCCCTTGCAAACATCGAGCCAGCACTCTTCAACCCGAAAGGCATTCGTACGAAACAGTACGTACCACATGGGGTGATGAATGATGTCTTCTCTTCGTCTTCTCTTGCCATGAAGATCTGATGGTAGCCGGAGTAGGCATCGAGGAATGACAATAGGTCACACCCAGCCGTGGAGTCAACAATCTGGTCGATGCGCGGCAACGGGAAGGGGTCCTTGGGACAAGCTTTATTGATATCTGTGTAATCAATACACAGCCTCCACTTCCCATTTTCCTTGCGCACTACCACTGGATTGGCCAACCACGTTGGATGGAGCACTTCTCTTACCAAACCCGTTGCTTCCAGTTTTCGGATCTCCTCTGTGATGAACTCTTGTCGATCCAAAGCTTGCTTCCTGACCTTCTGCTTGACGGGCCGCGCATGAGGACAGATAGCAAGGTGGTGCTCAATCACCTCCCTGGGAACGTCGGGGATGTCGGATGCTTGCCATGCAAACACGTCGACATTCGCCCGCAGGAAGGTGACGAGCGCGTCTTCCTATTTGTCGTCAAGGGTGGAGCTTATGGTGAAAGCCCCTCCTGTGTCGTCCTCCTTGATGGAAACCTTCTTGGTTCCCGGCGGTGTGGCTCTGGACCTCTTGTTTCTGATGGTGGAGCTCTCTGGCACGTCCTCGACGGGAGCGCGACACTCTGAAGAGGTGCGCTTGCCGGAGTGGGTGTCCGAGGTCTCACCGGTCTTCTTCTTGCAGGTGGAGCTCTCTGGCACGTCCTCGACGGGAGCACAACACTCCGAAGAGGTGGGCTTTCCGGAGTGGGTGTCCGAGGTCTCACCGGTATTCTTCTTGCCGGTGGAGCTCTCTGGCACGTCCTCGACGGAAGCACAACACTCTGAAGAGGTGCGCTTGCCGGAGTGGGTGTCCAAGGTCTCACCGGTCTTCTTCTTCTTCCCTCCCGGGGCTCCAGTGGCAGGAGCAAGTGCCCTCGTGGCGGCAGTTGCTGCAACCGCTTGCTGGTATAGTTGGTCAGCGCAAATCAGCGCATCTTTTTTATCGGAGGGGATGGTGATGATCGTCACAGGTCCTGGCATCTTTAGGGTGTTGTTGGCGTAGTGTGACGCTGCCATCAACTTGGCCAGCGCTGGGCGGCCAAGGATCCCGTTGTAAGGCAAGGGGATCTTGGCAACATCGAACACGATCCTCTCTGTCCTGTAGTTCAGATCACTTCCAAAAGTCACAGGCAGCGTGACTTTCCCCTTTGGTTGGCTTCTCCCCGGGTTGACCCCCTGAAACGTGCCCGTCTCTTCAAGGTCTCCGTCAGGAATTTGCAGCTTCTTGATCACGGTGAGCAAGAGTAGGTTCAGACCGGCCCCGCCATCGACTAGCATCTTTGTCACCTTAAGGTTGCGTATTGTCAGTGAAACCAACAATGGCAAGCACCCGACCGCAGTAGTGCGATCAGGGTGATCCTCAGTGTCAAAAATGATAGGTGTGTTGGACCATTTCAGCAGCTTTTGGGCACTGGACGATGGCTCCGCCACTGTAATCTCACGCGCCCATTGTTTAAGTTGGCGGTGAGAAGTATGCAGCGAGGCGCCGCCATCGACGCACATGGCCTCCGTAGCTTTCTGAAATTCTTGGTCGCCGGACTCGTCGTCCTCTTCGTGATCGTCGTCTTCGGGCCTTCTGTCACGGCCCCGGGCGGGCCTCTCCTGCTGTTTATCCTTGCCGCGACGGCCTGCTTGGCCGTCACGCTTCTTGCCGGACCCTTCAGCACCATCCTGGCCCTTCTCCTTGTCCCGCCTCTCATATTCAGCCCTCTGCTTCTCAGCAAGGAGCTCAACCTTTCGGCAGTCCTGGAGATCATGGCCTTTGGTGCGATGGATCTTGCAGTATCGCTTGCCGGAGTTTCCTGGCTTCTCGGCAGCCGCCAAGGCCCGGTAGGCGACACACCCGTGAATTTCCTTGCCGGGGTCACCCGCCCTAGTTTTCTTGGCGGAGCCAGCGTCATCAGATCCCTCGATGGCAAGCACGGCTTTACCCTTGCGCTTCCTGTAGCGGTGCCGGCCTTTCTTCGCCGGGGCTACAGTATCCTCATCTGAAGAGTCGGTTTCCGCGCCGGCATCTTCGCCGGGGTACTTCCTTCCCTCCTCAGCCCGGGCACATCTGTTAGCAAGAACATAGAGTTCCGCCACATCTTTCACCTTGGTCATCGCCAGTTCTTCACGCATCTTGCGGTTACGCACGTTCTGATGGAACGCGCTGATGATGGCGGCAGGGTGAACATCGGGGATATTGTATTGTACCCGGCTGAACCTCTGTATATACATGCGCAGACTCTCGCCTTCCTTCTGGGGAATGACGTGCAGGTCGCTTGCTTGGCCATGGGCTTGGTGACCTCCAGTAAAGGCGCCAACAAACTCATGGCACAAATCCGACCAGGAGGAAATGGAGTCCGCCGGCAAGTGCATCAACCATGACATGGCATTGGGTTTAAGGGCCAATGGAAAGTAATTCGCAAGCACCTTATCGTCGCGGGCTCCGGCAGCTTGCATCGCGATGGTGTAGATGCTGAGGAACTCCGACGGGTGGGTCTTGCCATTGTACTTCTCGCCAACGTCAGGCTTGAAGGTGCGGTGAGTGGGCCACTGGAACTGCCGCAGCTCACGGGTAAAAGCCGGACAGCCTACCTCGTAAGGTAGACCTCCACGGCTCTCCGATGCTGGGCGATTCACAGCAGGCCCCGCTCACCTGTCTGAATGGTGGCGCGCTCCGCGCCGGTGCTCGATGGTGGTTCAAGCGTCTTCATGAGCTCGCTCCTGAAGAACTTGACGCTGGTCGTCGTGGGTCCGTGGGTCGGACGACGCTATGGAGATGGCGTCACCCGCGACGTCCCGACAAGTCGACACACGCGGTACCGGGCGAGGAGGAGGCAAATGCACCGTGGCCATGGCGCTGCCGGTCCTCCCGCCACCGGTGTGTGTGACCCCATCGGGGCGTCGACCTGGGAGCTCCGCTGGACTTGGTTCATCCTTGTTGGCGACTGCGACAAGGCTTCGGATGGTGGCTCTCCATTCGTCAAGTTTCCCCGTAACGGGAGGAAAGTCGAGGAGCAACTGCGCACACGCCAGGGCTTCGTCTGGGGTTAGCGGTAGCGAAACCTGCACGAACCGCGACGCACTTCGACCCCTGACCGTGTCAGGAGGAGCTCCGTCACGATCCCGCAGTCGCATGCCGTTTCCACCAGCGCTTCGGCGGGTGGGCAGGTCTTCTACGTCCCGGGAGTGGCGCTCGGGGCTCTTCCCGTGGCGATGCCCGGGATCTTCGGCGCGATGACGCTGCTCGTCGCGCGCTACTTGGGAGGAGCATGCTGTGGGCGCCGGCGTGGGAGTCCTGGAGGCCCTAGCGTCGCCTTCGGGTGATGCGGCATCGACCTTGGAAGGCCCCGCACCACTCGCGGAGGGCCTGGCTCCGTCTTTGGACCTGGCGGTGTGTGGCCCGTTACCAGGCGCACAAACATCGCCACCTCCCAAACTCCGGCTGCTGGGACGGCGTTGGTGTTCGCGAGCAGCGCCCTGGGTCCTTTCCGCGACCGGTCCGCTGCTCGCCCGCGTCGGGACGGGCTGTCCGGCTTCCGACTAGCCAACCGCCACCGTCGTCTTCTTCTTGGGCGCCATGATGATGAAGAAGCGTCGAACTGACTGCTGGAGCCGATTCTCACAACTGCGCCCCCTACCTGGCGCGCCAAAGATGTCGGTGTATTGGGAACGACACCTATGGGAACACAAGAATCCCTACTACGGTTGCGGGGCGCGGGGTTGAGAGAAGAGCGGTTCAAATAGATAGCACACGGTTCCTTTACCCAGGTTCGGGCCGCGAGGATGCGTAAACCCCTACTCCTGATTTGGTGGATTATATGTATGTGTTCATCAGCTAGCTACGGGGCGTGAGGAGCTCCAAAAAGCCGAATCCTCCTCCTGGTCGCCTCGGGCCTCCTTTTATAGGGAAAAGGGGCTGCCACAATGGCACACAGGAGGTGGAAAGGGTACGGTGACGCGAGGTTATCCCTCGCATTACATGACAAGGCGCATTTAATGCGCCTTGCTTAGGTGTCCTTGCTTTATCGGGGACGGGGGAGACATCCTTCTTGTCCGTCGCTGCTCCTTCTTGTGTCGACACGCGCCCTGGCCAACGGTGCCCGAGATGCCATGTAGGTAGGCACGCAGCTGAGGTGGCGCAATGGTGGGTCTCCACAAAGATCTGCATGTCGCCACGCAGGTGTCTGCCCCACTGGTTGGGTCGGCAGCTGCATGGGACGGTGGAAGCTTAGCTGGCGTGGGCCTGATGGTGGCCCTGCGGGTGTCTTCGGCAAGGGCCTTGCCGGGGCCCCGGCAAGGGTCTTGCCGCGGCGCCCGCTGTCGTCCCCGGCAAGATGCTTGCCGGAGGTCTTGTGGTCTTCCTTGGCTGGGATCCCGCCAAGGGTCGTCATCTTCTTAGCGTGTATCTGATCTTGAATGTCTTAACAAAGATCTACATGCCACTACGGGGATGCCACCCGAATCCTTGCCCCATGGGGGCAGTGGACTCAAGGGTGATCCGCTCTGTAGGCATGGGGCGAGTTGCCGTGGCGAGGGTCTTGCTGGGGCTGCTAAAGCCGGCCCCGGCAAGGATCTTGCCGGGGCTGCTAAAACCAGCTCCCGGCAAGGATCTTGCCGGGGAATCCCGCTTCGTCCCTTTGCTCTTTGTGGTCTTGGCTTTGGGCTTCAGTTCCATCGAGCTTCGGTCTTACCCTAGCTCACCTCCCTTGCCATGCTTGGTGTGGTGGTGCCCGCGGCTCAGACTGCCCGTGCACAGTCATAGGGGTACAAAAGGTGTACCCCTCTTTTTGTACACCGACACTGTCATTGGGAAAGGACAGTGCAAGGTTGATCCCAAAGCCAAGCACTTCTCCCATTGCAAGAACTATAGATATAGTAGGCCAAACCAAACCAATAATTCGAAGAAACTTGCAAGGATATTATAATCATACATAAAAGATTTCAGAAAAGAATCATATATTGTTCATAGATAATCTTGATCATAAACCCACAATTCATTGGATCTCGACAAACACACCGCAAAAAGATTACATCGAATAGATCTCCTCGAAGATCGAGGAGAACTTTCTATTGAGATCCAAAAAGAGAGAAGAAGCCATCTAGCTAATAACTATGGACCCGAAGGTCTGTGGTAAACTACTCACAACTCATTAGTGAGGCTATGTCGTTGATGTAGAAGCACTCCATGGTAGATCCCCCCTCCGGCGGAGCTCCAGAACAGGCCCCAAGACGGGATCTCACGGGAACAAAAGGTTGCGGCGGTGGAATTAGGGTTTTCTCTGTTTCCTCGATGTTTTGATGGTACATGGATATATACAGGAGGAAGGACGGCATCGGGGGAGCCAGATGGGGCCCACGAGGGTGGGGGCGCGCCCAGGTTGAAGGGGCGTACCCTGGACCCTCGTGGCCACCTCCTTCGTTCCCTCGCGTGTACTACAAGTCTTCTGGGTAGATACGGTTCCAAAAATAACTCTCCCGAAGGTTTCATTCCGTTTGGACTCCGTTTGATATTCCTTATCTGCGAAACCCTGAAATAGGCAAAAAAAATTGCAATTTGCACTAGGCCTTGGGTTAGTAGGTTAGTCCCAAAAATAATATATAAGTGTATAATAAAGCCCATTAAACATCCAAAACAGAATATATAATAGCATGGAACAATCAAAAATTATAGATACGTTGGAGACGTATCAAGCATCCCCAAGCTTAATTCCTGCTCGTCCTCGAGTAGGTAAATGATAAAAACAGAATTTTTGATGTGGAGTGCTAACCAACATAATTCTCAATGTAAATTATTTATTGTGGCATGAATGTTCAGATTCGAAAGATTCAAGACAAAAGTATATATTGACATAAGAAATAATAATACCTCAAGCATACTAACAAAGGAATCATGTCTTCTCAAAATAGCATGGCCAAAGAAAGTTATCCCTACAAAATCATATAGTCTGGCTATGCTCCCTGTTCATCACACAAAATATTCATATCATGCACAACCCCGGTTTCAGCCAAGCAATAGTTTTCATACTCAAATTTTTTCAAACCTTTCAACTTTCACGCAATACATGAGCATGAGCCATGAATATAGCAATATAGGTGGAATAGAGTGGTGGTTGTGGAGAAGACGAAAAGGAGGAAGTTAGTCTCACATCAACTAGGCATACCAATGGGCTATGGAGATGCCCATCAATAGATATCAATGTGAGTGAGTAGGGATTGCCATGCAACGGATGCACTAGAGCTATAAGTGTATGAAAGCTCATCAAATGAAACTAAATGGGTGTGCATCCAACTTGCTTGCTCATGAAGACCTAGGGCATTTGAGGAAGCCCGTCGTTGGAATACACAAGCAAAGTTCTATAATGAAAATTCCCACTAGTATATGAAAGTGACAAAACAAGAGACTCTCTATCATGAAGATCATGGTGCTACTTTGAAGCACAAGTGTGGCAAAGGATAGTAGCATTGTCCCTTCCCTCTTTTCTCTCAATTTTTTTGGAGGGGC
Organism: Secale cereale; assembly: GCA_902687465.1. Taxonomy (NCBI): domain Eukaryota; kingdom Viridiplantae; phylum Streptophyta; class Magnoliopsida; order Poales; family Poaceae; genus Secale; species Secale cereale. The sequence continues at coordinate 577,982,111 of LR738715.1, read as the reverse complement.
TTTCTCTCCTTTTTTTATTTAGCCCCTCTCTATATTTTTTTGGGGCCATCTCTTTTTTTATTTGGCCTTTCCTCACATGGGACAATGTTCTAATAATTAAGATCATCACAATTTTATTGATTTACAACTCAAAGATTACAACTCAAAGCTAGAACAAAATATGACTCTATGTGAATGATGATGAAGCATGTCGTATGAACGGAACGGTGGACAGTTGCATGGCAATATATCTCAGAATGGCTATGGAAATGCCATTATAGGTAGGTATGGTGGCTGTTTTAGGAACGTATATGGTGGGTGTATGGTACCGGCGAAAGTTCCGCGATACAAGAGAGGCTAGCAATGGTGGAAGGGTGAAAGTGCGTATAATCCATGGACTCAACATTAGTCATAAAGAACTCATATACTTATTGCAAAAATTTATGAGTCATCAAAGCAAAGTATTCAACACATGCTCCTAGGGGAAGGGTTGGTAGGAGTTAACCATCGCGCGATCCCGACCTCCACACAAAGGATGGCACTCAATAAATACCTCATGCTCTAACTTCGTCACAGAGCGGTTCACCATACGTGCATGCTACGAGAATCACAAACTTTAACACAAGTATTTCTCAAATTCATAATTACTCCACTTGCATGACTCTAATATCACCATCATCATATCTCAAAGCAATCATCAAGTATCAAACTTCTCATCATATTCAATGCAATTTATATGAAAGTTTTTACTACACTCATCTTGGATGCCTATCATATTAAGACCAGTTTTATAACCAAAGCACATTACCATGCTGTTCTAAAAGACACTCAAAAGGATATAAGTGAAGCATGAGAGATCATCAATTTCTACAAAATAAAACTACCACCGTGCTCTAAAAGATATAAGTGAAGCACTAGAGCAAAACTATCTAGCTCAAAAGATATAAGTGAAGCACATAGAGTATTCTAATAAATTCTAAACCATATTTATCTCTCTCAAAAGGTATGTCCAGCAAGGATGATTGTGGCAAACTAAAAAGCAAAGACTCAAATCATACATGACGCTTCAAGCAAAACACATATCATGTGGTGAATAAAAATAGTCCCGAGTATAGTTACCGATAGATGAAGACGAAAGAGGGGATGCCTTCCCGGGGTATCCCCAAGCTTAGGCTTTTGGTTGTCCTTGAATTTTACCCTAGGGTGCCTTGGGCATCCCCAATCTTAGGCTCTTGCCACTCTTTGTTTCATAGTCCATCAAAGCCATACTCAAAACTTGAAAACTTCACAACACAAAACTTAGCCAAAAATCTTGTGAGCTCCGTTAGTATAAGAAAACAAACCACCACTCAAAGGAACTATAATGAACTCATTATTTGTTTATATTGGTGTTAAACCTACTATATTCCAACTTCTCTATGATTCATACTTCCCAATACTACTCATAGATTCATCAAAACAAGCAAACAACACACGAAAAACAGAATCTGTCAAAAACAGAACAGTCTGTAGTAATCTGTAACTTTCGAATACTTATGTAACTCCAAAAAACTTGAAATAAATTGGTAAACATGAGGAATTTTTCTATTAATCATCTGCAAAAAGAATCAACTAAATAGCACTCTCAGTAAAATATGGTAGCTAATCTCATGAGCGCTAAAGTCTCTGTTTTTTAGAGCAAGATCATATAAACTTCACAGAAGTCTTCCCAAAGGTTCTACTTGGCATAAACACTAATTAAAACACAAAACCACATCTAAACAGAAGCTAGATGCAAAATTTATTCCTAAACAGAAGAAAAAACAAAGAAAATAAAATTGGGTTGCCTCCCAACAAGCGCTATCGTTTAACGCCCCTAGCTAGGCATGATACAAGAATAGATCTAGGTATTGCCATAATGATAAGATAGATCGTGAAAACTCATCTCATATTCTCTGTGTTCAGCGGCAAGTTTTATTTGTTGCAAACAAAAGTAATCAAAAGGGCTAAATTTAATACGACAAAAGTCCCCCATATCAAGCTCAGGAGGTATAGGTTCCTCCTTTGGCCCCTTATATTGCACAACCAATTCATCATTATAAGCATTCTTTTGGCAAAAGGTCATAAGCCTTCGCTCAAGGGAAAAGCCTAACCCATTATTTTTAATAGCAAAATCATCATTAAATTCGGAAATTCTATCAGCCAAGACATCGGTAGGAATCTTTTTTCTAAGGTTTTCATTAAAAGCAACATGATCTAGAGATGGCAAACGCATTATGTCCTCTTGATTGAATAAGATAGCTTCTATAGCACGGCGACCAGCATGCACTCTGTAATGAGCAAAGATTTCTTTGGCCTCTTTCATGATAAATCTGAACTCATGATGTAATGCCCAGGATGGGACTATACCTCCTACATGTCGAGGCACGACTTAAAGGTATAAGCCCATTCTGGAATGATCTCAAGTTTGGTATCTTTGCACGACTCATGTAAAAATAGGGATGAAATTGCAAGAGGATAGTTGGCTTACACTCGCCACGTCACACAATACATTACATAAGCAAATCATCATCCAAAACATCACAACCTGACTACGGGCGAAGATCCAGATGAAAGATACCAAATACATAAAGCCACAGGTTCGAATCGCCCCTAGTAGAAACCACTACTGATTGTCGAAAAACGTCACAAACCTACGGCTACGCACTTCATCGAACTCCCACTGAAGTACTGATCCACCTCTTGCACTGCTCTCGGATGTACCTGCATCTGGTGTGTGTTGAATCTGTGAGCCACAGAGGACTCAGCAATCCCGTTCCCGGGTATCAAAACTAACAAAGCCTTATAGGTGAGGAAAGGCTAATAAAGTGGCTGCAGCAAGCGCTAAGCAACTAGCTTACGTGTTCAAAGCGAGAAGAGAGTAAGAGCCATCGATCGACAAGGTGGTCAATAAGTGATCCTAACTACTCACGTCAGACATAACCCCACCGTGTTCTTCTTCTAGAAACCCCTTCGAGAAGAGACAATCATGGAACTCACACAGGTAGTGTATTCTTAAGGATAGAGTGTCATGTTTTCTACAACCGGATATTAACAAATTCCCATCTGCCACATAACCGTGGGCACGGCTTTCGAAAGTTCAAAACCCTGCAGGGGTGTCCCAACTTAGCCCATCACAAGCTCACGATCTGTGGAGTCACAACTCCAAGGTGGGAAGACCCGAGTATTCTCAGAATCCCGTGCTCAAGATATTCCGACCAAGGTAAAACTAATCCAGCAAGACCTCCCGGCGTGCCGACACCCTGATAGTAGCCGCGCGTATCTCGTCTCAGGCCACGACCGGATGAGACAGCCTACAGGAAAATACCAGATGCCTCGGGTTTCCCCAAGGTGGCCCTGTAGTCTGCTCGGTTGGACCAACACTCAAATCGAGCACTGGCCCAGGGGGGGTTGATTAATTAAACCTCGGGTTAATTACTCCCTCGGCAAGTTTTAGTTGTTAGGCAAATGGAGTACCAATGTTGGGCCTTGCTGGAAAAGCTTTAGCGCTAAGCGGGTTATCGAGGGGGGCCCATAAACCCCAACCGTGTTAGGAACGCAAAATCCGGGAACATAACACCGGTTTATCGGGTCCTAAGGTGGCATGAGTGGAAGAAAACACCGAGCAAAATGCCAAGCCTTCCACCCATTGCCAAGTATATATGTGTGTTAATATATTTAAGAGTTATTGTGGTATTCCAACAACAAGTTCCAACATGGAGCAAACTTCATCTTCACCTGCAACTAACAACGCTATAAGAGGGGCTGAGCAAGCGGGTAACATAGCCAAACAACGGTTTGCTGGGAAGGTGTCAAAGGTTAGAGGTCTCATGGCAACAATAGAAGGCTGAAAACAGACATGGGCATCGAGGCAATAAGCTAAAGAGCGAGACATCTAGCAATAGGCAAAGATAGTAATGATATCTGGGTCAGGTCATCTTGCCTGGGATTCCGCAAGGAAGAAGAACAAGTCCATGAAGTAGTCAAACAACTTCCCACAACTCCAGAACGAAACCGAAGCTAATGAGAGAAGCATACCGGAAAGAAGCAAGCAACACGGTAAACACACATATCATAACCATGGCATGATGCACAAACAAATATGATGCATGTCCGGTTTAATTCAACATGGCATAGCAAAGTGCACAAACAAATACTACAAGTTAAGTGGGGCTCAATATGCAACGAGTTGCATACTCACAAAACACCACAATTTATTTATTTAGTTGACTCCCATTTATTTACAAGACAAGGTTAAATATTTTTATTAAACATGGCAAGAGGTGAAGCTTAAACAAACTACGCTATCTAGTCAATTTAAATGAGGCCGGAAATAACAACAACAATTCCGGAAAAACCCCATGTGCAAATTTAGCAATTATTAAGCAACAACAATTTAACATTTAAATGTTGTTATCATGATGCGGATGACATTTTCAAGTTTTATGCAATTTTATTAAAAATTGACATAAGGGATATGAAGCATTTGTCATCGTGGTGGAAAGGGGTGCCACGACGACGATAACCGAAAATGGTGCCGCAACAACATTTCGGTACCGGTAACTCGTCGAGAGACCGGTGCAAAAGATGATGGAGAGCGTGTCATGCAAGAAGAAATGTGGGGTGATCCCGTCACCGGGTTCCCACGGGTTGCCGACGAGGCAAACGAGGGGCATGACAAGCGACGAATCGGGCAAGGTGCACACAAGTGGAGCATCTCATACAACACACATTGTTCGTTCACGGGCGTCGTCTCGGGGTTATACCTTCGGAGCGTGTGTTTTGGGGTGGTCCGACACGTCGAGGGAAGTAGTGGTACACGGGTCGTAGAGGAAGTAGTTGTTCACGAGATCATCATCGAAGTGGTCGTTCACATCCGTTTCTAAGAGGTACTTGACGAAGCCATCGTTTTCGGAGCGACGGTATTCGTACACGAGGCGTCGGGGTCGTCGTTGACGTAGGCGTACACGGTTCGAGTTCGAGCGATGTAGTTGTACACGGGGTCATCGGGTAGTAGAAGTAGTCGTTCTCGTTTCGTAGATGTACTTGACGGGTAGATGAACCTCCACATCCAGGTACTTGGCGCATCGTGGTACTTGGAGTATCTTCAAACTTGTCGGTCTTGACAAAACGAAGGGGTACTTGGTGTTCGCCATGTTCTGTCTTGGCAAGTTGTAGGTGGCAGTAGAGGTTCGTAGACGTTTGGTGCGGTGCTTGGCGAAACCAGGACAGCCTTGGCGGTTTCCGGTCAATTGAGGGTGATGTTGATCCACGCGGGGTCGTGGTCGATGCGAATGAGTGCCTCTGGCTCGAAGTAGAGGAAGACGCCCAGGCGATGCAGGGCGCGACAGCAGCGGCCGAGCTTCGCGACGGGGACTGCGTGGAGGCGAACGGTGGACAGGCGCAATGGAGCGGGACTTGGGCGAGGCAGAGGGAGGTTGGATGAGGCCCACGCTCATCGTCCTGCTCTCGATGACGAAAGGTGAAGCAGCCAGGGGCTTGAGACTCCATGGCCATGGCCGATCTGACGAAGCGGAAGCAGACGAGTTGAGGTGGTCGTCGGGTGGAGCAGCTCCGATGCCCACCGCGGAGGTCGGGGAAGCAGGGAGGCGGGGCGGCTCAGAGAGTCGCCGGCGCGGAGGAAAGACGATGGCGCGACGCTCGCCGGAGTCGGGGCCGAAGGGGACGGGTCGAGGGGCTCCTCCCATGGTGAAGGAGCTGGCGAGGCGAAGCTGGGGCGCGGGCGGCGGTCGTCGCCGGCGGCCTGGTGAGGCGACAGCGCGGAGGTGAAGGACATGGGACCCCTAGGGCGTCGAAGGAGGAGCAGGAGACGGCGGGTTCCGCTGGCGCTCGCCGGCGCGGCAGCGGCACAGCAGGCGGAGGCGCAGAGGCGCGGGGCGGCGCAACGCTGAGGAAGAAAAAGTCGAGGGGAGTGAGGGAGGGAGGGCGAGGGGAACGAGAGGAAGAAAGTGGCGGCGCGATGGGAACGAGAGGAGGACGAGCCCGATCGGGCTGCGGGGCTAGGTTTTGCTAGGGGCGGCTGGGCCAGAAGGGGCGGATTGGATGGGCCTAGATGGTCAGATGGTTGTTGGCTAAACGCAGAGAAAGGAAAAACAAAAAACAAAAGGAGAGATGGGCCATCCTCGATTAAGAGAAAAAAAAGGTCTCCTCTACTAATTTAAAAAAAACAGAGAAACCAAATATTTATTTGGAAGAGCCAAATAAATTGGAATTTAAGTAACATCTGGCATGAGGCTACTTTGATATATCAATGCTCCACAACTAGAGGATGAATAAAAGGAGAAGATGAAGGATTTAAAAGATTTAAAAACAATAGAGAAAAGATGCATGTTTGTTATGGTGAATTCCATAATAATGGAATAATTTAAATATAGCTCTCTAAATATTGAGAGGCTTCGTATATGTTGTAAAGAGAAATCAATATGTGAATTCCCTCGATTTAAATGGACCAAAGATCCACATGATTTATTTATTTGAGTTGCAAAAATTAATGACATGATGCAAGCACAAATAAAATAAAGCAAGCAAAAGAAACACACGGCAAAACCCTGAATATCTGGAAATCTTCCGGAGCGTCGGTCTCGGGGCGTCACAACTCTCCCACACTAACAGAGGATCTCGACCTGAGATCCTGGAGAAGGCACCGGATAGAAGAGGATAAAGGAAGAGGTAAAACAAAGTTGCTTCTTCGACAAACGAGTGAAACCACGCACCTTGAGAGGTTGAACAACTTGAAAGAAAGAATACAACGGAGATGAACGAAGTTAAGAGCACTCCGGTAAAAGGAGGAACAAGGGACACCACGAGAATTTGAATGTTGCAAGGACATGAACGAAGATGAAAACACTCCATTAGAAAAGAGGAACAAGGAACATCGCGAGAACCTTGCAGGTTGAAAGACATGAAACAAGAGCTCACAGATGACTAAAGAATTTCAAAACCACTTCGGTTAACCAAGATTGAGAAGGAATAAGAACGAAATAATTTGGACAGCACTCCGTCTGAAAATGGAAGGAATTGAACATGAACTTGAGGAGATGGTATGATACTTGATGAAATCAGCAACACATTGCCTCTGAACCACTTGAAAGAATGGCACAAGGGGTAAGAAGGATTCAGACAGCACTCCGGTTGAAAACAGAGGAAAACTAGATAAGATGACGGAACTTGAATGGAGGACACAACACTCCGGTTAAATAGACAAGCAAGGGAAGAATATGATCTTGATAAAAACGAGATGATGGTCAAAGAGAGCAATATCACAATGCCTCCGGAATGAAAGAATATATGCTAGGTCATTGGAAAGAAAAGAACGGAGAAGAAAATGACAACTTCTCCCACGAATGAATTTGAAAGAGCATCCTTACAAAGATGGATTGAACAGAGTTGTTGGAAGAATCAACAAGCACAGAATAAGCTTGTTGTTGGCTTATGGAAAACATCTCAAAATTATGAGGTGACAACCAACCACTTACGAAAACATTTGATTGGATTGAGATCAACGACAAGAAGAAAACTTATTTCTGCAGGAGGATAAATGAAGAAACTGGGTCATTTATAAGCACCATAAATATCAACAATCCTTAGGGAAAGGTTTTAGGTGAGATACAACCCAAGATAACTCCAACAAACAAAATGGGAGGTTGAAAGGATCTCCTGAGAAATAAGGATGATGGGTTTAAATATTTCATTCTTGACAACTTGTGAATCATGAAACATGAAGGGAAAATGGTTAAGAATGACATAACACCACCTCAAAAGATAAGGGAGCAAGAATTGCACTTCGGAATGCATGATAACAAATGCTCGAGCTCCAACAAGAATCTTGAAGAACACTTCGAGCATGAATTAAATCATGATTTACCACCAAGATGAACTCCGGTAACAAAAGGATGAAAAGAATAAGATTGAAGCCTTGCAATAATTTAGAAGGATCTTCGTGACAAGATAATTGAGAGAGTTTGGAACTCCGGAAAGAAAAGATGAACATCTTAGAAGCAAGAATATATTCCTTCCGAACAAACTCCGAAGGAAGGGATTAACCTCTTGAAAGAAACTAGAATAAGATTTATGTTATGCATATCCTTCACCAATTTAAATTGATGACAACCAATGGATTTGACATACTACTTATTCTTCTTGAAAAGGATTGCAGAGAGATATAGCCAAACTTGAGAAAAAAAATCTTGAATGACTCACCGGTAGGATTATGAAAAGAACAAATGAATTAATACGATAACAAGGAAGAGAAAACTTGAACGAACCACTATAAGAATATGGAGACGAACGAAGAGGCATCACTTAAGAATAGTTGGAGGACGACGTTGAAAACTGAGAACGAAGAAATCTTCTGAAATGATGGCCTTCGAAGGATCACAATGGAAAGAATTCATGAACTGCTTCGGAAGGGTATAAAAAGATTCCTCGTGATCGAAACAGTAATGAGGATGGCAAGAAGCTAGAACCACGAATCTTTGGAAGAACGGGTAAGGATTCAAGAGGAACTCTTCTTCGGTCTTCACATGTTGAGAAGAACGACGAGAATATCATGAAGAATTGTTTAGACACTCTGTAATGAGAATTAAAAGGTTGAACCAATGATGAAAAGAATTTGAAACCGATCTTGGTGGATACATTTGACCGATGAGAAATCCATTCTTACGTCAAACTTGAAAAGAATTTTTGAATAACTCCGGAAAATAGAAGAGTCAGGTAAGATCCTGGAAAAAGACATGTGGGTTAGGGCCCACTAAAGAAATCACCGCTAAAAAGGATTGCTTAAGAGATATTGCACCGGTTGAATTACATGGCTTGAATGAGATAGCAATCTCAAAATAGCTTGAATGGATTAAGAATGGAAACGTGAATCTTCTGAGATATCTACAACACTCCGGATATGAATAAAGAGAGAGTTGAATAATCAAGAGAGACTTTGGATAAGAATTCCCACATTGGAAACATGTGAAACAAGAGGCACATATATGATCAATACGGAAGCTTGGATTTAGTCCACCGGAGAAGAATATTAGAATTAAGAATGATGAACTTGAAACTCTTGAGCATCTTCACGATAAATCACCGGATAAGAACATTGATGGAAAAGAATGAAGAAACATCACGTGAATAAAGTGGATATTTCATTTGAGAATTTCTGGCTCCGAGAAGAAGAAGGGTGGGAGGGTGGGGAAAACAAGGACAACTTGGGATGAATGAAATATACACCGTTGAGAAAAGGCTGAGAGTTGATCTTGCAGATGATGAAAAGATTGGATTAACTTGAAGCAAGCACGCCGGTTGAAAAGGATTTACATGACAATCTCGATGATTAAGAAGGACTAGCACTCCCATAGTAATATGAGAACACCGATTAGGAAAGGTATGGAATCAACACTTGACATCGAAGCAACTCGAATACCAGAATCAAAACAAAAACAAAGGATAGATATGTTGCAACATAATCTTCACAATATCATCTGAACAGAGAATTGAACAAATGAATTCCATAGCTTCATGGTACATCAACTTGTCGAGAAGCCACTTGGGAGAACAAAAGGTAAATAAAAACAACAAGGAGCAGATAGAACAAATACAAGATACAAGTTTCGTCCCACATGTTCGTGCTGAAAGCTCATGGAACGTGTTACAAAAGGGTTTTGCAATCCCCGGATCAGCATAGCCAAGGACCCTTTAAGATGCAACTCCCGATTGGAACAACGTCCATAAACCCACTTCACTCAATGTTGAACCCCGAACTTCATATCATGCATCCGTTGGAAGAATGCCTACGAACTACTAGATGAACCCACCTATTAATTTCCAAAAGTTTCCAGTTATGCAATCAGGTGTTGGGGATACAGGGGAAGCATCGCGCACTCAACTCTAATCCTACATCCAGCTGTATCCATCCTTCAACACATAACCAGTTATTTCCGGAAACTGTCTACCTCGGACCTTCGAAACGCATCTACTATACAAGCTATGGCAATACTCCCGAACTACCTCCCCAGTACTGGGTGACGTCGGGGTTATCTTGCCACTAACCGCATAGGAGAGTTTTCGATGTCGACCGTCTTAAGTATTCCAGAATTGATGCAATATATTTGTGACGACAACACCACGGAGCTCAACTCCCCGGGACACTGCCACAACCCCTAAATGACAGGAGGCATCGAGAACAATGTTCTCATCACAAAGACATCGGAACAATCCAAACAATACTCGCGAGATTCCTAAAAAAAATTTGGTGAATTTTGAGAGTAGAAGAGATAAAAGTAATCGTGAGGAGTCCTCACCAGAGTGAAAAGAGATGAGGAGCAAAAGAAATCATACTCTCCGATGTATATATAGGACTCAAAACATTTTTAAGTGTGTGCCTAGACTCAACCGTCAACGATTCGATCAATCAGTGGGGGCTTCTAGGTCGGAGAAGGCTCTGAATACCAACTTGTAATGCCCAGGATGGGACTATACCTCCTACGTATCGAGGGATGACTTAAAGGTATAAGCCCATTCTGGAATGATCTCAAGTTTGGTATCTTTGCACGACTCATGTAAAAATAGGGATGAAATTGCAAGAGTATAGTTGGCTTACACTCACCACGTCACACAATACATTACATAAGCAAATCATCATCCAAAACATCACAACCCGACTACGGGCGAAGATCTAGATGAAAGATACCAAATACATAAAGCCACAGGTCCGAATTGCCCCTAGTAGAAACCACTACTGATTGTCGAAAAATGTCACAAACCTATGGCTACACTCTTCATCAAACTCCCACTGAAGTACTGATCCACCTCTTGCACTGCTCTCGGATGTACCTGCATCTGGTGTGTGTTGAATCTGTGAGCCACAGAGGACTCAGCAATCCCGTTCCCGGGTATCAAAACTAACAAAGCCTTATAGGTGAGGAAAGGCTAATAAAGTGGCTGCTGCAAGCGCTAAGCAACTAGCTTACGTGTTCAGAGCGAGAAGAGAGTAAGAGCCATCGATCGACAAGGTGATCAATAAGTGATCCTAACTACTCACGTCAGACATAACCCCACCGTGTTCTTCTTCTCGAAACCCCTTCGAGAAGAGACAATCATGGAACTCACACAGGTAGTGTATTCTTAAGGATAGAGTGTCATGTTTTCTACAACCGGATATTAACAAATTCCCATCTGCCACATAACCGCGGGCACGGCTTTCGAAAGTTCAAAACCCTGCAGGGGTGTCCCAACTTAGCCCATCACAAGCTCATGATCTGCGGAGTCGCAACTCCAAGGTGGGAAGACCCGAGTATTCTCGGAATCCCGTGCTCAAGATATTCCGACCAAGGTAAAACTAATCCAGCAAGACCTCCCGGCGTGCCGACACCCTGATAGTAGCCGTGCGTATCTCGTTTCAGGCGATGACCGGATGAGACAGCCTATAGGAAAATACCAGATACCTCGGGTTTCCCCAAGGCGGCCCTGTAGTATGTTCGGTTGGACCAACACTCAAATCGAGCACTGGCCCAGGGGGGTTGATTAATTAAACCTCGGGTTAATTACTCCCTCGGCAAGTTTTAGTTGTTAGGCAAATGGAGTACCAATGTTGGGCCTTGCTGGAAAAGCTTTAGCGCTAAGCGGGTTATCGAGGGGGCCCATAAACCCCAACCGTGTTAGGAACACAAAATCCGGGAACATAACACCGGTTTATCGGGTCCTAAGGTGGCATGAGTGGAACAAAAGACCGAGCAAAAGGCCAAGCCTTCCACCCATTGCCAAGTATATATGTGTGTTAATATATTTAAGAGTTATTGTGATATTCCAACAACAAGTTCCAACATAGAGCAAACTTCATCTTCACCTGCAACTAACAACGCTATAAGAGGGGCTGAGCAAGCGGGTAACATAGCCAAACAACGGTTTGCTGGGAAGGTGTCAAAGGTTAGAGGTCTCATGGCAACAATAGAAGGCTGACAACAGACATGGGAATCGAGGCAATAAGCTAAAGAGCAAGACATCTAGCAATAGGCAAAGATAGTAATGATATCTGGGTCAGGTCATCTTGCCTGGGATTCCGCAAGGAAGAAGCACAAGTCCATGAAGTAGTCGAACAACTTCCCACAACTCCGGAACGAAACCGAAGCTAACGAGAGAAGCATACCGGAAAGAAGCAAGCAACACGGTAAACACACATATCATAACCATGGCATGGTGCACAAACAAATATGATGCATGTCCGGTTTAATTCAACATGGCATGGCAAAGTGCACAAACAAATACTACAAGTTAAGTGGGGCTCAATATGCAACGAGTTGCATATTGACAAAACACCACAATTTATTTATTTAGTTGACTCCCATTTATTTACAAGACAAGGTTAAATATTTTTATTAAACATGGCAAGAGGTGAAGCTTAAACAAACTACACTATCTAGTCAATTTTAATGAGGCCGGAAATAACAACAACAATTCCGGAAAAACCCCATGTGCAAATTTAGCAATTATTAAGCAACAACAATTTAACATTTAAATGTTGTTATCATGATGCGGATGACATTTTCAAGTTTTATGCAATTTTATTAAAAATTGACATAAGGGATATGAAGCATTTGTCATCGTGGTGGAAAGGGGTGCCACGGCGACGATAACCAAAAATGGTGCCGCAACAACATTTCGGTACCGGTAACTCGTCGAGAGACCGATGCAAAAGATGACGGAGAGCGTGTCATGCAAGAAGAAAGGTGGGGTGATCCCGTCACCGGGTTCCCACGGGTTGGCGACGAGGCAAACGAGGGGCATGACAAGGGACGAATCGGGCAAGGTGCACACAAGTGGAGCATCTCATACAACACACATCGTTCGTTCACGGGCGTCGTCTCGGGGTTATACCTTCGGAGCGTGTGTTTTGGGGTGGTCCGACACATCGAGGGAAGTAGTGGTACACGGGTCATAGAGGAAGTAGTTGTTCACGAGATCGTCATCGAAGTGGTCGTTCACATCCGTTTCGAAGAGGTACTTGACGAAGCCATCGTTTTCGGAGCGACGGTAGTCGTACACGAGGCGTCGGGGTCGTCGTTGACGTAGGGGTACACGGTTCGAGTTCGAGCGATGTAGTTGTACACGGGGTTGTCGGGTAGTAGAAGTAGTCGTTCTCGTTTCGTAGATGTACTTGACGGGTAGATGAACCTCCACATCATGGTACTTGGCGCATCGTGGTACTTGGAGTATCTTCAAACTTGTCGGTCTTGACAAAACAAAGGGGTGCTTGGTGTTCGCCATGTTCTGTCTTGGCAAGTTGTAGGTGGCAGTAGAGGTTCGTAGACGTTTGGTGCGGTGCTTGGCGAAACAAAGACAGCCTTGTCGGTTTCCGATCAATTGAGGGAGATGTAGATCCTCGCGGGGTCGTGGTTGATGCGAACGAGTGCCTCTGGCTCAAAGTAGAGGAAGACACCCAGGCGATGCAGGGCGTGGCGGCAGCGGCCGAGGTTCACGACGGGGACTGCGTGGAGGCGAACGGTGGCCAGGCGCAATGGAGCGGGACTTGGGCGAGGCAGAGGGAGGTTGGATGAGGCCCACGCTCGTCGTCCTGCTCTCGACGACGGAAGGCAAAGCAGCCAGGGGCTTGAGACTCCATGGCCATGGCGGTTCTGACGAAGCGGAAGCAGACGAGTTGAGGAGGTCGGCGGGTGGAGCATCTCTGATGCCCACCGCGGAGGCCGGGGAAGCAGGGAGGCGGGGCGGCGTAGATGGTCGCCGGCGCGGAGGAAAGAAGATGGCGCGACGCTCGCCGGAGTCGGGGCCGAAGGGGACGGGTCGAGGGGCTCCTCCCATGGTGAAGGAGCTGGCGAGGCGAAGCTGGGGCGCGGGCGGCGGTCGTCGCACGCGGCCTGGTGAGGCGACGGCGCGGAGGTGAAGGACGCGGGACCCCTAGGGCGTCGGAGGAGGAGCAGGAGACGATGGGTTTCGCGGGCGCTCGCCGGCGCGGCAGCGGCACAGTAGGCGGAGCCGCAGAGGCGCGGGGCGGTGCAGCGCTGAGGAAGAAAAAGTCGAGGGTAGCGAGGGAGGTCGGGCGAGGGGAACGAGAGGAAGAATGTGGCGGCGCGATGGGAACGGGAGGAGGACGAGCCCGATCGGGCTGCGGGGCTAGGTTTTGCTAGGGGCAGCTGGGCCAGAAGGGGCGGATTGGATGGGCCTAGATGGTCAGATGGTTGTGGGCTAAACGCACAGAAAGGAAAAACAAAAAAACAAAAGGAGAGATGGGCCATCCTCGATTAAGAGAAAAAAAAAGGTCTCCTCTACTAATTTAAAAAAAAAGAGAAGCCAAATATTTATTTGGAAGAGCCAAATAAATAGGAGTTTAACTAACATCTGGCATGAGGCTACTTTGATATATCAACGCTCCACAACTAGAGGATGAATAAAAGGAGAAGATGAAGGATTTAAAAGATTTAAAAACAATAGAGAAAAGATGCATGTTTGTTATGGTGAATTCCATAATAATGGAATAATTTAAATATAGCTCTCTAAATATTGAGAGGCTTTGTATATGTTGTAAAGAGAAATCAAAATGTGAATTCCCTCGATTTAAATGGACCAAAGATCCACATGATTTATTTATTTGAGTTGCAAAAATTAATGACATGATGCAAGCACAAATAAAATAAAGCAAGCAAAAGAAACACACGGCAAAACCCTGAATATCTGGAAATCTTTCGGAGCGTCTGTCTCGGGGCGTCACACATGAGCCAAAAACATAGTAGCTGCGCGCTTAACAGAAGAATGTTCAATATTGGAAAATTCCAGAAAGATTCTCTGAATGCAAGGATGCATATGGATAAATTGCCTTTCAATTTCAACTACAAGAATAGATATGGCATCCGCAAGGCTACTAGTTCTATTAAGAATAGATCCACCCATAGTGGGTAAAGCACCATCACAAGTAAACAAGTCTTGAAGAACTCCTTTTCCAATAATATTACCACTACTAACCCGGAACTTTTTAGTATGTAAAGTGGTAGTTTCATCCGGAGGATCAACATAGTCGTTGCCCTCAACATTACTACCCTTTTTATTGACATCTTCCCCCAGCTCAGTCATGAAAGCAAGCGAACGATAAACACACGGCAAAATAAGGGCGAATAAACCGACAAAGGTGAACTAGGGGAGAGGAAAACGAGAGGAAAATAATGTAATGCGAAGGATAAGGGTTTGTGATAGGTACTTGGTATATGACTTTTGCGTAAGCCTCCCAGGCAACGGAGCCAGAAATTCTTCTTGCTACTTCTCGAGCTTGCATTGTATTCCCTCGAAGAGGAAAGGGTGATGCAGCACAGTAGCGTAAGTATTTCCCTCCATTTTTTAGAACAAAGGTATCAATCCAGTAGGAGACCACGCGCGAGTCCCTTGCACCTGCACAAACAAATAAGAACTTCGCAGCCAACGCGATAAGGGGTTGTCAATCCCTTTACGGTCACTTACGACAGTGAGATCTGGTAGATAGGATAGTATAATATTTTTGGTATTTTTGGTATAAGAACAGAAAGTAAATAAATCAAAGTAAAGTAGATGGAAGATTAATATGTTGAGAATAGACCCGGGGGCCATAGGTTTCACTAGTGGCTTCTCTCATGATAGCGGAATTCTATGGTGGGTGAACAAATTACTGTCGAGCAATTGATATAAAAGCCCATAGTTATGAGAAGATCTAGAAAAGATCATTATATATAGGCATCACATCCGTGACAAGTAGACCAAAACGATTCTGCATCTACTACTATGACTCCGCACATTGACCGCTATCCAACATGCATCTAGAGTATTAAGTTCATAAAAACAGAGTAATGCTTTAAGCAAGATGACATGATGTAGAGGGATAAACTCAAGCAATATGATATAAACCCCATTTTTTTATCCTCGATGGCGACAATACAATACGTGCCTTGCTTCCCCTGCTGTCACTGGGAATGGACACCGCAAGATTGAACCCAGAGCCAAGCACTTCTCCCATTGCAAGAACTATAGATCTAGTAGTCCAAGCCAAACCAATAATTCGAAGAGACTTGCAAGGATATTATAATCATACATAAAAGATTTCAGAAAAGAATCAAATATTGTTCATAGATAATCTTCATCATAAACCCACAATTCATCGGATCTCGACAAACACATCACAAAAAGATTACATCGAATAGATCTCCTCGAAGATCGAGGAGAACTTTGTATTGAGATCCAAAAAGAGAGAAGAAGTCATCTAGCTAATAACTATGGACCCAAAGGTCTGTGGTAAACTACTCACAACTCATTGGTGAGGCTATGGCGCTGATGTAGAAGCACTCCGTGGTAGATCCCCCCTCCGGCGGAGCTCCGGAATAGGCCCCAAGATGGGATCTCACGGGAACAGAAGGTTGTGCCGGTGGAATTAGGGTTTTCTCTATTGCCTCGATGTTTTCAGGGTACATGGATATATATAGGAGGAAGGAGGGCATCTGGGGAGCCAGAGGGGGCCCACGAGGGTGGGGGGCGCACCCAGGGGAGGGGGCGCACCCTAGACCCTCGTGGCCACCTCCTTCGTTCCCTCGCGTGTTCTCCAAGTCTTCTGGGTAGATACGGTTCCAAAAATAACTCTCCTGAAGGTTTCATTCCGTTTGGACTCCATTTGATATTCCTTTTCTGCGAAACCCTGAAATAGGAAAAAAATAGCAATTTGCACTGGGCCTTGGGTTAGTAGGTTAGTCCCAAAAATAATATAAAAGTGTATAATAAAGCCCATTAAACATCCAAAACAGAATATATAATAGCATGGAACAATCAAAAATTATAGATACGTTGGAGACGTATCATGGGTGGACCAGTGCTTGGGTGTTGCACTTACTTGGACAAGCATCCACTTATGATTAACCTCTATTGCAAGCATCCGCAACTACAAAAGAAGTATTATGGTAAACCTAACCATAGCATGAAACATATGGATCCAAATCAGCCCCTTATGAAGCAACGCATAAACTAGAGTTTAAACTTCTGTCACTCTAGCAACCCATCATCTACTTATTACTTCCCAATGCCTTCCTCTAGGCCCAAACAATGGTGAAGTGTCATGTAGTGGAAGTTCACATGACACCACTAGAGGAAAGACAACATACATCTCACGAATACCAAATTCACATCACTACTTATAGCAAGACTTCTCCCATGTCCTCAGGAACAAACGTAACTACTCACAAAGCATATTCATGTTCATAATCAGAGGGGTATTAATATGCATAATGGATCTGAACATATGATCTTCCACCAAGTAAACCAACTAGCATCAACGACATGGAGTAATCAACACTACTAGCAACCTACAAGTACCAATCTAAGGTTTTGTAAAAAAGATTGGATACAAGAGATGAACTAGGGTTTGAGAGGAGATGGTGCTGCTGAAGATGTTGATGAAGATAACCCTCCCCAAGATGGGAGAGTTGGTGGTGATGATAGAGGTGACGACTTCCCCCTCCCGGAGGGAAGTATCCCCGGCAGAACAGCTCTGCCGGAGCGCTAGATTGGTTCCGCCAAGGTTCCGCCTCGAGACAGCGGCGCTTCATCCCGAAAGCCTCCTTTTGACTTTTTCTAGGTCAAAACACCTCATATAGCAGAAAGATGGGCATCGGGGGCTGCCAAGTGGCCCACGAGGCAGGGGCGCGCCCACCCCCACCATCGTGGATGGTGGGTGGCCCCCCTCGTGTACTTCTTTCACCAGATATTTTTATATTTTCTGAAACGGAGTTTCGTGGAGTTTCAGGGCTTTTGAGTTGTGCAGAATAGGTCTCCAATGTTTGCTCCTTTTCCATCCCAGAATCCCAGCTACCTGTATTCTCCCTCTTCATGTAAACCTTGTAAAATAAGAGAGAAAAGTCATAAGTATTGTGACATAATGTGTAATAACAGCCCATAGTGCAATAAATATCAACATAAAAGCATGATGCAAAATGGACGTATCAGATCTTTGTTTTGACGGGACGTGCCAATGAGGAAACCGCCTCGGGCCGCAATTCGAGCAACTGTAACTAGCTCGCATGGTTATAAGTGGTTCCGCTTTGGTAAAGTTGTTAGGCTATAAGTATTTTTCACACCTATACAGTTGGCCTTTGAGGCTAAGTTATCCCACGTCTTCAGATGTTATCGACCTTGGAGAGGCCCTGTTCAGGGTATGTTCTTTTGAGAAAAGAACTTGCAAGGGCTCGCAATGCGGGGAACGATCCTAAATATTGAAGAGAAGAACTCGTCTATCAAGCTAAAGACTCAAAGCCAAAGTCATTTTTGTCGAAAAAGAGTGCCATGCTCGATGTAGAAGACCAGTTCAAGGGCTACTGACAGTGTCCTGGACTAGGGGGTACCAACCTAGTTGGCCCATAGTCCTCGTGCCGGGCCTATGGCCCCTCGTTCTCATAAGGAAGGACTCGGGAAGCCTCGCACCTCGATGTGATCAAGGCATGTCACTCCCAAGAAGCGATTCTATCCTGATCACGTGATAACTTCGTGATTGGGGCACAACCGCATTTCGGGCGCTTAGCAAGATGGATATCATTACATCGTACCATTACATAAATAGATGGGGATACATACAAGTCATACAAATCCACATGAATATAACAAATCATACACAAGACATCCAACTATGGATGAAAACTTGAAAATCACAACGACATCCATCCTGCTATCCCAGGCTACCGACCAGGAACCTATCCCAAGACTAACGACGAAGAAGAAGAAAGAACTCCAACATAAGTAACATCGCTCTCATGTCAAGTCATCAAAAACCTGCACCAGCAACTGTTGTGGTAGTATCTGTGAGCCACGAGGACTAAGCAATCCCATAACCATGGGTATCAAGACTAGCAAAGCTTAATGGGTATGGAGAGGTTAAGTGGTGAGGTTGCAGCAGCGGCTAAGCATGATATGGTGGCTAACTTACGAGTACAAGAATAAGATGAGCATCTATGCAAATGGTCGCAAACTAGTAATGATCGCTAAGTGATCCTGAACTACCTACGAGTCAAACATAACCCCACCGTGTTCTCTTCTCAAAATGAAAAGAGACGGTCACGGTTATTCACGCGGTTGGTGTATTTTATTTCGGATCCTCTGTCAAGTTAACTACAACCGGATATTAACAAATTTCAATCTGCCACATAACCGTGGGCACGGCTTTTGAAAGATCATAACCCTGCAGGGGTGTCCCAACTTAGCCCATAACAAGCTCTCACGATCAGTAGAGGTAAAAACCCCTTATCTTAGGGAAGACCCGATCAGACTCGGAATCCCGGTGCACAAGACATTTTGGCAATGGTAAAACAAGTCCAGCAAGACCTCTCGGCGTGCCGACACCCTGATAGTAGCCGCACGTATATCGTCTCTGGCCACGTTCGGATTGGCTAAGTTTCTGGTTGGCACACCCGTTGGTGGCCCCGGCTACTGCCATTTTGGACCAACACTCATGAGGAGCACTCGCACGGGTTGTAAATTAAGTCCTCGGGGTCCGGAATGTCCCTATGCAAGTTTTTAGTTATTAGGCAAATGGTAAAACCAAAGTTGGGCCTTGCTGGAGGAGTTTTATTCAAGGTGAACTATCAAGGGGGGCCCATATACCCAACCGCGTTAGGAACGCAAAATCAAGGAACATAACACCGGTTTATCGGTTCTTAAGGTGGCATGAGTGGAACAAAACACTGAGCAAAAGGCCAAGCCTTCCACCTATTACCAAGTATATAGGTGCATTAATTTATATAGCTGCAGATACTAAGTTTCTAGGTGTGGTTGAATTGACAACTCAGCTGCTAATACTTAAGAGTATTCTTTGGCTCCCCTTGTGTCGAATCAAAAAATTTGGGTTGAATACTTTACCCTCGAAAACTGTTGCGATCCCCTACACTTGTGGGTTATCAAGACTATTTTCTAGCGCCATTGCCGGGGAGCATAGCTATATTCTTTAAGTCACTTGGGATTTATATATGTTGATCACTATGAAGAATTTGAAGGACTCAAAAACCAAGATCTTTCCCTCAACTACGAGGGGAGGTATGGAACTGCCATCTAGCTCTGCACTTGATTCACCCTCTGTTATGAGTAAATTTGCAACACGTACTCCTGCTATTGAATCTGATATGTCGCATGTTCTTGATGATGCCACTTCTGCTATGTATGATGAAACTACTTCTATGCTTGATAATACTGTGCCACTAGGTGAATTTCTAGATGAACAAATTGCTAAGGTTAGGGAGAATGCAAATACTAAAACTGATAATATTTATGAAATGATGATGAAGATTCTCCCCTAGATATGAATTGCCTATTATTCCTGAGGGTTATGTAATGGATGAACAAACCGCTAGAGACTTTCTTGCTTGTAATGATAGATATGATCTTAAGAAATTATTAGCTAAGTTGAAAAAAAGTCTTTGAATGCTCGAATGAAATATGACCCTGCTTTTGCTACTTCACCTATCTTTGTTACTGATAAGGATTATGATTTCTCTGTTAATCCTGAGTTAATTACTTTGGTTGAATCTGATCATTTCCATGGCTATGAATCTGAAACTATTGTGGCACATCTTACTAAGTTGAATGATATAGCCACCTTGTTTACCAACGATGAAAAGATTCGTTATTACTATATCCTTAAGTTATTTCCGTTCTCATTAAAGGGTGATGCTAAGACATGGTTTAATTCTCTTGATCCTAGTTGTGTGCGTAGTCCCTAGGATATGATTTATTACTTCTCTGCTAAATATTTTCCCGCTCATAAGAAACAAGCTGCCTTACGGGAAATATATAATTTTGTGCAAATTGAAGAAGAGAGTCTCCCACAAGCTTGGGGGAGGCTTCTCCGATTACTTAATGCTTTGCATGATCATCCTCTTCATAGGAATGAAATACTTGATGTCTTTTATAATGGACTAACCGATGCTTTGAGAGACCACCTGGATAGTTGTGTTGGTTGTGTTTTCAGGGAAAGAACAGTTGATCAAGCTGAATTACTATTGAATAATATGTTGGCCAATGAAAATAATTGGACACTTCCTGAACCAGCTCCTAAGCCAACTCCGAAGAAAAGAGGTGTTCTATTTCTCAGTCCTGAAGATATGCAAGAGGCAAAGAAATCTATGAAAGAAAAAGGTATTAAAGCTGAAGATGTTAAGATACCGCCTATTGAAGAAATACATGGTCTTGATAACCTAACACAGGTAGTAAAGGTAAATTCTCTTTATAGATTTTATGAAGGTGCTATTCCTCGTTATAAGTCTGCTAGCCAATGCTTAGATGAGTTTGATAATTTTATTGTAAAACAAGAAAACTTCAATGCTTATGTTAGTAGACAATTGCAATGTAATGCTTATATGATTGAACGCTTGAGTGATTATATGTCTAGAGTTAAAGGTGAATTGAAACTCATTGGTAAACATGCTTCTATGCTTACCACTCAAGTAAAACAAGTACTGGCTCAGAATGATTTGCTCAATGAATTAAATAGTAAGAATAATGACTTTGCTGTTAGAGTTGCAACGAGAGGGGGTAAAGTGACTCAGGAACCTTTGTATCCTAAGGGCCACCCTAAGAGAATTGAGCAGGATTCTCAGAGAGTTAATTTAAATGCACCTAGTTCTTCTAAGAAGAAGAATAAGAAAAATGATAGGACTTTGCATGCTTCTAGTGAACCTGTAGCTGACACACTTGAGAATCCCAATGATATCTCTATTTCTGATGCTGAGACACAATCTGGTAATGAACATGAACCTAGTGATAATGTTAATGAGGATGTTCATGATGATGCTCAACCTAGCAATGATAATGATGTAGAGATTGAACCTACTGTTGATCTTGATAACCCACAATCAAAGAATCAACGTTATGATAAGAGAGACTTTGTTGCTAGGAAGCACGGTAAGGAAAGAGAACCATGGGTTTAGAAACCCATGCCTTTTCCTCCTAAACCATCTGTACCCTCCTTTTACTTTCTGTTAATTAGATTAAATAAAGCAAAAATAGTATTTCCTGTCTGTTTCCAGACTTATCCGTGCAATAGAAAAGTACCCCGAAAATAAAAGTTCTCCAAATGCCCTGAAAATGAAATATGATTTTTTCTAGAATATTTGAGAATATTTGGCATAGAGAACACAGCAGGGGGGCCAGCACCTGGCCACGAGGGTCCAGGGCGCGCCCACCCTCACAAGGCGCGCCCACCCTCACAGGGCGCGCCCCCTGCCTCGTGGGCCCCACGTGAGCCCCCCCTCCACTTATTCCTGCACCCACACACTCCTTCTTCCTCCCAAAAAAAATCACTATCCAGCTCAAGCACGAGTTCTAGCTCATCTTGCTGCCATTTTTGATCTCCTTGCTCAAAGCTCCATTCACAAAACTGTTTGAGGAGATTGTTCCTTGGTATGTGACTCCTCCATTGGTCCAATTAGTTTTTGTTCTAGTGCTTTATTTATTGCAAATTTCTGCTGCTGTGGTGACCTTGTTCTTGAGCTTGCATGCCAAATTTCTTTGGTCCCAAGTAGTTCTAATGCATGATATAGTCTCCAGACACTTGAAGGAGTTGTTGCTATCAATCTTGTTGAGTTTGGTTCACTTTTATTTTGAGTTACCAAAAATTTCAGAAATTTCAGAGGAGGAAAATGATAATGAGATTGTTGAGAGGCTCTTCCAGTAAAAGTTCAGAGGATAAGAAGAAGGAAGAAAATAAGTAGCCCAAATATAATCTTCCTCGCACTGCGGAAGTTCGGTCGTGTAAATGGCCTTGTAATGAGTTCTTGGAAGCCGCCTGGATTTATGGAGACTTTTATTATTTGGCGAACAATGCAGGCCTCACCGACTTCCTCCACGACCAGCGTGAACTGTATCTCTTACTCACTAATATTTTCACGCAAAACTTTCATTTTCATGCTAAGAAATCACCACCTTCAATGGCGTTTCGTTTATATGATGAGGTTAAGGAGATGTCATTCTTTGAATTTTGTGAAGTATGCAAGACACCCTTTGCTGGTAGCCTTAAAGAACCACGTCGTGAAGATGTTGAAGGGTTTATTGACATGATAGCTGTAGGGGAAACTAGGCAAGTTTCAGGGGCAAGAATTACTAGTATACATTTTCCTGTTCTACGCTACTTTGCTATATTTGCTAGTAGATGTTTAAATGGTCACGGGAACAGTGGGAATCTTAGTGCCCCTGATATTGTCATTTTGCGCCATGCTTTGTTTCAAGACACAACCTTTAGTTTGGGTGTCGTCATTGCTAAACGATTAAGTTTGAACCGCACAAAAGGTCCCGTCTTTGGAGGCATCTTTGCTTCTCGCCTTGCTGAACATTTTAGAATACCTATTAGGCATCATGAGAAGGAAGAAAAATTGATGGCCCCTGTTTATCTAGATTATAAGAGTATGATATCACATGATTTTATTGTTAAAGACAAGGAGAAGTTGCTTAAGTGTAAATTGAGGTTTGATGAAAAATTGTGAGATTATTACCTTGCCTACACCGTCTCTGTTTGATCTGTTTTCAGGCATATACCTCGTTTCATCAGAGGCCTTCTACAAGTACCAGAGCTAGGCACAAGCTTCAGAGCCGGAGTCGGAGCCACCACTTGACCCTTACCGTCAGTCTGTTTATGGGTGGGATCTGGATGAGCTTGCCAACCAGTGGCACCCAGAGGACACTTCTCAGTACACCGGAGAGAGTAGCTTCGATCCGTGGCCATATACCAAATTAGGCCAAAAGCCTAAGCTTGGGGGAGTATGTGTTTCTTACCGACATTACATTCATGTTCACACACTTATTCTAGTTGTCGGTGCTCACACTTTTTCATTGTACTATCCATGCTAGTTTCAATTCTTTTCTTGGTCTTTTTCTTGCGTGCTAGAAAAACTTTCAGAAAAACAAAAAAAATAGTTGTAGCTTTTAGCCAGTTTACTTTCTATGCCTGTAGTAGTAGTAAATAAAAGAAAACCCAAAAGGTTTATCATTCTTCTTTCGCTTGTTGGGAGCTTTCCCGTGTAAATAGTTTCTTTTCTTTTCTTTGTGGGACAATAGGAGAAGACCATGATGAAAATGTTTAGCGGCTCACATATGCTTTATTGTTGATTTAACCTTGAACCATATTACGTTGTCTTCTCTCTTGTATTAAATGCTCGCAGATTCCAGCTTAGTCCAATGCACGTGCACTATTATTATTATCCACACCGTTCGGTCATGCGAGTGAAAGGCAATAATGATGATATATGATGAACTAATTGAGATGAGAAAAGCTGCTATGAACTCGACCTCTCTTGTTTTTGTAAATATGATAGTTCATCATTCCTAATTCAGCCTATTATGAATGAAACATGCTTGCAATGACAATTAGAGATCATAGCTACTCATGCCATGCTTAATTAGCTAAGAGTTTATAATGGTCTATCTTGCGTGCCAACATGACATCAAAATGGTTGTGATGTGGTATGATAGGGTGGTATCCTCCTTTGAACGATTCAAGTGGTTTGACTTGGCACGTGTTCACGCATGTAGTTGAAACAAAATCAACATAGCCTCCATGATATTTATGTTCATGGTGATTTATATCCTACTCATGCTTGCATTCATTGTTGATTAATTTTAATGCATGTTCATGACTGTTGTCGCTCTCTAGTTGGTCGCTTCCCAGTCTCTTTCTAGCCTTCACCTGTACTAAGCGGGAATACTGCGTGTGCATCCACTTCCATAAACCCCAAAGTTATTCCATATGAGTCCACCATACCTTCCTATATGCAGTATCTACCTGCCGTTCCAAGTAAATTTGTATGTGCCAAAATCTAAACCTTCAAATGAAATTTTGTTTTGTATGCTCGAATAGCTCATGTATCAACTAGGGTTGTCTATATCTTCCATGCTAGGTGGGTTATTCTCACGATGAGTGGACTCCGCTCATCATTCATGAGAAAATGGCTAGTAATCGGGATGCCCAGTCCCATGCTCAAATCATAATAATTAAACAAAACTCCCCCAGGGATGTTGCTGGTTTGGACGGTACCCGTTGTTTCGGGCTAGTCGTTGGGTGTGCTTGTTGGTGGTTGGGGGAGTATAAACTTTACCATTCTGTTTGGGAACCGCCTATAATGTGTGTAGCATGGAAGAAATCGAGATTATTGGTTGTTATGTTGACAATGAGAGTATACCGCTCAAAATATTATTCATCTCTATTTAAAAATCGATATCTGGCACCTCTACAAATCCCTGCTTCCCTCTGCGAAGGGCCTATCTATTTACTTTTATGTTGAGTCACCATCCTCTTATTAAAGAGCACCAGTTGGAGAGCACCTCTGTCATTTTGTAACATCCTAAATTTTTAATTTGGAATGTTATACATAGGTCATATTGCATATCATATTTTTATTGCATCTTTGTGTTGCGATCCTCGAAATTCTAAGCAACTCAAGGATCCATGGAGAGAGTTGGCGATTTTACCGTTTTCGTATTTGAGTTTTTCTCAAATACCGGTATGAGGACCACTTTGGTTTTAATTATTTTTCTCTTCAAAAATATTTCTTAGTAAAATATATGAGCGGAGATAATATGACTTCTCCAAAATAAAAGAAATATTGGAGGAAAAATGTTAAAATAAATTTTGGTATTTTATTTGGATTTATTTGCAATTTTATTTGCATGGGAAAAATACGCATTTTTCAAAATTGCATTTAGGTCCAGGAAAAATGTTCACTTTGTCCTAAATATTATTAGAGGACGGTGAAAATTTATTTCGGAATTTTTCGAGTCCGTTTAGTATTTTGTTTCGCCCGTTTTACTGCCTCAGGACTGTTTATATAAAAAAAAGTCAACCGACCTAACCGGGCCGTGTCCGGCTAGGACTCCGCCCGGGCGGCCTTTATAAGCCCAGTCGGCGCCCCCGCAGCCCACCCAGCCCCGCGCCCTAACCCTAGCCGCCGCCGCCGCTGCAAGCCACCGCCGCCCGCGCGCCGCTGCCGCCCCTTGCCACCGCCAGCCGCCGCCCCGTCGCCGGAGCTTCGTCGCCGCCCCGCCCGAGTACGTCGCCACCGCCGTTCCGTTCCACGAGGTAGCCGACAGTTTTTTTAAAAACCGATCGGTTTTATTTCGAAACCCTAGATCTGTTTTTTTACTAGATCGGTTCGGTTTTTCCGTCGGTTTAGTTAAATAGCGGACGTTCGTCCGTTCGTTCATTTTGACGAACGCTTTTTGTCTTTTAGTAACAGACAGCGAACGTTCGTTCGTTAGCCAGTTCGTCCGTTTTTCTTTTTCAGGGCTTTTCCGCGATTATTTTCGATCATGATTTCTGTTCTGATCTTCGTTTTAGTTTTTCTTTTCGCTCTTAAGTCGGAATCAGGTGATGCAAGCGCCTAGATCTTCGTCTCGAAGCCTTCTTTCCGTTTAACCAACTTGAACAAAGTTTTGCTACTGTAAAATTTGACTTTAGTTCAATGTAGTAAACAGATCTTGTTTCTTTCGTAGTTTGAGTTTCGTTGCTCCGTTCGTTTTGTTTCTTTTTGCAAACCGGAGTTCTTCAGTTGAACTTTCTGGTTAGATTTTCTTATTTGAAGTTTTACATGTGCATCTTAGCTTGGTTGCTTATGTATGCTATTGTTTGCTTGCGATAGAATTCCCGGAGTGTGAAGCGTGCTACTACGAGTCCCTAGGTTTTCCGAATCATCAGCAAGACAAGTAACACTTTGATCATACCCTTTATTACCCGTTTTTATGCATTAGATCAAACCCTCACATACTGCATGAGTAGGATATCTTAACTTGTCGGTTTGGGAAGTAGATTGAGGTAGAACCTATTACCTGCATTATTTTCAAACCCCTGGGAGTTACTTCTACGTTATGCTTAGGTTGATATGCTATGCTCGTAGACGTGGATTGGGCTTGAGAGTATCCATGACAGATGTGAGATGCTACTAAATGGTTCAACTTAAGGTGGCTACTTTAATACACATCTGGGTGGATTGGTTGCAGGGCACCTGGGGTTAACAGTGTTGTCCAAGGAGAACCCGGGGTTACCGTGTGATTATCCTATGGAATGCCACCCAGGCTCAAAGGGGTCATAAAAGTATTCATGCTAGAAATTTTCGTGTGCAGCCACAATGCCATTATTGGCTCTGGCATAGTATGAGTAAGTTGTGTGAGCTCTTTCAGTGGTGTACTAGCAGATGTAGGGGAAAGTAGGTGTACAGGTCCACCCGGGGTAAAGAGTAAATGCTTCTGAAAGACTGTGTCTCGGTCATACGTTTCTCAAACACCATGCAGTGCGAGAAATCCAACGGAGGAGATCGAGTCCTGTGGGCAAAAGTGTGCAAACCTCTGCAGAGTGTACAAACTAATCATGATTAGTCGTGTCCCCGGTTATGGACATCTTGAGTATCTGGTACTTGAATTATTGGTTGATCTCATCACATCAAAATTTAATTTATTGGGTTGTTAATGATGACTACTTTAATTTGGGATTGAGTTGGAGGTACCTTCTGATACGTCCAAAACGTATCTATAATTTCTGCTTGCTCCATGCCTCTTTTGTGTGATATTGCTATGATATTTATGCACTTCCATACACTTTTGATCATATTTGGACTAACCTATTAACTCAGTGAACCACAGTGCCAGTTCCTGTTTTCTCCTGTTTTTCTATTTCAGGTTTCCCCCATATTAAAAGTGCCCTAAAAATTCCGGGAAAAATACAGGAAAAATCAGCGTATCGGGAGCTTCAAGAAAAACCAAAGCAGGGCCAGAGGGGAGCCTGGGGTGGCCCAGGCGGCCACCCGGCGCGGCCCCACCCTTGGCCGTGCCAGGGGGGCGCCTGGGGCCCCACCTCCGCCTTTAGTGACCCCCTTTTGCATATATATTGCTCGCGTCCCGAAACCCTCAAGGACGAAACCCTTTTTCACGATCTCGCCTCTGTTCCGCCGCCGCCGCGCTTCCAAGATCGGGAGCACCAGGAGAACTCTTCCCGGCACCCTGCCGGAGGGGAGAACCACCACCGGGAGCTTCTCCACCACCATGGACGCTTCCCGGATGAGTTGTGAGTAGTCCCCCTTGGACCATGGGTCCATGACCAGTAGCTATGTGATGTTCTCCTCCCCTCTTTGTTCTTCATGGATTAGACCTCGTGAGCTGCCCTACATGATCGAGGCACATATGTAATATTTATGTTGTTGCTATGTTGAGTTTGCTGGGATCCGATGGATTATGAGATCATGTTCAGATTGTGTGTGAGTAATATATTTGATTCACCTCTTTTATATTTATGTTCTTGAGTAATTCTTGCATGTTCTCCGTTGTTGTTTATTGCTTTGGCCGAGTAGTAGGTAGTAACTCCAAGAGGGAACATTATGCTTGATTGTGGGTTCATGCCCCTCGATGACTAGTTTGAGTGACAGAAACATGAGTCTAGGGGATGTGCTATTGCCACAAGGGAGGAAACATCGGTGCTTGTACTTGCGGGTGCAAGGATTGTTTACTTTACGCAAAGTTCTTTTAATGCAGTTGTCTGTTGCTTTGAGTTTACACTTTGGGTGGGACTCGCAACTTAATACCAGCGAGATGTTCTAGATAGATATCTCAAGGTGGATGAATAGTAGTAGATGCAGATGGATTTCGGTCTACTTGCCTTGGCGTACCGCCCATTCTTTTGAGCCTCTACGTTTCTTTACAGCATAGTTAGCATTGGTTTGCGCACATAATCCTGTCAATTGCCCAGCTGTAATTTGTTTACCTCGCTTAGCTGTTTTATCGTCTTTTGGGAAAGAGACATCACTAGTGAACATCATGGGACCCCGGTCCATATTACCATCACTGATCACACCCGCTATTTACTTCCTGTTCTTATTTCCTAGTTGCAGTCATACCTATCACTATTACCTCTTGCGTTTGATCCTTTGTAAACAGCAAGGCCGGAGGGATTGACAACCTCTCTGTACTCATTGGGAGCAAAGTTATTTGTATTTGTGTGCAGGTCCTGTCAACTGCTAAGTTGGCGCCGTTAGCGTTGACACCTACTTGTTGGCCCTCGGAGTCTCACGGGATTCGATCCTTGGTATCTTGCCAAGGGAAACTTGCCGTTACGCTACATCTCAAACCTTCCACTTGGGGTAACCAACGAGGGGAGAGAAGCCATCAAGCAAAGTTTCTGGCGCCGTTGCCGGGGACTCCACTCTTCAAGATAGGGGAGTTGCACGCTATCTTTTATCTTTGCTTTTTAGTCTTGTTAGTTTACCTTTCAGTTTTTGCTTTAGTGTCCCTTACCAAAAATCAAAAAAATAGTTATCTTGCTTGCTGCTGCTATGGGTTCCACCGAGAACACCAAGTTGTGTGACTTCACTAGTCATAACAACGATGACTTTATCTGCACGCCTATTACTACACCTGCCACTTCAGCACCTTCTTATGAGATTAAACCTGCTTTACTGAACCTAGTTATGAAAGATCAATTCTCCGGTGCTGGAGATGATGCTGCTTTGCACTTAAATAATTTTCTTGAGCTCTGTGATATGCAAAAGTACCAAGAAATAGATGGTGATATTGTTAAGCATAAGCTTTTTCCTTTCTCCTTGAGAGGAGGAGCTAAAATCTGGTTTCAATCCTTGCCTAGGAATAGCATAGATTCTTGGGACAAGTGCAAGGATGCCTTTATTGGGAAGTACTATCCCCCTGCTAAAATAATCCAACTAAGGAGTAACATAATGAATTTTAAACAATTGGATAATGAACACGTTGCCCAAGCTTGGGAACGCATGAAATCTCTTGTCAAGAACTGCCCTACTCATGGTTTGACTACTTGGATGGTTATCCAAACTTTTTATGCAGGCTTGAACTTTACCTCGCGGAACTTGTTAGATTCGGCCGCGGGAGGAACCTTTATGTCAACTACACTTGGTGCTGCCACGAGGCTTCTCGATGAGATGATGACCAACTATTCCCAATGGCACACCGAACGCGCTCCAACAGGTAGGTAGGTAAACTCTGTCGAGGAGATTTCCTCCCTAAATGAAAAAGTTGACTTGATCATGTCTCTACTTTCCAAGCAATCTTCTATTGATCCTCATGATGTTCCTTTAAATTCTTTGATTGCTCAAGATCAAGTAGATGTGAACTTTATCTCTAGAAACAATTTCAATAACAATGCTTATAGGAGTAATTTTGGTAGAAACCCTAGACCATTCCCCTCTAATTCCTATGGGAACAACAATGCTTATCCTAACACCAAGAACTCCACTTCTGAACTAGAGATTATGCTTAAAGACTTTATCACTACCCAAAAAGCCTTCAATAAGAGTGTAGAAGAAAAACTAGCCAAACTAGATAATCTCTCTTTGAAGGTAGACAATTTAGCCCATGAGGTAGAGTTGCTTAAAATTAGAACTTCTCCTCTTGAGGAGAGGAAGACCACTCCTATGAATGCTATTCAAGTGCAAATTAATGAAAACATTAGGATGATGGCTAAACTTAAAGAGAGATGGGCTAGAGAAAAGGAGGAAGAAGATAGAATTAAGAGCCTTCCTACCCACCACACAGTTGCTACTATCCAAGTTGTTGAGGATATCCAAACTCTTAGCACCCAATGCACTCCTGGTCCCATTGGACCTATTAATGGTGATGCTATGACCTCAACCGTAGAAACTCCTATGACCATAGAAGCTACCAAACAAGTGAGCCTAAAGGACACCACTACCACTTTACTTGATAGTAGTGACATTGATTTTGATAATTGCACCCTTTCTGAAGTTATTGATTTTCTTCACAAGATGTCTAGAGATCCCCACACTAGCACACTTAACCTTGCCTTCACGGAGCATATCACTAATGCTCTCATCAAAGCTAGGGAGGAGAAGCTTATGGTAGAAGCCTCCATACCTAGAAAGCTAGAAGATGGTTGGGATCCTATGATTAAAATTAAGTTGAATAACTTCTCTTGCTATGCTTTATGTGATGTTGGAGCTAGTACCTCCGTTATGCCCAAAAGAATGTATGATATGCTTAAATTGAAACCTTTTGATCCTTGTTCTTTTGGTGTTCGTCTTATTGATTCTTCCGTAAAGAAACCTTTGGGGAAGATCGACGATGTTCTTATCGTTGTCAATGACAATTATGTTCCCGTTGATTTTACTATTATGGATATTGAATGTGAACCTTCTTGTCCAATTATTTTGGGACGTCCTTTTCTTCGCACCGTTGGTGCTATCATTGACATGAAAGAGGGGAATATAAAATTCCAATTCCCTCTCAAGAAAGGAATGGAACACTTCCCTAGAAAGAAGATTAAGTTGCCTTTTGAGTCCGTTACACGGGCTAGCTATTCTTTTACTCTTGATAAAACTTGATCTTCTCTTTTTTGCATCATGCCTAGCTTAAAGGCATAAAAGAAAGCGCTTTTGGAAGGCAGCCCACAACGAATAAAGTTTTATTTTGCATTTGTTGTGTCTTGATGATTGTTACTACAGTAGCATCATCATTGTATCTTTTCTTTTCAGCTTTGTGCCAAGTTTAGCCTCCGATTGCAAGAAAGTTCAAAAGTTGTGACGTGCAGTCCAGAAAACAAATTCTGTCCTTGGACAGAAAAATTCGTATAAAATCACCAGATCTGAATTTTGATCTGAATTTTTTTGACAGCGTGATCTATACAATTGGCTTTCGGGCGTCTGTTCGGAGTTTTTTGATTTGAGTTGCAGAAGTGCCCCGAAAAAATTATTTACTACCTGCTGGTCTGTTTTTCATAGATTCTGTCATGTTATGCCTTTTCTTCGTTTTGCAAACCTTGAGCTTGCTTTTTCTTTGCAAAAACCTTTTGGCAATCTTGAGAAACAGTAGCTCTTCAAGATTATCTTTATTTCCAGCAAGGAAAAATTATTTTATTATGGGTACTAACCTCGCTAATCAGATTATGCTGAGTTATGTATGAAGGGAGTTTTCAAGTGTGCGAGGGAAGATGATAAAAAAGATTCAAGAGGGTCAAACGCTCAAGCTTGGGGATGCCCCCGTGCACCCCCAAGAAATATTCAAGAAGACTCAAGCATCTAAGCTTGGGGATGCCCCCGTGCATCCCCTTCTCCATCAACAATTATCAGTTCGTCTTTCGTTCCACTATATTTTAATCTTTTTAGTTTTCTTTAGCTTTGCTTGTTGTTCATAACGAGTTAGAACCTAGCTTTCTTTGTGTGGGAGAGAAACACGCTCCACTTCAACCTAGAACACAACATAGGATTTTCATGCTTATCTTTGCTGTGTGTGTTCTTTGTCTTTCCATAGCTACTGTCATGTTTAGCTCTTAGTTTTCATGCCTTTCTTTTTAAAGAGCTTTTGTTTAGTTGGTTGTTGAACTCTCTTGAGTTTTCATGTTTATCTTGTTAAGAGAGTTTGTCTGTTACACTGAGTTGTGTGTCTTAACTTAAAGTAGGTAGTTGAGGTTGCTATTTAATTTTAGTAGTAACTTGCAATAGTTTTGAGGTATTGCCATGAGTAATGTTTGAACTTTTGGTGTCAAGAGCTTTAGCCTATTAGTGATAGATGTCGTATTTTGGGCAAACCGTGTTTATTTTCGAAAACCTACAAAATAGTTGAGAACTTTAGCTACTAAATGGATCACTAATCTTTGGAGGGATCGAATATTAGAGTACACTCACGTACCATGAGCCGAGGATGCGCAAGGATAACCAAATCCCCATACACTCCTCCTCGGGGTACTTGTCTCTTTCAGAACCTCCTAATTAGATTGAGAGTTACCGATAATAATTGCATGAGTTCTTCGGACTAATGTGAGTATTCAAAAGTTGACACTTCCACCTAGCCATATTTTTCTAGCCTCTTCGGTACCGTGCATTGCCCTTTCTCACCTCGAGAGTTGGCGCATACTTCGCCGGTGCATCCAAATCCCTGGCACGATACGCTCTGTCATCATAAGCCTCATTATATCCTTCCTCAAAACAGCCACCATACCTACCTATTAAGGAATTTCCATAGCCTTTCCGAGATACATTGCCATGCAACATCCATCTTCTCATGACTTGATCTTCATGTCATACATGCTTTTTGCTTGATCGATGAGCCGCATGCTAGTTGGGCCTTGCCCTAATCATTGCTACATGACGCGCTAGTATCATTGCATATCCTGCTACACTGGCAGAGGCATACATTTGCATACATCATGATAGTTTCATTTTCTTTATGTTGAGTACTTTTGTAAAGTGTGAAAGATCTTCTATACTTCTTGTAATACATAGAGTGTTGCCCCTAAAGTGAGGGAAAGATCCCAAAGAGGACAAATCAAAAGATCCCAAAGAGGACAAAATCAAAAGATCCCAAAGAGGACAAATGAGACATAAATAGAAAGAGCCATTGAGGCCACAAAAAAATAAAATAAAAAAGAGAAAAAGAAATAAAAAGAGAGAAGGGGGCACACTACTATTTCTTTTGAGAGATCCACACTCGTACTCCATCTTATACCTTGTACTCCATAGAGATTATCATTCATGCATATAGCTATGTGGGGACCTTTACACTATAGAACTTGGCTTGTATATTCCAATGATGAGCCTCCTCATAAGAGCTCTAGGTCTTCTTGAGCAAGCAAGTTGGATGCACCCCCACTAGTTCCATTGGAGAGCTTACCTTAGCTCATATGTGCATCCGTTGCATGGCAATCCCTACTCCTCACATCATATCTATCATTTGGCTTTCTCTCGCCGATGATTGTCCTCATTGATGTGAGCCTTTCACACCTTTTTTTGTCTTCCCCATCTATCATTTTTCTCTCTTTGCCACGCTAAGTGTCGACTTTCTTGCTTACGCTCATCCATTGCATGAGTGCTCAAAATATCGAAAGGGAGTGGATCATTTTGACTTGTACCTGGCCGACGGTCTGGGGATGAGTCAACATAAGATTCCAAAGAAGACCAAGTGTGAAACTTTAGTAGATTAAGTTCTCAACAATACAAAAACTATGTTTTACTCTCTCATATATCCCTATCCCCTTTCTTGCACGCAAACACCATTTGGAGACATTCGAGTCACGGACAGCGAGAGCTCTTGCACCTTTATGTTCTTATGTTACTTGTTACAATGCTAATATAGACTCTTGCTTGTTATGACTTGAATTGGATTACATGCCTTGATTGCTTTACTTAAAAGTTCTTATAAGGTTGATAGCATGTCACCACAGAAATTATGCTTGTTATCATTTACCTACTCGAGGACGAGCAGGAATTAAGCTTGGGGATGTTGATACGTCCAAAACGTATCTATAATTTATGCTTGCTCCATGCCTCTTTTGTGTGATATTGCTATGATATTTATGCACTTCCATACACTTTTGATCATATTTGGACTAACCCATTAACTCAGTGCACCACAGTGCCAGTTCCTGTTTTCTGCTGTTTTTCTATTTCAGGTTTCCCCCATATTAAAAGTGCCCTAAAAATTCCGGGGAAAATACAGGAAAAATCAGTGTATCGGGAGCTTCAAGAAAAACCAAAGCAGGGCCAGAGGGGAGCCTGGGGTGACCCAGGCGGCCACCCGGCGCGGCCCCACCCCTGGCCGCGCCAGGGGGGGCGCTTGGGGCCCCACCTCCGCCTCTGGTGACCCCCTTTTGCATATATATTGCTCGCGTCCCGAAACCCTCGAGGACGGAACCCTTTTTCACCATCTCGCCTCTGTTCCGCCGCCGCCGCGCCTCCAAGATCGGGAGCACCAGGAGAACTCTTCCCGGCACCCTGCCGGAGGGGAGAACCACCACCAGGAGCTTCTCCGCCACCATGGACGCTTCCCGGATGAGTTGTGAGTAGTCCCCCTTGGACCATGGGTCCATGACCAGTAGCTATGTGATGTTCTCCTCCCCTCTTTGTTCTTCATGGATTAGACCTCGTGAGCTGCCCTACATGATCGAGGCACATATGTAATCTTTATGCTGTTGCTATGTTGAGTTTGCTGGGATCCGATGGATTATGAGATTATGTTCAGATTGTGTGTGAGTAATATATTTGATTCACCTCTTTTATATTTATGTTCTTGAGTAATTCTTGCATGTTCTCCGTTGCTGTTTATTGCTTTGGCCGAGTAGTAGGTAGTAACTCCAAGAGGGAACGTTATGCTTCATTGTGGGTTCATGCCCCTCGATGACTAGTTTGAGTGACAGAAACATGAGTCTAGGGGATGTGTTGTTGCCACAAGGGGGAAAACAACGGTGCTTGTACTTGCGGGTGCAAGGATTGTTTACTTTACGCAAAGTTATTTTAATGCAGTTGTCTGTTGCTTTGAGTTTACACTTTGGGTGGGACTCACAACTTAATACCAGCGAGATGTTCTGGATAGATATCTCAAGGTGGATGATTAGTAGTAGATGCAGATGGATTTCGGTCTACTTGCCTTGGCGTACCGCCCATGCTTTTGAGCCTCTACCTTTCTTTACAACATAGTTAGCATTGGTTTGGGCACATAATCCTGTCAATTGCCCACCTGTAATTTGTTTACCTCGCTTAGCTGTTTTATCGTCTTTTGGGAGAGAGACGTCACTAGTGAACATCATGGGACCCCGGTCCATATTACCATCACTGATCACAGCCGCTATTTACTTCATGTTCTTATTTCCTAGTTGCAGTCATACCTATCACTATTACTTCTTGCGTTTGATCCTTTGTAAACAGCAAGGCCGGAGGGATTGACAACCTCTCTGTACTCGTTGGGAGCAAAGTTATTTGTATCTGTGTGCAGGTCCTGTCAACTGCTAAGTTGGCGCCGTTAGCGTTGACACCTACTTGTTGGCCCTCGGAGTCTCACGGGATTCGATCCTTGGTATCTTGCCAAGGGAAACTTGCCATTACGCTACATCTCAAACCTTCCACTTGGGGTAACCAATGAGGGGCGAGAAGCCATCACCTTCTCAATGATGTTTCAACTACCAAGATAGTTAAAATAAAAGTTATTCCTTCGTTGCAGGGAAAAATTGGCTTTATGAAAAAACTTTAAACCTTAGAGCCACCACCAGCCAAATATGCATATAGTGTTAGGCTTTATTGTGTTATCTTGCCAGCATATTCCATGTGCTGACCCGTTTCGGGCTGCAACATGTTACGTTGCAGAGCTATGCCGTTGGAGTTGATGGACTCACTTATCTTCCAAGCCTTCCGCTGTTATTTTGTTAGATGGCCTTATGCCATATACTTGTGTAATAAGTTCTCTTTTGAGACATTCGATGTAATAAGTGTGTGATTGCCACTCTGTTATAAATCCTTCAAGTACTGTGTGTGTCAGCATTACCGATCCAGGGATGACACAGAACATAGAGACTTCGGTCCATTCGGATCGTGGTCGCTACAAGTTGGTATCAGAGCACACGCTGAATGTAGGACACGACCACTAAAATAAACCTTAGGTCATTCTTCTCTACTCATTTCTAACTCCTCTCCATTTTCTATTCTTTAGGATGGTGTACCCAAGGAAAAAGTTCACTCAACCAGATGAAGACACACCTTTTGGCCGACACTTGAAGGAAGTCACTAGGTACCTGAACATCGGAATACCAAGCTTCACCGGGATCTACACTGCCACTCTACCAGAAGAGGAGCGATGGAATATTCAAGTTCAAATTCCCGGGAGGACATTCGCACCATCCACTGAGCCCATAGAGTTTTCTTTTGATGCACCAACCTGGAGCCTAGGCAAGAGTATGGCAGCCCACATTACCATGGGGCGAATTGGAGAAGTCTACAAGCAGGAGCTGAAGGACACTATCTACCAGATATGTGGACGCCGATATGAGCAATGGGACATAATCAGTACCCGGAAGGACAGGTCCATTGCAGCGTTCATCCAGGAGTTAAACCAGCACATTCGTCGACAGGAGCACCAGATGTGCGCAGGCATGATAGATTTGACGAAGGCATTAACCAGGAACTTCGAGCTAGAAGAGGAACTCAAGTCTACACGTGACGGATATGAGGAGGATATGACAATACTTGTGGAGAAGAAAGTTTCCAGGAGTTGAAGAAACATTTGACGACAGCCCCACTGTTGATCTTGCCAGATATACGCAAGGATTTCCAAGTGTATTGCGACGCTTCACGCTTAGAACTTGGAGGAGTACTCATGCAGGACGGAAGAGTTGTTTCTTATGCATCTCGTCAACTTTGACCGGACGAGTTGAATTATGCTACGCATGATTTGGAGCTAGCAGTTGTGGTGCATGCGCACAAATCCTGGAGACATTTTCTCATTGGAAATCGTTGTGATGTGTACATGGATCACAAGAGTTTGAAGTACATTTTCACTAAGAAGGAGCTGAACCTCAGACAGAGGAGATGGTTGGAGCTCATAAAGGATTATGATATGAAGCTGCACTATCATCCAGGCAAGGCCAATGTCGTTGCAGACGCTTTGAGCCGGAAGAGTTATGTCAATACCCTAGTAAATGGAGGATTCCCAGAAGAGTTAGCAGAAGATCTTAGGGAGCTTCGTATGGAGATAGTTCCTAGAGGTTTTGTTGCAACATTGGAGGTTCAGTCAACATTATTGGGAAAGATACGAGAAGCCCACAAGGATGACAAAGAGATTGCCGATATAAAGGAGAAGATGAGCGAAGGAAAAGCCAAGGGTTTTCGTGAGGACGAACACGACACCTTGTGGTTTGAGGATCGAGTCTATGTGCCCAACAACGCCGAGATCAGGAAGTTGATACTACAGAAAGCACATGATTCACCATACTCGATACACCCCGGAAACACTAAGATGTATTTGGATTTGAAGGAACGTTTCTGGTGGACGGGAATGAAGAAGGATATTGCCGAGTATGTAGCCGTATGTGATGTATGCCAGAGAGTGAAGGCGGAACATCATAAGCCAGCGGGATTACCTCAGCCTATGCTGATACCCGAATGGAAGCGGGATAAGCTTGGCATGGATTTTATCACCGGATTACCCAGGACCCGATCGGGATATGACTCTATCTGGGTAGTAGTGGATCGCTTCACCAAAGTAGCCCACTTTATCCCCGTGAAAACCACGTATACCAGTGCGAAGTTGGCCAAGATATACATGACCAGGATAGTATGTCTGCACGGAGTTCCGAGGACCATCGTATCAGACAGAGGAACATAGTTCACATCAAAGTTTTGCCATCAGTTGCACCAGACTTTGGGGAACTAGGCTAGAATTCAGCACAGCTTTTCACCCGCAGAATGATGGATAGACCAAGAGAGTCAATCAGATTCTGGAGGACATGTTGAGAGCTTGCGCGTTAGATTATGGATCTAGTTGGGATAAGAACTTTCCCTGTTGTGGGGACCCCGACTTAGTAGTCGAGATCACCGAATGCACGTGTACAGTGATCCCAGAGACCAATGCTCACTGAACACACAGAAGCTGAATAACAAGAGTCTTACATCCATACATATCGTCTTACACAAATTATGGCCATTATGGTCAAGTCTTACATAGATAAAGCCTCACGGGCTGAATAGCAAATAACTCAAATAGCGGAAGTCTTCGAGGATAGGTAGAACCCATGCCATCGGCCTTAACCCTACAGGCATTCTGACTAGGATAGCGTCCTAGTTCGCATGTTCGTCTCCAAAGAACGCTGCATCATATTCCTGTTCCTCCATGCCTGGCCAATTAAATAACCAGTGGCAAGCCAATGAGTACTTTGAATGTACTCGCAAGCAACCCATGATGTGGTTTTAAAGTAACAGTGCAATTGAACAATAATGAGCAATCTAGCAAAGGGCTAGAATGAATATTCTACCATCAAGTTTATGCATCAATAAACTCGCGTAACCTCGAAGACAGGTTACCGATATCAACATGAATATGATTCAACTCATCGAGTCAAGTCACCACCTTGACTCATCACACACATACTTTTACCGATGAAGTAAAATTCTGGACATAGTTTAAGTAGCACCACCCAACTGTCCATGACCGTGGACACGGCTATTCGAATAGTTTTACACTCTGCAGAGGTTGCGCACTTTACCCACAAGATCCGGGACACTTTCGTGTCATCCACGATCCCGCAGTACCTCAAGTACTCGGGGGAAGCACCCGGTCATTATCTTTCCTTAGACGACACTAACATAGAGTCCACTCGTTGGTACACGGCCCTCGAGTACAAACAATAGATCACGGGACTTGCCCTAATTTCAATGTCACGCGTACCCAAAGGGACCAACGGTGTGTCCGGTGCCCTGTAAAAACAGTCATGGCCGTCTATCCAAGCACGACCCCGTCCCGGGAAAGACCTCAAGTCTTCCCGTCACTAGTAATGCGGGCACCATGCTAGTATCGACCTAAGTAATCAATAAAGACCCGTCCCATAAGGGGTAGTGTGGTTGCACATGTTTGGTTGGGACGGTAGTCACACATAAATCTAATCCATTATTTCACCCATGCACAAGATTTACCGGCACATCACTTCTTCCTCAAGTGATGACCTAACTCAACATCACCCTCGGGCATTAGGGGCACCCGATGGGTTCATGCAAGGATTTCTACCACGAAGGTTCAAATCACACATGCATCACTAAGTATCACTACTAACTATTTGCATGCTATCTAGCACATAGCAAGATCATGAGCAAGCATGCATCATGTGGTGGTTCATCTAGGTCACCATCGTAACCCTCATCATCATGCATCGGAAACAAACGGGTTCCGAAGAACAAGTGTATCATGGTCAAAGGGTTGTTTGCCTGGATTGGCTTGGTCTTCAAAGTCTTCAAATCCTTCTCCTTCTCCTTCTTCAGCAACTTCGTCAAATACGGTATCTATACGTCGCATAATAACAACGGAAAAATAAGACCACAAATAAAACAGAAAAATTAAAGTGCTCAGAAAAATGTCAACTTATTTTTGTTAAATACTAGAGGGATTTCTAAGATGGGAAAAATTCTTAGTTGGAGTTTTGGAGTAACAGAATGGAATCTATTGATTTTAGAACAGGAGTTTTATTGTTCAAATTTGAATTTAAATTTGAACATAACAGAAAAGTTTCATGGATGTGTGTGAAAGTGGCACCATTAAATAGGTTGGAATATTACAAGAATTTAGGAGTTGGAATTATTTTATTTGGACCAGTATTCTTTTCTGTAAAAATGTTTGAAATAATTACAGAAAAGAAAAAGGAGAAAATGCCCTGTGCAACTAGGCCAGAGGGGCCACAGTGCACGGCCCAGGGCATTCAGCCCGGCCGCTCGGGCGCCAGCGCGCGCACGTCAGGTTTTCAAACCTGACGGGCGGGGCCCGGCGGTCAGCGGCTGTGAGGGGAGGGAGAGAGGGGTGAGGATGACAGGCGGGGCCCGCCTGTCATCTCCAACCTCACGGCCACGGCGACGGCGAGCTCACCGGCGTTGATTCCGGCCACGGCGACGGCAACGGAGGGCAGGGACGGGTTCAGCGTCGAGTTGCGGAGGCAGTGGTGGTGGTGCGGCACGCCGGGGAGGTCGGGTTCGCCGGCGGCGAGGTGGGACGGCGGAGGGTCGTCGGGAAGTCGTCGCTCCAGCCGTTTCCAACTGCTTCAGAGAGGCGAAAACGAGGGGAAAGCATCAGTGGTGCATGGTGGTTCCAAATCGGGCAGAAAGAGGGGCGGAGGAGGCCCGTACTGCGAGATCACCGGCGGCCCGACGCGGCGGAGCTCCGGTCGATCCCGAGCACTGGAGCTTCCTGGGGAAGAACGGGTGGTGCTGGGGGACTGAGGGAGATGTGGTGAGGCTTTTGGTGCTGAGCGGGGAGCTCAGGGGGGGCTTATATAGCCGCGCCCACGTTCCACCGTGGACTCGTGCGCCGGCGAGGTTGCAGGCGAAGCTAGAAGGGGCTCTGGTGCCTGTGATCAAGCCGGGGAGGATCGTGGACGTGTTCCACGTCCAGTTGAGGGGAGAGGAGGAGCGGGGAAGCTTCCAGACCGTGCGCGCGTGCGAGGCCGAGGAGTGGGCGCTGCGGACGGCCGGTGCGCGTGTGGCGACGGCCACTGGAGGGCGCAGGAGGAGGGGGGACAGCGCCGGGGTGGTTGCGGACGTCGAGGGGCATCGACTGGCGCGAGGGGGGAGCCCGAGGCTGTCGGGGGCAGACGATTGGCCGAGGCTACAGTGCGTGGGCGCACTGTAGCGTGCTCTGGAGCGCCCTTATCGCATGCCATTGGGCCTCTAGACGCGTCCACCGTGTCTGGGGGGTCCAGGGTGATGCAAGCACTACGGCTGAAGCCTTGGATGCTCTGGAGATGTTGTGAGAGAGAAGAGAGGCTGGTGACTTGGTAAGAAATGGATGTCCAGCAGGGTGAACTTGGGTTTTTACCCCTCAATCATGGAGCTGGGGACTTGGGGAAGTTACTGGAGGTAGCTAGTAACTAGTTGAACGTGTGGTAGAAAGTTGAGGCCAAGGTGAAAGGTAAAAGTGATCAAGAAGAGGGTCTTAGTAAAAAGCCAGAAGGTGTTTGATCAGTGTTTGGTCAAGCAAATGATCTCCACTTGCCATGACACTTGACAGGATTGAATGACATGTGAAAATAGGGTGCTTCACCAAATTTGGGCTCATTTGAAGAAACTAGCCAATGTAACTTTGGTGAACCCTAGAAATCAACAGAAATGGCTTCATCTTGTTTGAGTCAAGCTAATCATCTCCCCTTGATGCACCACTTGGTGTAGTTTCATCATTTGGGGTATTGATCATGCCCACAAAGTTTGAAGCTCCAGGTAAAAAGTTGGTAATGTTTCAAATTTGCATTTGAACAGAAAGGGTTTTGGGGTGTTCTGATCAAGTTGCTCTATTCCAAATCTTGTGCCATTTGGTCTAGGTGCCCTTTTAGGCATTTCTAGCATGTGAGCATTTGGACAAGTTTGGCAATGTAGAGTTGCTCAAACTTCAAATATGGACAGAATGGTTAAGAAGGGTTTTGAGGATGTTTTCTTGCATCCCAAGGCATGGGACTTGGCAAGATCATCAAATATGTCATATATGACATGATAGAATTTCCCTAGAATTTTTGGAGAATATTTCCTTTGTAAATATTTCAAAAGCTTAAAATATCCAGGAGGGGTTTTAGAGGGATTAGACCATTATTTTGAACATGACCAAGTGTTGAAACTCTTATATATGGATAATATATGTCCTCTGAGTCTCCCTGAATTTTGGCAAATATTTTTGAAATAGTTAAATATTTTTTCCCTATTAAAGACCATTTCTGGCCTTAAGAAAAAGCTTTTAAATAAAATAGGAAAATAACTTTTAAAATTATACTTTGTGGGTTCTGGGAGTCCTATGACTACTAGGTTTCAAATGTACCTTTTGAAATAATTTTCTCACCCTAAATCAAGCACTTGTAGTGCAAATCTTAATTCAGGGGTTTTTGGAAAACTAAATTTATAAAATATATTTTGGCCAAATTAATTTTGTAAGAAAATACTATACTGTTATATAACATTTGGCATGATCATTGGGCAGAGGTTTTGGGTATGGAGATGAATTCTACAAGAGGTAATAGTTGACTTTAATGAGCACAAGAAAAAGCACATGAAGAAAAACTCAACTCCAAATAAAAGCCAAATGATGCTGTAAAATTTTGTTGGTCCAAATTTTCATGCTTCATTGATGCAAATAACATGTTACAAAATGCAGGGTGTGACAGACCTACCCCCCTTACAAGAATCTCGTCCCCGAGATTCCTAAACTAGGTCTTAAAAGAGATCGGGAAACTCGGATCTAAGATAGTCTTCACGTTCCCAGGTTGCTTCTGCTTCGGTGTGGTTGCTCCACTGGACCTTGAAGTACCTGATGGTACGGCTTCGCGTCCGTCGTTCTGCTTCGTCCAGAATGCGGATGGGCTTCTCGCGGTAGGTCAAATCAGGCTGCAGATCAATGGCTTGGTGATCAACATCCTTGTAGAGATTGGGCTTGTCTGGAACTTGGAGACATTTCCGGAGTTGTGACACATGGAATACATTGTGCACATCGGATAGCTCAGGTGGTAGTTCCAACTGGTAAGCCACTTCTCCTCGTCGTGCAGTGATCTCAAATGGTCCGATGAACCTTGGTGCGAGCTTCCCCTTGACGTGGAAACGCTTGGTTCCCTTCAGAGGAGTTACCCGCAGGTACACATGGTCCCCGACATGGAAACTCATGTCCCGACGGTGAGTGTCAGCATAGCTCTTTTGCCTTGACTTGGCTGCCTTCAAACGCTCTCTGACTAGTTGGACTTGCTCTTCTGCTGCGCGGAGAATATCCGGTCTAAAGACTAGTCCTTCTCCAGTCTCTGACCAGTTGAGGGGTGTGCGGCATCTGCGCCCGTACAACACCTCAAATGGTGCCATCTGAAGGCTTGACTGGTAACTGTTGTTATAGGAGAACTCGGCAAAAGGGAGACAATCTTCCCACTTGGCTCCATATGCCAAGACACAGGCTCGGAGCATGTCTTCGAGAATCTGATTGACTCGTTCTGTCTGACCTCCGGTCTGTGAGTGGAAAGCTGTGCTGAAAGATAACTTGGTTCCCAGGGCTTCTTAGAACTTCTTCCAGAACCTTGAGGTGAACTGGGTTCCTCGATCTGACACAATCTCCTTGGGAACGCCGTGGAGACTTACGATTCTGTCGATGTAGAGAGCTGCCAGCCGGTTGCCATCATAAGTGGTCTTGACAGGAATGAAATGGGCCACCTTGGTCAAATGATCGACTATGACCCAGATAGAGTCATGTCCTTTATTCGACCTTGGTAATCCAGTGATGAAGTCCATTCCAACTTTATCCCACTTCCACTCAGGAACTTTGAGTGGTTGAAGCAATCCAGCAGGTCGCTGATATTCAGCCTTGACCCTTTGGCACACATCACACTTTGCAACATAGGTTGCAATCTCTCTTTTCATCTCGTGCCACCAGAATCGTGCCTTCAAGTCTAGGTACATCTTGGTTCCTCCAGGGTGGATGGAATACGGAGTGTCGTGGGCTTCTTGCAGAATCAGGTTCTTCAGCTCTGTGTTCTTTGGTACGCAGATGCGGCCTTTGTACCAAACAATCTCGCGCTCGTCTTCAGAAAATCCTGGGGCCTTGCCTAGCTTCATCTTCTTTTTGATGCCTTCAATGCTTGCGTGTCCATCTTGTGCCTTCTTGACTTCGTCCATCAGGGTCGGTCTGACTTCCAAATGATCCAGAAATCCAGGGGTGACCAATTCCAAACTGAATTGTTCGAGTTCCTTAAACAAGGCTGGCTGCCTTCCTTGAATAAAGGCATTCAAGGAGCAAGCCTTCCTGCTTAAGGCATCGGCCACCACGTTAGCCTTCCCGGGGTGATATTGAACACTGAGGTCATAGTCCTTGATGAGTTCCAACCATCTTCGCTGCCTCATGTTCAATTCCTTTTGGGTGAAAATGTACTTCAGACTTTTGTGGTCTGTGTAGATCTCACACTGTTTCCCTAGGAGGTAATGCCGCCATGTCTTCAAGGCATGAACTACTACCGCTAACTCAAGATCATGAGTAGCGTAGTTCTCCTCATGGGGTCGTAGCTGCCTGGAGAGGTATGCTATGACTCGGCCTTCTTGCATCAGAACGCTTCCCAATCCGGTTCGAGAGGCATCACAATATATCACGAACTCCTTGTGAATATCAGGTGTTGCCATAACTGGGGCGGTGGTCAATCTCTTTTTGAGTTCTTGGAAGCTTTCTTCGCATTTTGGCGTCCACTCGAACTTCTTGTCCTTCTTGAGGAGCTGAGTCATTGGCCGTGCAATGCTAGAGAATCCTTCCACGAATTTGCGGTAATAGCCCGCGAGTCCGAGGAAGCTTCTGACTTCCTTGACGGTTGTTGGAGATTGCCATTGGGTCACAGCTTCGATCTTTGCGGGA
This sequence comes from Secale cereale, assembly GCA_902687465.1. Classification (NCBI taxonomy): domain Eukaryota; kingdom Viridiplantae; phylum Streptophyta; class Magnoliopsida; order Poales; family Poaceae; genus Secale; species Secale cereale. Next base: position 577,937,267 of record LR738715.1, on the reverse strand, counting down.
TCAACTGATAATCCTTCTTCGGTCAAGACATGACCTAAGAATCCAACTTTATGCAGCCAGAACTCACACTTGCTGAATTTGGCATACAGTTGGTGCTCCCGAAGCTTGTCTAGGACCATCCTCAGATGTTGCTCGTGCTCTTCCTCCGACTTCGAGAAGACAAGAATGTCATCAATGAAGACAAAAAACGAACTTGTCCAAATATTCCATGAAGACTTTATTCATGAGATACATGAAGTAAGCTGGGGCATTGGTTAACCCAAAGGACATGACCGTGCACTCGTACAGGCCATATCTGGTCACAAATGCCATCTTCGGAATATCTTGGGGTCTGATCTTCAGCTGGTAGTACCCAGATCTGAGGTCGATCTTGGAGAACACCTTGGCTCCGCTGAGCTGATCAAACAGATCTTCGATCTTGGGAAGTGGATACTTGTTCTTGATTGTAACTTCATTGAGGGAACGATAGTCAATGAATAAGCGGATGGTACCGTCCCTCTTTGCCACAAACAGAACAGGAGATCCCCAAGGGGAGGCACTCGGGCGGATAAATCCCTTCCTCAGCTGCTCTTCCAGCTGCTTCTTCAACTCGGCTAATTCTTCCGTCCCCATTCTATAAGGCTTCTTATAGATGGGTCCTGCTCCGGGCACGAGCTCGATGATGAACTCAATGTCATGGTCAGGGGGCATTCCTGGTAGCTCATTCGGAAAGACATCAGGATACTCACATACCACCGGTACTTGCTCTAGCCCAACTTCAGACAGACAGTTGACTTGAGCGGCTCGAGCGGAAGAGGAGTTGGGAGCAAACTTGACTTCGACTCCTTGATCATTGGTCACAGTGACTGTCCGATTGGCACAGTCTAACAAGCCTTGGTGCTTGCTGAGCCAATTCATGCCTAGGATCACATCCAAGCCTTGTGATCTCAGGACGATGAGGTCTGCTAGGAAATCTACACCGTTAATGGTAATACTGACTCCCTTACAGCCTATCTTGGCTCTCATCTCTGCTCCGGGGGTTTGTACCACCATAGGGTTATTCAGGGGTGTAGGGGTCATGCCACTTTTTAATGCAAATCTTTGAGTGACAAATGAATGCGTTGCTCCAGAATCAAAGAAGACAGTTGCAGGTGCTGAGTTGACAAGGAACGTACCCAGCACGACGTCCGGGTCTTCCTGGGCTTCTTCAGCAGTGACGTGATTCACACGCCCCTTCCCATGGTTAGGTGGATTGCGAGGAGCTGGGTTCCTTGGTGGCATCCCGTGGCCTTGTCCTTGGTTCTGCGCATTGGGGCGCGGGGCATCAGGCTTCTTGTTGGGGCACACCCTTGAGATGTGTCCGGACTGACCACATCCAAAGCAAGTGACTTGGTTTGGATTGATCTTGTTGCCACCACTGGTATTGGGGTTGAAAGCTGGCCTTGGGTTGGCATACTGCTGAGGCTGAAGGTTGGTACGAGGTGCAGGAGCTCTTGGTTGCTGATAGGTTGGCTTGGCCGGGGCTGACTGCCACGGACGAGGCTTCTGGTTGCTGGAACTTCCCTTACTGACCAACTTGCGCTTGCGAGTGTCTTCCAAAGCACGCCGCTTGTCTTCAAGCATAAGTGCCTTGTTCACCAAGTCAGGGAAGGATGGGCAGTCGCACACGACAAGCGAGTATTGCAGAGTCTGATTGAGGCCTTCCATGAAGCGCTCCCTTTTTGCAGCATCAGTGCTGACATCTTCACGGGCATACCTTGACAGAATACTAAACTTCTGCATGTACTCCTTGACAGTGCCACTTCCTTGCTTCAGGGCTCGGAACTCACGCTTTTTGATAGCCATGATTCTGGAAGGAATGTGGGCCTTGCGGAATTCTGCCTTGAAGTTGACCCAAGTGATGTCTTGTTCAGCATGCATGACCTTGAATCCATCCCACCAAGCTCTAGCAGTCCCCCCGAGGCAGTGGGCTGCATAAGCCACCTTCTCGCGGTCTTCGGTGCATCCGACTAGTTCCAGTATTTCCTCAATGGAGCGGATCCAGTCGTCTGCATCCAGGGGTTCAGCAGTCTCGATAAAGGTTGGCGGTGCATGCTTCTTGAACTCTGCCAACGTGGAACGTCCATTGCCATTCCCCGCCGGCTGGCGGTTGTTGGTGACAGCTTGAGCAATCAGCTGAAGGGCTGCAGTATTGGCTTGGCGTTCCTCTCGGAAGGCTTGGAGAAGCTGAGCCATGTCCATGTTCGGAGGAGGTGGTGGTGGAGCTTGGTCGTTGGTTTGGTCGTGGCCTGCCTCTGACTGAGCGGATGCTCCGGCTTCAGGCTGCTGGGTAGAGGTACCAGTACGAGTTACAACAGGCATCCTGTTGGAGCGGTAAAAGGTCTCATGACTCGGAAGAGGGAAAGCAAGATAGATGGGCGCCTAGTAAGGGGGTGGGTGTGACACTAATCAAATCATGCAAGGGCCGAAAGGCCAAAACACATTCATTAAAATCCAAATGGGTGATATAGTCGTTTACACATTCCCGAAGGAAGAATACGACATACATCCAAACACAACAAAAGCAAACACTAGATGGTTTCATATAAACCATACAAGGACTCGACTGCGCATAGGGGTTACATGACCTATCCTACCGTAGGGGTCACATCTGGCATATCTGAGTAGCGAATAATGCCTAAGCGGCGGAATGCTCGGTCGCATATTCCGGCTCTTCTGGGTCTTCCTCCTTGTCTTCATCTGTCTGGGCCCCCTTGTCACTTGAAGGTGTGGGGGAGTGGAGGAGTTGGATACGACGGTGCTTCGTCGGTGGTGCAAGGAAAAGCTTGCGATATTCCGTTGCCGTCATCCGGCGTCGCCGAGGTGGTTCTTCATTCTTGGAAGATACATCCTCGGAGGGCCTTCCGCCTCGATATGCGATAGCGGACTGTCCAGAAGGTGCTCCTTCCTTCTTGATCCTATTAGTCTTCTCTTGAGCTCGACGAAGAAGTGCCTTGGTCTTGTGAAGTTCTTCTCGAAGCTTCATTGATTCCGAGGCCAAGTCTTGTGCCAAGCTGTCGGCACAAAGACTAAAGTAGGTCTGGAATCGAAGCGAGAGTCCTTCCTTTAGTGGAGGGGCTAGTGCGCTGCTTTCTTCTTCACCTTCCTTTCGGTAAGGTAAGAAGCGAGTTGTCATCTTGGCTGCCATCTCTGGAAGAAGTCCGCGGAGACGGGTTAGTGCCTTGAGTGCAGCAGCCTCGACAGCGAGAGGTAGTGTTGCCATCTGGGGTCCCTCGAAGAACCAACTTGTGGGAGGATCGTTTGCCTTCACGATCACTTCCACATGGTACTCCACCTCAGTGTCGGTAACCCAATGCTCAAGGTAGGTGAGGATGGGCGCTCGGTGGAACTGACACTCCTGGAGGCTATCCTCGAGAAGCAAGGGAAACCCAGTGGTCAGGTGCTCTTCGGGTACAGCGGCCATCTACAAAGGTGGAATAGGAGGGGTTAATAAGCTGATGAAATCTCAGGTTTAGAAAAGAAGAGAGGTTCAGAAGGTTTTTGAAAAAGGGGTCTCATCTAACTAACGCCCATGCTAACTAAGGCTTCCTACAGTCAGGATGGCTCTGATACCAGCTCTGTGTGGACCCCGACTTAGTAGTCGAGATCACCGAATGCACGTGTACAGTGATCCCAGAGATCAATGCTCACTGAACACACAGAAGCTGAATAACAAGAGTCTTACATCCATACATATCGTCTTACACAAATTATGGCCATTATGGCCAAGTCTTACATAGATAAAGCCTCACGGGCTGAATAGAAAATAACTCAAATAGCGGAAGTCTTCGACGATAGGTAGAACCCATGCCATCTGCCTTAACCCTATAGGCATTCTGACTGGGATAGCGTCCTAGTTCGCATGTTCGTCTCCAAAGAACTCTGCATCATATTCCTGTTCATCCATGCCTGGCCAATTAAATAACCAGTGGCAAGCCAATGAGTACTTTGAATGTACTCGCAAGCAACCCATGATGTGGTTTTAAAGTAACAGTGCAATTGAACAATAATGAGCAATCTAGCAAAGGGCTAGAATAAATATTCTACCATCAAGTTTATGCATCGATAAACTCGCGTAACCTCGAAGACAGGTTACCGATATCAACATGAATATGATTCAACTCATCGAGTCAAGTCACCACCTTGACTCATCACACACATACTTTTACCGATGAAGTAAAATTCTGGACATAGTTTAAGTAGCACCATCCAACTGTCCATGACCGTGGACACGGCTATTCGAATAGTTTTACACTCTGCAGAGGTTGCGCACTTTACCCACAAGATCCGGGAAGCTTTCGTGTCATCCATGATCCCGCAGTACCTCAAGTACTCGGGGGAAGCACCCGGTCATTATCTTTCCTTAGACGACACTAACATAGAGTCCACTCGTTGGTACACGGCCCTCGAGTACAAACAATAGATCACGGGACTTGCCCTAATTTCAATGTCACGCGTACCCGAAGGGACCAACGGTGTGTCCGGTGCCCTGTAAAAATAGTCATGGTCGTCTATCCAAGCACGACCCCATCCCGGGAAAGACCTCAAGTCTTCCCGTCACTAGTAATGCGGGCACCATGCTAGTATCGACCTAAGTAATCAATAAAGCCCCGTCCCATAAGGGGTAGTGTGGTTGCACATGTTTGGTTGGGACGGTAGTCACACATAAATCTAATCCATTATTTCACCCATGCACAAGATTTACCGGCACATCACTTCTTCCTCAAGTGATGACCTAACTCAACATCACCCTCGGGCATTAGGGGCACCCGATGGGTTCATGCAAGGATTTCTACCACAAAGGTTCAAATCACACATGCATCACTAAGTATCACTACTAACTATTTGCATGCTATCTAGCACATAGCAAGATCATGAGCAAGCATGCATCATGTGCTGGTTCATCTAGGTCACCATCGTACCCCACATCATCATGCATCGGAAACAAACGGGTTCCGAAGAACAAGTGTATCATGGTCAAAGGGCTGCTTGCCTGGATTGGCTTGGTCTTCAAAGTCTTCAAATCCTTCTCCTTCTCCTTCTTCAGCAACTTCGTCAAATACGGTATCTATACGTCGCATAATAACAACGGAAAAATAAGACCACAAATAAAACAGAAAAATCAAAGTGCTCAGAAAAATGTCAACTTATTTTTGTTAAATACTAGATGGATTTCTAAGATGGGGAAAATTCTTAGTTGGAGTTTTGGAGTAACAGAATGGAATCTATTGATTTTAGAACAGGAGTTTTATTGTTCAAATTTGAATTTAAATTTGAACAGAACAGAAAAGTTTCATGGATGTGTGTGAAACTGGCACCATTAAATAGGTTGGAATATTACAAGAATTTAGGAGTTGGAATTATTTTATTTGGACCAGTATTCTTTTCTGTAAAAATGTTTGAAATAATTACAGAAAAGAAAAAGGAGAAAATGCCATGTGCAACTGGGCCAGAGGGGCCACAGTGCACGGCCCAGGGCATTCAGCCCGGCCGCTCGGGCGCCAGCGCGCGCACGTCAGGTTTTCAAACCTGACGGGCGGGGCCCGGCGGTCAGCGGCTGTGAGGGGAGGGAGAGAGGAGTGAAGATGACAGGCGGGGCCCGCCTGTCATCTCCAACCTCACGGCCACGGCGACGGCGAGCTCACCAGCGTTGATTCCGGCCACGGCGACGGCAACGGAGGGCAGGGACGGGTTCAGCGTCGAGTTGCGAAGGCAGTGGTGGTGGTGCAGCACGCCGGGGAGGCCGGGTTCGCCGGCGGCGAGGTGGGAAGGCGGAGGGTCGTCGGGAAGTCGTCGCTCCGGCCGTTTCCAACTGCTTCAGAGAGGGGAAAACGAGGGGAAAGCATCAGTGGTGCATGGTGGTTTCAAATCGGGCAGAAAGAGGGGCGGAGGAGGCCCGTACTGCGAGATCACCGGCGGCCCGACGCGGCGGAGCTCCGGTCGATCCCGAGCACTGGAGCTTCCTGGGGAAGAACGGGTGGTGCTGGGGGACTGAGGGAGATGTGGTGAGGCTGTTGGTGCTGAGCGGGGAGCTCGGGGGGGGCTTATATAGCCGCGCCCATGGTCCACCGTGGACTCGTGCGCCGGCGAGGTTGCAGGCGAGGCTAGAAGGGGCTCTGGTGCCTGTGATCAAGCCGGGGTGGATCATGGACGTGTTTCACGTCTAGTTGAGGGGAGAGGAGGAGCGGGGAAGCTTCCAGACCGTGCGCGCGTGCGAGGCCGAGGAGTGGGCGCTGCGGATGGCCGGTGCGCGTGTGGCGACGGCCACTGGAGGGCGCATGAGGAGGGGGACAGCGCCGGGGTGGTTGCGGACGTCGAGGGGCATCGACTGGCGCAAGGGGGGAGCCCGAGGCTGTCGGGGGCAGACGATTGGCCGAGGCTACAGTGCGTGGGCGCACTGTAGCGCGCTCTGGAGCGCCCTTATCGCATGCCACGGCATGCCATTGGGCCTCTGGACACGTCCACCGTGTCTGGGGGGGTCCAGGGTGATGCAAGCACTACGGCTGAAGCCTTGGATGCTCTGGAGATGCTGTGAGAGAGAAGAGAGGCTGGTAACTTGGTAAGAAATGGATGTCCAGCAGGGTGAACTTGGGTTTTTACCCCTTAATCATGGAGCTGGGGACTTGGGGAAGTTACTGGAGGTAGCCAGTAACTAGTTGAACGTGTGGTAGAAAGTTGAGGCCAAGGTGAAAGGTAAAAGTGATCAAGAAGAGGGTCTTAGTAAAAAGCCAGAAAGTGTTTGATCAGTGTTTGGTCAAGAAAATGATCTCCACTTGCCATGACACTTGACAGGATTGAATGACATGTGAAAATAGGGTGCTTCACCAAATTTGGGCTCATTTGAAGAAACTAGCCAATGTAACTTTGGTGAACCCTAGAAATCAACAGAAATGGCTTCATCTTGTTTGAGTCAAGCTAATCATCTCCCCTTGATGCACCACTTGGTGTAGTTTCATCATTTGGGGTATTGATCATGCCCACAAAGTTTGAAGCTCCAGGTAAAAAGTTGGTAATGTAAAGTTGTTCAAATTTGCATTTGAACAGAAAGGGTTTTGGGGTGTTCTGATCAAGTTTCTCTATTCCAAATCTTGTGCCATTTGGTCTAGGTGCCCTTTTAGGCATTTCTAGCATGTCCACCAAATTTGAGAGCATTTGGACAAGTTTGGCAATGTAGAGTTGCTCAAACTTCAAATATGGACATAATGGTTAAGAAGGGTTTTGAGGATGTTTTCTTGCTTCCCAAGGCATGGGACTTGGCAAGATCATCAAATATGTCATATATGACATGATAGAATTTCCCTGGAATTTTTGGAGAATATTTCCTTTGTAAATATTTCAAAAGCTTGAAATATCCAGGAAGGGTTTTAGAGGGATTATCCCATTATTTTGAACATGACCAAGTGTTGAAACTCTTATATATGGATAATATATGTCCTCTGAGTCTCCCTGAATTTTGGCAAATATTTTTGAAATAGTTAAATAATTTTTCCCTATTAAAGACCATTTCTGGCCTTAAGAAAAAGCTTTTAAATAAAATAGGAAAATAACTTTTAAAATTATACTTTGTGGTTTCTGGGAGTCCTATGACTACTAGGTTTCAAATGTACCTTTTGAAATAATTTTCTCACCCTAAATCAAGCACTTGCAGTGCAAATCTCAATTCAGGGGTTTTTGGAAAACTAAATTAATAAAATATATTTTGGCCAAATTAATTTTGTAAGAAAATACTATACTGTTATATAACATTTGGCATGATCATTGGGCAGAGGTTTCGGGTATGGAGATGAATTCTACAAGAGGTAATAGTTGACTTTAATGAGCACAAGAAAAAGCACATGAAGAAAAACTCAACTCCAAATAAAAGCCAAATGATGCTAAAAAAATTTGTTGGTCCAAATTTTCATGCTTCATTGATGCAAATAACATGTTACAAAATGCAGGGTGTGACACCTGTGCGGAGTTCTCGTACAACAACAGTTACCAGGCCAGTTTGAAGATGGCACCGTTCGAAGCATTAAAGGGAAGGAGATGTCGAACGTCGTTGATGTGGGATGAAGTCGGAGACCGTCAGTTGTTTGGACCAGATCTGGTCAAAGAGTTAGAAGAGAAGGTTAAGCTGATTCGAGATAGACTGAAGGTAGCTCAGACCAGGCAAAATAGTTATGCAGACTCGAAGCGCAAGGAAATAGTCTATGAAATCGGAGACACAGCATACCTGAGAGTGTCGCCTCTACGGGGAGTTAAACGTTTTGGAGTTAAAGTAAAGTTAGCCCCGAGATTTGTAGGGCCATACCGTGTTTTGGAACGCATGAGAGAGGTTGCCTACAAGTTAGAGTTACCCGAACGATTGCCGGGAGTTCATGACGTGTTTCACGTTTCTCAGCTTAAGAAGTGCCATGCTAAGATGGCTGATATTCCTTTAAGAGACACAGTACCCCTGGAAGAAATTCAGTTGGATAGTGATCTAACTTATGAGGAGAAACCGGTGAGGATCCTCGAGCATGCAAGCAGAGTCACCCGCAGCAAGGTTATCAAGTTTTGCAAAGTTTAGTGGAGTCACCATACCAAAGATGAAACCACCTGGGAACGAGAGAATGATCTACGCAAGGACCACCCACACCTATTCTCTAGCCAACCCGAATCTCGAGGGCGAGATTCATTCTAAGGGGGGTAGGTTTGTAACATCCCAAATTTTTAATTTGGAATGTTATACATAGGTCATATTGCATATCGCATTTTTTTATCGCATTTGTGTGTTGCGATTCTCGAAATTCTAAGCAACTCAAGGACCCACGAAGAGAGTTGGGGATTTTACCGTTTTCGTATTTGAGTTTTTCTCAAATACCGGTACAAGGACCACTTTGGTTTTAATTATTTTTCTCTCCAAAAAATATTTCTTCGTAAAATATATGAGCGGAGATAATATGACTTCTTCAAAATAAAAGAAATATTGGAGGAAAAATGTTAAAACAAATTTTGGTATTTTATTTGGATTTATTTGCAATTTTATTTGCATATAGGAAAAATATGCGTTTTTCAAAATTGCATTTTGGTCCGGGAAAAATGTTCACTTCGTCCTAAATATTATTATTGGATGGTGAAAATTTATTTCAAAATTTTTCGAGTCCGTCTAGTATTTTTTTCGCTCATTTTACTACGTCACGACTGTTTATAAAAAAAGTCAACCGACCTAACCGGGCCGTGTCCGGCTAGGACTCCGCTCGGGGGGGCCTTTATAAGCCCAGTTGGCGCCCCCGCAGCCCACCCAGCCCCACGCCCTAACCCTAGTCGCCGCCGTCCCTTGCCGCCTCCAGCCATCGCCCCGCCGCCGGTCGCCGCCGCCATCGCAGGAGCTCCGCCACCGACCCGCCGGAGCTCCACCGCCGCTGCCGTTCCGTTCCACGAGGTAGCCGCCGGTTTTTTTTTAAAACCGATCAGTTTTATTTCGAAAACCTAGATCTATTTTTTTATTAGATCGGTTTGGTTTTTTTGTCAGTTTAGTTAAATAGCGGACGTTTGTCCGTTCGTTCGTTTTAACGAACGCTTTTCGTCTTTTAGTAACAGACAGCGAACGTTCGTTTGTTAGCCTGTTCGTTTGTTTTTCTTTTTCAGGGCTTTTCCGCGATTATTTTCGATCGTGATTTCTGCCCTGATCTTCGTTTTAGTTTTTCTTTTCGCTCGTAAGTCGGGATCAGGCGATTCAAGCGCCTAGATCTTCATCTCGAAGCCCTCTTTCTGTTTAACCAACTTGAACAAAGTTTTGCTACTGTAAAATTTGACTTTAGTTCAATCTAGTAAACGGATTGTGTTTCTTTCGTAGTTTGAGTTTCGTTGCTCCGTTCAATTTGTTTCTTTTTGCAAACCGGAGTTCTTCAGTTCAACTTTCTAGTTAGATTTTCTTATTTGGAGATTTACCTGTGCATCTTTGCTTGGTTGCTTATGTATGCTATTCTTTACTTGTGATATAATTCCCGGAGTGCGAAGCGTGCTACTACGAGTCCCTAGGTTTTGCGAATCATCAGCAAGGCAAGTAACACTTTGATCATACCCTTTATTACCCAGTTTTTATGCATTAGATCAAACCCTCACACATTGCATGAGTAGGATCTCTTAACTTGTGGGTCTGGGAAGTAGATACTGGTAGAACCTATTACCTGCATTAATTTCCAACCCCTGGGAGTTACTTCTACGTTATGCTTAGGTTGCTCTGCTATGCTCGTAGACGTGGATTGGGTTTGAGAGTATCCATGACAGATGTGAGATGTTAATTAATGGTTCAACTTAAGGTGGCTACTTTAATACACATCTGGGTGGATTGGTTGCAGGGCCCCTGGGGTTACCAGTGTTGTCCAAGGAGATCCCAGGGTTACTGTGTGATTATCCTATGGAATGCCACCCAGGCTCAAAGGGATCATAAAACTATTCATGCTAGAAACTTCCGTGTGCAGCCACAATGCCATTATGGGCTCTAGCATAGTATGAGTAAGTTGTGTGAGCTCTTTCAGTCGTGGACTAGCAAATATAGGGGAAAGTAGGTGTACGGGTCCACCCGGGGTAAAGAGTAAATGCTTCTGAAAGACTGTGTCTCAGTCATCCGTTTCTCAAACACCATGCAGTGTGAGAAATCCAACGGAGGAGATCGAGTCTTGTGGGGAAAAGTGCGCAAACCTCTCCGGAGTGTACAAACTAATCAGGATTAGTCGTGTCCCCAGTTATGGACATCTTGAGTATCTCGTACTTGAATTATTGGTTGATCTCATCACATCAAAATTTAATTTGCTAGGTTGTTAATGATGAATACTTTAATTTGGGATTGAGTTGGAGGTACCTTCTCAATGATGTTTCAACTGCCATGATAGTTAAAATAAACTTTGCTGTAGGGAAAAATTGGCTTTATGCAAAAACTTTAAACCTTAGAGCCACCACCAGCCAAATATGCATATAGTGTTAGCCTTTATTCTGTTACTTGCTCTACTGTGTTATCTTGCCAGCATATTCCATGTGCTGACCTGTTTCGGGCTACAACATGTTACGTTGCAGAGCTATGCCATTGGAGTTGATGGACTCACTTATCTTCCAAGCCTTCCGCTGTTATTTTGTTAGATGGCCTTATGCCATATACTTGTGTAATAAGTTCTCTTTTGAGACATTCGATGTAATAAGTGTGTGATTGCCACTCTGTTGTAAATCCTTCAAGTACTGTGTGTGTCAGCATTACCGATCCAGGGTTGACACAGAACACAGAGACTTCGGTCAATTTGGATCGTGGTCGCTACAAGATGGTATCAGAGCACACGCTGAATGTAGGACACGACCACTAAGATAAACCTCAGGTCACTCTGCTCTACTCATTTCTGACTCCTCTCCATTTTCTGCTCTTTAGGATGGTGTACCCAAGGAACAAGTTCACTCAACCAGATGAAGACACACGTTTTGGCCGACACTTGAACGAAGTCACTAGGTACCTGAACATCGGAATACCAAGCTTCACCGGGACCTACACCGCCACTCTACCATAAGAGGAGCGATGGAATATTCAAGTTCAAATTCCCGGGAGGACATTCGCACCATCCACTGAGCCCATAGAGTTTTCTTTTGATGCACCAACCTGGAGCGTAGGCAAGAGTATGGCAGCCCACATTACCATGGGGCGAATTGGAGAAGTCTACAAGAAGGAGCTGAAGGACACTATCTACCAGATATGTGGACGCCGATATGAGCAATGGGACATAATCAGTACTCAGAAGGACAGGTCCATTGCAGCGTTCATCCAGGAGTTAAACCAGCACATTCGTCGACAGGAGCACCAGATGTGCGCAGGCATGATAGATTTGAAGAAGGCGTTAACCAGGAACTTGGAGCTAGAAGAGGAACTCAAGTCCACACGTGATGGATACATGGAGGAGATGACAATACTTGTGGAGAAGAATGATGACTTGACAAGGAAGCTAGGAGTATTCATGGGAGATCCAGTGCTAGGAGGAGGAGAAGAAGAAGAACCCAAGGAGATTCGTTCTGAGGACTACATCATCATCGATGATACGGACTCAGACCCCGATGATAGCGATGATGACTATGAAGATGAAGCTGGAGCAGATATCATGGAATCTTCCGCCGATCAAAATTTCTAGATGACCACCCTATGACTAGTAGTTTCCCACATAAAAGTAGAATTTAGAGCACTTTTGTAACGTTAGTTAGGATCTTTGTATGCCCTTGCTTGAAATTGATTGGTGTGATATGTTTGTGTTTGTCTCATGTGCATATGTGCAGTGAATTTTCCCCTAGACCTCATTTCTATTCTAATCTCTTCCCTCTACCCCATCAGATGCTTCCGAGACGTGAGCCCGGATTTCAGTTTCCCCCTGAGCTCACTCAGTTGATCCAGCAGCAGAACACTTTGATGCAACTTCTTGTCCAAAACAATCAGAACAACAACAACAACAACCCTCCACCGCCACCACCCGTGGACAACCTGACCCGTTTTCTAAGGTTGCAACCACCAGTGTTTTCTAGTAGCATTGAACCAATAGTTGCTGATGACTGGCTGCGTAAGATAGGAAAGGAGTTGACCATGGAAAATTGCACGGATGCTGAGAAGGTGCACTTTGTCGCACATCAATTGGCTGGACCAGCAGCAGCATGGTGGGAGAATTACACAACCACTTTCCCCGTAGCCAATGTCACTTGGGATCAGTTTCAGCAAGCTTTTCGCACTGCCCATGTCTCAAATGGAGCCATGAGCATGAAGAAGCGAGAGTTTCGCAACTCGCACCAAGGAAATCGTACTGTGGCTCAGTACGTAGATGAGTTTAGTACACTATCTCGTTATGCCCCTGACGATGCGGCCATAGATGTCGCGAAGCAGGAGAAGTTTATGGAAGGGCTGAATGATGAGATGAGCATACAGTTGATGGTGGCAACCTTCAACAACTACCAAGAGTTGGTGGATAAGGCTCTTATGATTGAAGGGAAGTAGCAGCAGATTGAGAGCCGCAAGAGGAAGTATGGACAAGGCAAGAATAACTCTGGAGCCTAGCAGAAGCCCCGTTTCACCCCGAACTCGGGAGGATACACCCATAACCAAGGAAGCCACACCAATAATGGAGGGAGTTCTCACAACCACAATGGCTCCAAGAATGGGAATGGGAATGGAGCAAGCAATAATCAGAACCGCTCTACTCCATCCACACCCGCCAAGAGGGATTTAAGTCACATTACCTGTTTCAAGTGCGGGAAGAATGGACACTATGCCGGAGAGTGCCCTGAAGCAAAGAATGGGAACGGCAATGGAAGCGCTGGGAAGAAGCCCAACCCTTTCAACAAAGGACAAGTGAACCACGTGACCGTGGAGGAGGTTGAAGAGCAACCTGATGCAGTTGTCGGTAAGTTTTTGGTTAAGTCATTTACTGCAGTAGTTCTTTTCGATACTGGTGCATCGCATTCATACATTTCAAGGGGATTCGTGAATAGATATAAGTTGCCCACCAAAGTCCTTATGACCACTATGTTAGTAAGCTCACCAGGAGCGAAATATATGGCAAATCAAGGATGTTTTCAGATGCCATTGACCATTGGACGCCATGTTTTCCCCTTAGACCCAATAGTTTTGGAGTCACAAGGATTAGATGTGATATTAGGTATGGATTGGCTATCGATGTATGGAGGGAACATCGATTGTGCCAGTAAGTCTATTTTACTTACCACCCCGGAAGGAAAAAGGATCAAGTATGTATCTAGGCATTCGCCTAGGAGGACACAAGTAAACTCTCTCTCGGGAGTTGTCCAGGAGGAAGTTCCTGTGGTAAGGGATTATCCGGATGTATTTCCAGAGGAGCTACCAGGCATGCCGCCGGATAGGGATATTGAGTTTTTGATAGAGCTATTGCCTGCCACCGGACCAATATCAAAGAGACCGTACTGGATGCCAGCAAATGATCTGGAGGAGATCAAGAAGCAGATTAAGGAGTTATTGGAGAAAGGATTTATTCGACGAAGTTCATCACCTTGGGGAGCCCCAGTGCTCTTGGTCGAGAAGAAGGATGGATCATTAAGGATGGTCGTTAATTATCGGGCACTGAACGAAGTGACGATTAAGAATAAGTACCCATTGCCGATGATCAATGATTTGTGCGACCAACTACAAGGAGCTACAGTATTCTCCAAGATCGATCTATGATCAGGATACCACCAGTTGAAGATCCGAGAGAAGGATATACCTAAAACAGCTTTCACCACAAGGTATGGGCTATATGAGTATACGGTTATGTCATTTGGATTGACTAATGCCCCTGCCTAGTTCATGAGCGTGATGAATAAGGTAGTCATGGATTTCCTGGATAAGTTTGTCGTGGTATTCATAGATGATATCTTGGTGTATTCGAAGAACGAAGAGGAACACGAGGAGCATTTGCGTTTGGTTCTTGAGAAGCTCAGAGAACATTAGTTTTATGCCAAGTTTAGCAAATGTGAGTTTTGGCTGAAGGAAGTTGGATTCTTCGGACATGTTATATCCGGAGAAGGTATAGTAGTGGATCATGTCAAGGTGCAGGCAGTCACTGAGTGGTTGGCACCCACTTCAGTTGGAGAGATCCGCAGTTTTCTTGGACTCGCGGGATATTACCGGAGATTCATAGAGAATTTCTCCAAGATTGCAAAGCCTATGACGGCATTGCTGAAGAAGGACACCAAGTTTTATTGGACTGAAGAGTGCGAAGAAAGTTTCCAGGAGCTGAAGAAACGTTTGACGACAGCCCCACTGCTGATCTTGCCAGATATACGCAAGGATTTCGAAGTGTATTGCGACGCTTCACGCTTAGGACTTGGAGGAGTACTCATGCAGGACGGAAGAGTTGTTTCTTATGCATCTCGTCAACTTCGACCGCACGAGTTGAATTATGCTACGCATGATTTGGAGCTAGCAGATGTGGTGCATGCGCTCAAAACCTGGAGGCATTTCCTCATTGGAAATCGTTGTGATGTGTACATGGATCACAAGAGTTTGAAGTACATTTTCACTAAGAAGGAGCTGAACCTCAGACAGAGGAGATGGTTGGAGCTCATAAAGGATTATGATATGAAGCTGCACTATCATCCAGGCAAGGCCAATGTCGTTGCAGACGCTTTGAGCCCGAAGAGTTATGCCAATACCCTAGTAAACGGAGGATTCCCAGAAGAGTTAGCAGAAGATCTCAAGGAGCTTCGTTTGGAGATAGTTCCTAGAGGTTTTGTTGCAACATCGGAGTTTAAGTCAACATTATTGGGAAATATACGAGAAGCCCAGAAGGATGACAAAGAGATTGCCGAAATAAAGGAGAAGATGAGCGAAGGAAAAGCCAAGGGTTTTTGTGAAGACGAACATGACACCTTGTGGTTTGAGGATCGAGTCTATGTGCCCAACAACGTTGAGATCAGGAAGTTGATACTACAGGAAGCACATGATTCACCATACTCGATACACCCCGGAAACACTAAGATGTATTTGGATTTGAAGGAACGTTTCTGGTGGACGGGAATGAAGAAGGATATTGCCGAGTATGTAGCCGTATGTGATGTATGCCAGAGAGTGAAGGCGGAACATCAGAAGCCAGCATGATTACTACAGCCTATGTCGTTACCCGAATGGAAGTGGGATAAGCTTGGCATGGATTTTATCACCGGATTACCCAGGACCCGATCGGGATAAGACTCAATCTGGGTAGTAGTGGATCGCTTGAACAAAGTAGCACACTTTATCCTCGTGAAAACCATGTATACCAGTGCGAAGTTGGCCAAGATATACATGAGCAGGATCGTATGTCTGCACGGAGTTCCGAGGACCATCGTATCAGATAGAGGAACACAGTTCACATCAAAGTTTTGGCATCAGTTGCACCAGACTTTGGGAACCAGGCTAGAATTCAGCACAGCTTTTCACCCGTAGACCGATGGACAGACCGAGAGAGTCAATCAGATTCTGGAGGACATGTTGAGAGCTTGCACGCTAGATTATGGATCTAGTTGGGACGACAAATTGCCCTATGCGGAGTTCTCATACAAAAACAGTTACCGGGCCAGTTTGAAGATGGCACCGTTCGAAGCATTGTAGGGAAGGAGATGCCGAACACCGTTGATGTGGGATGATGTCGGAGACCGTCGGTTGTTTGGACAAGATCTGGTCAAAGAGTCAGAAGAGAAGGTTAAGCTGATTCGAGATAGACTGAAGGTCGCTTAGACCAGGCAGAAGAGTTATGCAGACTCGAAGCGCAAGGAAGTAGTCTATGAAATCGAAGACAGAGTGCACCTAAGAGTGTCGCCTCTGCGGGGAGTTAAACATTTTGGAGTTAAAGGAAAGTTAGCCTCGAGATTTGTAGGGCCATACCGTGTTTTGGAACGCATGGGAGAGGTTGCCTACAAGTTAGAGTTACCCGAAGGATTGCCGGGAGTTCATGACGTGTTTCACGTTTCTCAGCTTAAGAAGTGCCATGCTGAGATGGCCGATATTCCTTTAGGAGACACAGTGCCCCTAGAAGCAATTCAGTTGGATATAGATCTAACTTACGAGGAGAAACTGGTCAGGATCCTGGAGCATGCAAGCAGAGTCACCCGCAGCAAGGTTATCAAGTTTTGCAAAGTTCAGTGGAGTCACCATACCGAAGATGAAGCCACCTGGGAACGAGAGGATGATCTATGCAAGGACCACCCACACCTATTCTCTAGCCAACCCGTATCTCGAGGGCGAGATTCATTCCAAGGGGGGTAGGTTTGTAACATCCCAAATTTTTAATTTGGAATGTTATACATAGGTCATATTGCATATCATTTTTTTTATTGCATCTGTGTGTTGCGATCCTCAAAATTCTAAGCAACTCAAGGACCCACGGAGAGAGTTGGGGATTTTACCGTTTTCGTATTTGAGTTTTTCTCAAATACCGATACGAGGACCACTTTGGTTTTAATTATTTTTCTCTCCGAAAAATATTTCTTGGTAAAATATATGAGCGGAGATAATATGACTTCTTCAAAATAAAAGAAATATTGGAGGAAAAATGTTAAAATAAATTTTGGTATTTTATTTGGATTTATTTGCAATTTTATTTGCATAGGAAAAATACGCGTTTTCAAAATTGCATTTTTGGTCCAGGAAAATGTTCACTTCGTCCTAAATATTATGAGAGGACGGCGAAAATTTATTTCGGAATTTTTCGAGTCCGTTTAGTGTTTCTTCGCCCGTTTTACTGCATCGGGACTGTTTATAAAAAAAAGTCAACCGACCTAACCGGGCCGTGTCCGCTAGGACTCCGCCCGGGGGGGGCTTTATAAGCCCAGTCGGCGCCCCCGCAGCCCACCCAGCCCCGCGCCCTAACCCTAGCCGCTGCCGCCGCTGCAAGTCGCCGCCGCCCCTTGCCGCCTCCAGCCGCCACCCAACCGCCAGTCGCCGCCGCCGTCGCCGGAGCTCAGCCGCCGCCGCCGTTCCATTCCACGAGGTAGCCGTCGGTTTAAAAAAATGATCGGTTTTATTTCGAAACCCTAGATCTATTTTTTTTATTAGATCGGTTCGGTTTTTCCGTCGGTTTAGTTAAATAGAGGGTGTTCATCCGTTCGTTCGTTTTAACGAACGCCTTTCGTCTTTTAGTAACAGACAGCGAACGTTCGTTCGTTAGCCTGTTCGTCCGTTTTCTTTTTTAGGGCTTTTCCGCGATTATTTTCGATCGTGATTTCTGCCCTGATCTTCGTTTTAGTTTTTCTTTTCGCTCGTAATTCAGAATCAGGCGATTCAAGCGCCTAGATCTTCGTCTCGAAGCCCTCTTTCTGTTTAACCAACTTGAACAAAGTTTTGCTACTGTAAAATTTGACTTTAGTTCAATCTAGTAAATGGATCGTGTTTCTTTCGTAGTTTGAGTTTCGTTGCTCCGTTCGTTTTGTTTCTTTTTGCAAACCGGAGTTCTTCAGTTGAACTTCTAGTTAGATTTTCTTATTTGGAGTTTTACTTGTGCATATTTGCTTGGTTGCTTATGTATGCTATTGTTTGCTTGCGTTAGAATTCCCGGAGTGCGAAGCATGCTACTACGAGTCCGGAGGTTTTGTGAATCATCAGCAAGGCAAGTAACACTTTGATCATACCCTTTATTACCAGTTTTTATGCATTAGATCAAACCCTCACACATTGCATGAGTAGGATCTCGTAACTTGTGGGTCTGGGAAGTAGATACTGGTAGAACCTATTACATGCATTAATTTCAAACCCCTGGGAGTTACTTCTACGTTATGCTTAGGTTGCTTTGCTATGCTCGTAGACGTGGATTGGGTTTGAGAGAATCCATGATAGATGTGAGATGTTAATTAATGGTTCAACTTAAGGTGGCTACTTTAATACACATCTGGGTGGGTTGGTTGCAGGGCCCCTGGGGTTACCAGTGTTGTCCAAGGAGATCCCGGGGTTACCGTGTGATTATCCTATGGAATGCCACCCAGGCTCAAAGGGATCATAAAATTATTCATGCTAGAAACTTTCGTGTGCAACCACAATGCCATTATGGGCTCTGGCATAGTATGAGTAAGTTGTGTGAGCTCTTTCAGTGGTGGACTAGCAGATGTAGGGGAAAGTAGGTGTACGGGTCCACCCGGGGTAAAGAGTAAATGCTTCTGAAAGTCTGTGTCTCGGTCATCCGTTTCTCAAACACCATGCAGTGCGAGAAATCCAACGGAGGAGAACGAGTCTTGTGGGGAAAAGTGCGCAAACCTCTGCGGAGTGTACAAACTAATCATGATTAGCCGTGTCCCCTGTTATGGACATCTTGAGTATCTTGTACTTGAATTATTGGTTGATCTCATCACATTAAAATTTAATTTGCTGGGTTGTTAATGATGACTACTTTAATTTGGGATTGAGTTGGAGGTACCTTCTCAATGATGTTTCAACTACCATGATAGTTAAAATAAAAGTTATTCCTTTGTTGTAGGGAAAATTTGGCTTTATGCAAAAACTTTAAACCTTAGAGCCACCACCAGCCAAATATGCATATAGTGTTAGCCTTTATTCTGTTACTTGCTCTACTGTGTTATCTTGCCAGCATATTCTATGTGATGACCCGTTTCGGGCTGCAACATGTTACATTGCAGACTTTTCAGAAGAAGAGTAAGGTGCGCTAGGTCGTTTGTCATGCACTCAGCTATGCCATTGGAGTTGATGGACTCACTTATCTTCCAAGCCTTCCGCTGTTATTTTGTTAGATGGCCTTACGCCATATACTTGTGTAATAAGTTCTCTTTTGAGACATTCGATATAATAAGTGTGTGATTGCCACTCTGTCATAAATCCTTCAAGTACTGTGTGTGTCAGCATTACCGATCCAGTGATGACACAGAACACAGAGACTTCGGTCCATTCGGATCATGGTCGCTACACATTTACACGTATTGCTATTAATTTGCATTGAGTATGATTGTGACTGGATCTCTTTTACCATGAATTACAATGTCTAGTCAGTCCTTGATCTTTAAAGGTGCTCTGCATTTATGTTTTGCAGTCTCAGAAAGGGCTAGCGAGATACCATCTTGTTATATCATATTATGATTGTTTCTGAGAAAGTGTTGTCATCCGAGGTTTATTATTATTGCTCGCTAGTTCATTATGCCATTGTTATGAGTAGACATGAGACCTGAAAGTTATTGTGAATGTGGTTAGTTCATGATCTTGCTGAAAACTTGAATGACGGCCTTACATATTTACAACAACAAGAGCAAACGGAGTTTGACAAAGTTTTTCTTTATCACTTTCAGTTTATCAACTGAATTGCTTGAGGACAAGCAAAGGTTTAAGCTTGGGGGAGTTGATACGTCTCCAACGTATCTACTTTTGCAAACACTTTTTCCCTTGTTTTGGACTCTAACTTGCATGATTTGAATGGAACTAACCTGGACTGACACTGTTTTTAGCAGAATTGCCATGGTGTTATTTTTGTGCAGAAATAAAAGTTCTCAGAATGACCTGAAATTCAACGGAGAATTATTTTGGAATATATAAAAAATATCTATGTAAAGAACCAAGCCAGGGGGGCCACACCCTGTCCACGAGGGTGGGGGCGCGCCCCCTCCCCCTGGGCGCGCCCCCTGCCTCGTGGGCCCCCTATTGCTCCACCGACGTATCCCCCGACTCCATATATTCACTTTCGGGGAGAAAAAAATCAGAGAGGAAGAATTATCGCATTTTACGATACGGAGCCGCCGCCAAGCCCTAATCTCTCTCGGGAGGGCTGATCTGGAGTCCGTTCGGGGCTCCGAAGAGTGGAGATCATCGTCATCGTCATCATCAACCTTCCTCCATCACCAATTCCATGATGCTCACCGCCGTGCATGAGTAATCTCATCGTAGGCTTGCTGGACAGTGATGGGTTGGATGAGATTTACCATGTAATCGAGTTAGTTTTGTTAGGGTTTGATCCCTAGTATCCACTATGTTCTAAGATTGATGTTGCTATGACTTTGCCATGCTTAATGCTTGTCACTAGGGCCCGAGTGCCATGATTTCATATCTGAACCTATTATGTTTTCATGAATATATGTGTGTTCTTGATCCTATCTTGCAAGTCAATAGTCACCTACTATGTGTTATGATCTGGCAACCCCGAAGTGACAATAGTCGGGACCACTCCCGGTGATGACCTTAGTTTGAGGAGTTCATGTATTCACTATGTGTTAATGCTTTGGTCCGGTACTCTATTAAAAGGAGGCCTTAATATCCCTTAGTTTCCACTAGGACCCCGCTGCCATGGGAGGGTAGGACAAAAGATGTCATGCAAGTTCTTTTCCATAAGCACGTATGACTATATTCGGAATACATGCCTACATTACATCGATGAACTGGAGCTAGTTCTGTGTCACCCTAGGTTATAACTTTTACATGAGGAATTGCATCCGACATAATTCTCCATCACCAATCCAATGCCTATGAGCTTTTCACATATTGCTTGTTGCTTATTTACTTTCCACTACTACTGTTACAAAAACTACAAAAACACTATTGTTACTTTTATTGTTGTTACCACTATTTCCATATTACCTTGCTACTAAATTACCTTGCTGCAAATACTAAGTTTCCAGGTGTGGTTGAATTGATAACTCAGTTGCTAATACTTAAGAATATTCTTTGGCTCCCCTTGTGTCGAATCAATAAATTTGGGTTGAATACTTTACCCTCGAAAACTGTTGCGATCCCCTACACTTGTGGGTTATCAGGGCCGGACCTAGGTAAGCACCGTGTCCCTTGTATCTTGTTACCATCGATCCGAGATCCACAACTCAGGACCCTCTACCATAGGTATGCCGGTTTACCACCGACACCAGAGCAGCTGGGTCCCAGCCCAGATCGCGTGGGTATAGATCACCTGTAACCCTGTCTGAATCGTCTAGAAGATGCTCGGACATCCAGACTGTGTCCCGGACGTTCGACCCCCACCAGCAGGTGAGACCCAGCCGGACCATCCAAGTAGCTACCCGGGTCATCCGGCCAATGCCCGGATCGTCCGAGTACCTAGCTGGATCGCCCAGCCTTGCCTACGTGCAAAGTGACCCAAGTGGCCATGTATCCCTCTCCTTTCTCCCCCTCTGCACTAGCACTATAAATAGATGACCCCTCCTTCTTTCGAGCGTTAGCAAAGTATATTGAACTAAAAACTAGAGAGCTTTGCTCATCTACCACCACTACTAGGGAAAAGGCTAGCAGTATCGCATGGTTTTGCCTTATTAGTAGCGCGGGCACCCACGCTACTGATAAGGCGCTACAGCTAAACTTTAGCAGTAGCGTGGGTTCACCCGCGCTACCGCTAACATACATAGCAGTAGCATGCTTGCTGAAATGCTCGCTACTGCTAATGGCACGCTGCTAGTACGTGCATACCCGCGCTACAGCTAAATTTTCCAGTATTTTTTCTACGGCATATCAGCGATGTATTTGTATAGGTATTATACAGTAGTCTCATCATATGATTTTATGATCATGATGAGTTATTATATATATAATTGGGTGAAAGAGACATGGATTATATCCAAGTGGGGCAACACGGTGCATATCGAAAGTACTACTAATCCAAACTTGATCACTTTAGTTTGGATTAGTATTACTTTCGATCTGCACCATGTTGCCTCCATTTGAATCTAATCAATATTTATTTCACCCACTGATATATATATATATATATATATATATATATATATATATATATATATATATATATATATATATATAAAATAACTCATCATGCCCATAACAATATAACAACTTATCATCATCATCATAATAACTCATCATATTTATCATAATAACAAGTCATACTCATCATCATCATAGTCATCTAACAACTTCTACTCGTTATCATAATAACAAGTCATACTCATCATCACCATAGTCATCAAACAAACCCTAGTTAATTGTTCTTAGCACATGATCATGAGTGTTAGCTAGGACTTGCTACCCTCTCTAAGGTAAAATAGCATAAAACAACATAGCCCCTGACTCTCCATTCTGGAGAATAGAGATTATACTGTCTCCAGTTCCTGGGATTCGCGCAATGTTGCTTCTAAATAGCTCCCTGCGATCATTCATAACTTTTTCCATTATTTTATTGTGAGGTCTTCATCTGTTCGAGAAATCTTGTATGAACAGCGGTGACCCATAGGCAGACTTTGTCGTAAGCTAACAACATCCATGTGACCTTTTGTATGCATCAGATGAGGCACACAATCCTTTGGGGTTTTTTGTTGAAGATAATAATAGTAACGTAGTTAGCAATGTAGTTTAGCTTTAGAAGAATGTATGCAAAAGATGAACTAGTGTCATAATAATAATATTAAAATCTTACCATGCCATTTCCATGGATGTTGCCACAGTTCAACACGTGGACAAGTGGCATGTATTGACCATAATGTGGAGGATTATCATAATTCTTATAGAAAGTCTCAACATCAATAATAAATGAGACAAGATGATCTTTCTCTTCGTAAGTTAGTTCATAGACATTAGTGTAGTCGGTCTACTACTTTCTAAACATTTTTTGAAGAATGGAAATAAGTTGTCAAATGGAAATATATAAGTTGTCAACTATTTTTATAAAACAATATAAATTACACAATAAATATGTTTGAGAAAATCACATAGGGATAGAAGTGGAAGCGTATCAACATCGACCTAAATGTCAATATTCTCTTCCTCGATATTATCTTTCTCGACATTATCTTCGTCGATGTCATCTTCAGGATCACCAAGATCGAAGGTGAGATGCATACCCTCCTGAAAACCATACGCCTTGCATAGTGCTGCCCAATTCGAGCAACCAAAATGGGAGTAGGTCACCGCATTGTATAGCTTTACGTTAAAATCATAACCATAATGGGTCCTGAGGTGAACTCTCTTTATCTGCATATTTTCAAGATCATCGAAATCCAGCTTCTCCAAGACATAATGTCTTGCATGGTAGGGGATGGGCTAGTCGAATTGTAGAAAGCGGAAATTACACGTTGAAAAAACAAAAGTCATGCTTAATTACGGTAAAAGATTGTCGCCGTTGTGTACCGTATAAACATCGAAGGTCTCGTCGAGCTTAATACTGAAGCGCCGACCGCCTTCCAGGTGAGACCTATCGCATAGACCCCGGTCATCGCTGCAGTACTCGCGCTCAGGGATCCCATCGTCATCGTCAGACATTTCCTATGTTCATAATTCAAAGATTAAAGTTCTGAAATTCAATATATGTACTACAAACACTAAATTAGATCATTATTATTCATCACAGGTTGACTATTGGTCTATCGGGTCTTTTCTTGAAAACTCTCAGCTCACGTGGTGTATACATTCGACCGTCGCTGATGGTCGCTCCTCCCTTCGTCCCCGAGTGCATTACACCAAAATGTCTAGCACACGGGAACAAAGGAGAAGCGACCGCCACGACAACAGTCGGGATTCTTCTTCCTTTCTAATATATGGTGGAAACTCCCTCACTGGCTTTTCGATCGTCGGTGATGGTCGCTATTCCTCCTTACCCTAGTGCATAACAAAGGTCTAGCACAAGAAGAAGAAGGAGAAGCGACCCCCACGACAACAGTCGGGATTCTTCCTCTCTGACATTTGCGACCGTCGGAGATGGAAGCTCCTACTTTCATTTGAAAGTGCATTACACCAAAATGTCTAGAACCTTCAAATGAACAAGAAGCTTCCCCCACGACAACAGTCGGGATTCTTCTTCTCTCGTATTGGGTGGAGACTCTCCCTCACTGATTCTTTGGCTGTATGTATGGAGCCCCGACAGACTTAAAGTCAACCCGAAATGTCGTTATCTTTCTAGAAAATCCGGGCAACTCGATATTTCCTACATATTCTAGCACAAGTCGTGGCAAAATTCACGGAAAAATTCGGCATGACCTTTGCTAAAAGGGACATATCGAGCGCCTGAAATTTGCCGGAATGGAAATTAATCAACACTCCGGCAAAACATAGGCCTCTAGCTCGGAGGTTTTTCCTACAAACAAAGGCCACTTGGGCAAAGCGCTAGTAGTACACAACTTAATCACATTGTCACGGCTACTCGTCTAATACTCTACTACATCTATCAACACATCTACATCATCATCGACATGGGGATTTGGCTGCTCTCACCTCGTCGTCGGAGGGGGTCGGTGACGGGGATGACAGCGGGGATAATGCGGGGGCTCTCCTTGATTTCTGCAAAAACAAAATATAAACAAAAACATTATTATCCTGATTTTAGGACTTAGTGGAACCCTATAAGCTATTAACTAAACATTATTATGATGAATCAAAAGACCTACATTTACTAAAAAATGTAAAACTAGCTTTTTTTACTACATTACAATAAAACATAATTTCATCCATCTATCTATCTATCCATCTATTTATCCATATGTCTGTCCATCTATCTATCCAAGCATTACAAAAAAACTGGTTTCATCCATGCAATCCAGGAGAGAGGGAGGGAGGGAGGCTGCCGACGGAGGTCTTGGTCGTAGGAGGAGGGTGGAGGGTTGTGGGAGGAGGGTCGAAGCCGGAGGAGGAGGGAGGAGGTCTTGGTCGGGGGGGGGAGGATGGCGCGGCTGGAGGAGGAACGAGGGAGGAGGAGGAAGGAGGGAGGTGGGAGGAGGGTATACCGACGAAGGAGGAGGGAGGACGGTGGCGGCTATGCGGTGGCGACAGCAATGCGACGGCGGCGATAGAGCGAGGCAACATGGAGTGAGGGGAGGAAGAAGGTCGGGCACGGGGATGAAAATTGGATAAGGCACCCATAGCAGTAGCGCGGTGTGACGAGGCCGCGCTGCTGCTACACAGCTTTGCAGTAGCGCTGGTCCTAGCCCACCGCTACTACTACGGGTAGCCCCGGCCGGTGGCGGTGGGAGCACTTAGCAGTAGCACCGCCCAGCGTCCCCGCGCTACTGCTACTTCACTACCTGTAGCGCTGGCACCTAAAACGTGCTACTGCTACTTGGTACGTCTCCAACTTATCTATAATTTTTTATTGTTCCATGCTGTTATATTTTCATTCTTGGATGTTTTAAAATCATTTTATAGTCATTTTATATCATTTTTTGGTACTAACCTATTGACATAGTGCCAAGTGCCAGTTGTTGTTTTCTGCATGTTTTTTACATCGCAGGAAATCAATACCAAATGGAGTCCAAACGCAGCGAATTTTTTTGTGGATTTTCTTGGACCAGAAGACATCCAGTGGGTCGAAGAAGCACCTGGGGTGTGCTCTGAGGGGAGCACAACCCACCAGGGCGCGCCAGGAGGCCCAGGCGCGTCCTGGTGGGTTGTGCCCGGCTTGGTGCCCCCGGACCGCCTATTTTCTCTATAAATACCCCAATATTCCAGAAACCCTAGAGGAGTCAACGAAAATCAATTCCAGCCACCGTAGAGTCCAGAACCACCAGATCCAATCTAGACACCATCACGAAGGGGTGCACTTCTTCCATTGGTGCCTCTCTGATGATGCGTGGGTAGTTCTTTGTAGACCTACAGGTCCGTAGTTAGTAGCTAGATGGCTTCCTCTCTCTCGTTTGATTATCAATACAATGGTCTCTTGGAGATCCATATGATGTAACTCTTTTTGCAGTGTGTTTGTTGGGATCCGATGAACTTTGTGTTTATGATCAGATCTATCTTTTTATCCATGAAAGTTATTTGAGTCTTCTTTCATCTCTTATATGCATGATTGCTTATAGCCTCGTATTTCTTCTCCGGTATTTTGGTTTTGTTTGGCCAACTTGATCTATTTATGTTGCAATGGGAAGAGGTGCTTTCTAGTGGGTTCGATCTTACGGTGCTTTATCCCAGTGACAGAAGGGGAACCGACACGTATGTATCGTTGCTACTGAGGATAAAACGATGGGGTCTATTTCTACGTAGATAGATTTTGTCTACATCATGTCATCGTTCTTATTGCATTACTCCATTTTTCCATGAACTTAATACACTAGATGCATGCTGGATAGCGGTCGATGTGTGGAGTAATAGTAGTAGATGCAGGCATGAGTCGGTCTACTGATCTTGGACGTGATGCCTATATAATGATCATTGCCTGGATATCTTCATTATTATTTGAAGTTCTATCAATTGCCCAACAGTAATTTGTTCACCCATCGTTTGCTATTTTTCTCGAGAGAAGCCACTAGTGAAATCTACGGCCCCGGGGTCTCTTTCTCATATTATTTTCCTTTGCTTTTACTTTCAGATCTATTAAACCAAAAACCCAAAAATACCTTGTTGCAATTTATCTTATTTGGCGTTCGATCTATCAATATTTACAACTCTATCATGTCCGCTACCGAAAGGGATTGACAACCCCTTTTACACGTCGGCTTGTGAGTATTTGTTATTTGTGTGCAGGTGTTGTTTACGTTGTGTTGCTTAGTTCTCCTACTGGTTCGATAACCTTGGTTTCATCACTGAGGGAAATACCTACCATTGCTATACTGCTTCATCCCTTCCTCTTTGGGAAAAATACCTACATAGTTCTAGCAGACATCACTACTTCACTACCTGTAGCGCTGGCACCTAAAACGCACTACCACTAAGTAGCAGTAGTGTGGCATATAAACCTGCGCTACTGCTAATATTCTATCTACAACCTTTTCCCTAGTAGTGCACTCCATTGGAGCCCAAGACCTCCATTGGAGAAGATCCCTTTATGGATGCAAGGCTCCTACAAGGGGAGATCCTCCATGGATGCAAAGGCCCTTACACTAGGGAAGATCTATCTATCTCCAAGACCTCGTTTCCTTTGGATTTGAGAAGAACCCAACCCTAGTGCTATTTCCCTAGGATTGCTCTTGCATACTTGTGGATCTCATGTGTGCTATTCTAGTGGATGTGTGATTTGCACTTGTTTGAGTGATTTCCCTCTTGTGTTCTTGCTTATTCTTACTTTTCCCCTTCCAAGTGTGAAAAGATTGACCATCTAGGGTTCCACCTAAATCACTCTTTCTTTACCTAACTTGGTTCAGAGCATGGGACTTTAGCGAAGGAGATATCAGTCTTTTATGAGGTCTAACAACGGCGTGGAGAGAAAATACTCGTCCCACTAACAAACATGCGGTGGAATAATTTAAATTATTTCACATTCCGGTTGCCTCGAGCCTCCGTCCAAAATGAAATTGGTGTGGATTTATTTGGTACAGATACTTTCCAATGAAAGTTATAGCACTTCTCTAAGAATGGATCAAAGGAGTAAAATGCCTGATGAAAACATGATTCCTTTGGAAAATATGGCAATCCCGTAGTGAACGGGTCCTGGACTGTGTTTGGAGCGAATAGTGCTAGCTAGAACAAGACTTAATTTGTTAAAGTCACTAATCCTAAGCAATTCCAATATATAATATGAGTTGTTTTTGTTTGACCAAGAAATTTTTCGAGAGTATCATTTCATGTATGGCTTGGTATTGGTGGGGTTGCTCCCTGGACAAACGGTCTTTGCATTGGGTGGCATGGGAGAAGCTTGCATCACCAAGAGCAAACTGGTGGAATGGGTTTATGTGATTTAGAGATTTTTAGTATTGCACTATTGGGCAAGCATGGATGACATTCATCTCAGAGCAAAATTCACTATTCACGAGAGTTATGAAAGGACGTTATTTCCATGACTCAGACTTCATGAAGGCCATGATTCCGCATTTGGCTTCTCATGTTCGGCAAGTGATCATAGTTGGTCAAGAAGCTCTTCAGGTAGAACTGATAAAAGCAAGTCTGTGATGGGAAGTCCATATATCAAGAATGATAAATGTATCCGATGAACTTGACACTATTGTCTATGTTACATGGCAAATGGTACAACTCTTGAGATGGTGAATGAGCTAACTGATAGTGACAATTGGACATGGAGGACTGGATTTCCCGGGATATTAATGTTGCAGCACCAGGCGCATTGACGATTCTGAATATCCCTCTTAGTAATGATGGTGGCGATGATTTTCCTACTTAGGCCCATGAAATTTCTGGAATCTACTCTATTAAATCCGTGTATCGTGCTCCTGTGACTCAAAAGGAGTGTCTTGCTCTGGAGGAAGGGACAGGTGCAGGTACCTGACAGACCAAATATCGTATGTGGAAGACCATATGGAAGCTCAAGGTTATGCCCAAGGTAGAGCGTAATAGTGGTGGGTCATGGAAAGAATCCTGCCCGAGAATGCACACTCAAACAATGACATATTAATAAATGAATCGGTGAAGAGTTTTCTTAGCAATGGGAGAAGATTTGATGCATGCGTTAATGCATTGGTCCAATGCAAAGTGCTTTTGGGTTGAAGCCTTTACGTGGTTTAATATACAACTGCCTCGACGGCATCCCTCGACATGGTCACATGGTATTCTATATGATGGTTGATTTAGTGATGTTCATAGAGCGAAGATATCATAGTCACGTGGGCTATATGGCAGTCTAGTAACAAATTGACACATGATGATGACCGTTCAGACCTGGTGTTCTCAGTTAGGTGTATCAGAGAAGGCCTAACTATCTTGGACATCCCCTGTTAACATGTAAAAAATCTCCTAGGCCATGGTTGGCGTCCGTCAAGAGAGGGGTAGGTGCAAATTAATATTGATGGGGCTCTGAATCTTGCTGAGAGCAAGGCTGGTGAAAGAGAGGTGGCGTGGTCACCCTCTTCGTTACTCGGAGCATGGAGCAAGCCACACGAAGGTGTCACTAATCCGTTCATTGCGGAAGCTTTGGCATTGCGGGTTGGCGTTATATTCGCTAAGCTTCGAGGCTAACCACATGTGATAATGGAAATAGATTGACAGGATCTGGTCTATCAATGCACTTCTCGCCGTAGCTCCATGTTTGTTGTGGCACCAATTCTCTTAGAAGTCGAAGAGCCAGCTTCATCATTTTCATATTTTGTATTTCAACATATATATACAGATTAACCAAATCAGCCAGCTCCTTTTTGTTGAATCAAGCTCTCTGAAATCCCCACCCAAAAAAGAGCTACCTAGAACAACGATATCGATTATGTCCTCCCGAACATGGAATAAATTTAGAGTAACGCCTGGTTCTTCTGACAACTTTGGCATAAGGTGCCCTCTTCCCAGCTTATCCTGGAAGTCACCCAAGCCCCCC
>LR738715.1:577794335-577900669 GCA_902687465.1 Secale cereale | reverse complement strand
GACAAAATCAGGTGTCTTTTTTGCCATGAGCTTCTCGAATGTCCAAACTTCACAAAATTTTGCACAGAATGAGTTCACATACAGGAGCATCTAGCACCACAAAAAGATGGAATTTTTTGAACATTTTTTCTATTTCAAATGGCGGTACTGTTCGGGCACCAAGTCGCCGCTCTCATCTGAGTGACTCAATGTCCAAACTTCACAAAATTTTGCACAGAATGAGTTCACATACAGGAGCATCTAGCACCACAAAAAGATGGAATTTTTTGAACATTTTTTCTATTTCAAATGGCGGTACTGTTCGGGCACCAAGTCGCCGCTCTCATCTGAGTGACTCAATGAAAAAGAAAAACACCTGCATGAATCTTCACGTAAAATTAATCATATAGGATTTAAGGCACATCTAAATGTGCTTTAGCAAACCCAAAATCTTAACGTATCAGTTATTTCAAGCACTAGGCGCACCCAGTGTTTCAAAAACCAATACATTTTGACAAGCATCTCCCTGAACACATAGCATTGTACATGGTCTTAAAGGCCCCAATGAACCAGTTTGCGAAAATAAAATACGACTATCAGGTGCAAGAAAATATGAGTCAGTTATAGACAAACAACATCAATAATAAAGATAGACAAGGTCATATCATTCGTTCATTACAACAGTTACAATGGAACAACTGGCACTAAGTAAGTAAAACACAACAAATCAAGTGATGTTTCGTGCAGATAATAATACAGCCTACATAAAAGTAGCGTTTCATCAGGCGAGACTTTCTAAGTGTCAACTACACAACTGACTGGCTCTGATTCAACTATTTTCAAGCCAATGTATATATAATAATATGGCCCTCCAAAGAGGGCCAAAGAATGATCATCGTCCCTTCCTTTTCCTTTACCTAACAAAGCATGGCCAAGCAACGTCTTGCCTTATTACTCCCCATTTGGCCAAGCAATAGCAGCATCAACTAGGCTAAGCGTCTGACTGGCTCGCACGCTTGGTGCTTATATGTTGTTGCTTCTTCAGGATCGACTTCTCGTACCTCTGCATCCCCTCCCTCGCCCGCCGCACGCTGCACAGCGGGCAGTACCAGTGACCCTTGGGGACACAGGTGCGCTTGGGCGTCATGCAGTACACGTGGTAGGCCTCGTCGCAGCCGTCGCACAGCGTGATCTCCTCATCGTCCTTGTTCTTGAAGCAGCCCCTGCAGAGGCACGAGGGGCAGTACCAGCACTCCAGGTTATTCTGCTTCTCGAGCGCGATCTGGCTCGTCCTCAGGCACCGGATGTGGTAGAACTTGTAGGGGCAGTAAGGGTGGCCGCACACCAGGAACTGCTTGTCGTCGTCCTCGCACGTGCCGCAGTGCTTGCACAGCTTCGACAGGGCGGTCGTGTACAGGTCCGGCTCATTCTCTTCCTCCACGCTCGGCACCGAGCTCCCTTCTCTTTCATCGGCTGCCTCGATTCCGCTGGCAACTTCAGGTGGTTCTATCTTCTTGACGACCTCAAGCTTGTCACACAGAGGACAATCACCGTGCAGGCTGTCATGAACATTCTTCTTGGCGCCTGCAGCCTTTCCCTTTCCCTTATTGCTGCTGCAGGCAGGACAGTGCCAGTTGTCCGGGATTTGCTTCATAGCAGGATGGAGTCGCTTCACACATTCAAAGTGGTATGTTGTGTCACATCCATCACAGATAAGGCTTTTTTCTTCTTCTGCACTGGTTCCACATTGTTTGCAAGTGCAAGTTCGACCAAGTCCACATGTCCCAGATCGCTTTGGTATTGTAGAATGACCGGAATCACATGGGGAGAACTGCGTGGTCGTATTTGAATCCTTGGGGATTTTCTCGACGAAACCACCCAAACTTGTTTCCTAATGACATATGTAATCAGTAAAATTTATTAGCTGGATGTAACCATTTTAAAAGTGGCTAACAAACTGTCCACAAAAACACTGAGTACCTCTATCCTGTGCTCAGCAGCAACCTCTACTTCAGAAACTCCAGAAGCCTGTAAAGATTATATCATAAGTGTTGCCCAGCACCAGCATAAAGAGGAATTATAGCAACAAGTTAAGCATCAACAGCAGCTTGAGGTACAGTTGTCCGGAAATACATGTCTCTTAAGTATGGGGGTAAAAACTGCAAACTTACTTGCTTCTGATAGGAAGCTCGTGAAATGATTGGGAGATTGCTGGCTAGACTTGTCATCTCTCGGCCAACTTGTTCAAACTTCTCCCATATCTATATCAATGCACAAATATACATACATATTAAAGTATTATTTGCCTGAATGTTTCATGGAATACTTATAGCAAGCAAAAAAAGAGATGAAAAGGAGAAAAGACCAAAAATAAGAAGAGCAGCACAGGTCTTCTGAGAGGCGCAGGAGGTGGCGCGCTAACGTCTACACAGCTACACCAAATCTAACCATTAGTTGATTTTACCCCAACACATTACAGTTGTTTTTCGCTATCTGTCCATTTTAGTAACGGAAAGGAGGAAAATAAAACTTCCTCACTTGGATTAATACTCCAGCATTGAGGTGCACATGCAGAAGAATGATTCGACAATTTTGGTTTACGTGTGCTCACAGATGCCACAGTGAAAATACAGGGGCCATTTGAGACACTACAGTACATAAAAGGCCTGCTCTAGGCTGCCAACTAGAAGTGATGCTGACGTGTCTCTATTTGATATCATAAAACACAGTAATAATCATAGTTAAAGAAGGCGCGCCTAGGCTCTAGGCGATAGCAAAACACCTAACACTGAATTATGCTTAATCTGCACATAAGCATGAGCCTTGGTTATAAAAGAGCAAGGCGATGGCAAAACGCACGCGCAATTAACGCCTAGCGCTTTTTTGAACTACGGTAATAATCAAGAACACGGCTACTTTTTCCAATGAATGAATTAGAAATAGCTACCTGCTGGATGTGGTCGTTGAACAGAGCCGGGTTCCGTGCATAGTTTCCATTTCTCATGTTGGCGTCAATTTTCCCCAGATCAATGACCTCATCAACCTTACTCACATGGAAAGTTCCAACTAGCAAATCACACAACATGGCAAACTTCTCCGAGATAAAAATGTCAAGGAGAGCATTATTGCACATTGCTGTGTTGGCATCCAAAGATGCTGCCATCGCATCTTTTAATGCAGTAGAGGAGCTAATCTCTTTAGCACCTGCTGCTCCAGCAGGATGCTCTTCTGACGCTCCTTGGCCTTTATTCAGGTCACCCTGGTAATCACAGAGAAATTCACTATCAGAGGAAATTCCTATCATAGACAATTAGACAGTATACATTAGGTTTGCTTCTTTTATGGTATATATGTCCTGAACAAGAGCATTATTACTGACTTTTTGCACTGATTGACAGCAATTGTATCTGAGCGCATCTTGTATGCAGCTCTGAATCCCCCCACCCTTATTTACACCTGGGGATTGCAGGAAGCCCTCCAACGTGTTCCTCCAAGTAATCCAATGCCTGGGCAGGATCTGGTGGCCATCTTGGCCAGAAGTGCCGGTACAGGGGACGATGGTGGCACAAGGCTGCACACAGAGCAAGCAAAGAAAAGCACTGAGCACAGTTTTCAGTTATGTAGAACATCTGCAGAGGAAAAGATATTTCGTCTATTGGGTACAGAATTGCTAGGCAGCGGCAAGATTCATGGCATTGGAAGAACCTAGTTGCAAATCTAGGCGCTTAAAAATGAAATCTTGGGCGGCTGGTGGCGCCAGAGAGCAAAGACGGCCAGATATTCGAACTGCAATAGCAACAAGGGGAGGGGGGAAGAAGAAAGAAGACGAGAAGGCTAGGGATTGCAATGCTTACCGCTCCGGGGTCGGAGCTGGCGCCGCGGGTGGCCGTGCGGCGGCGCTTGTAGGTGACGAGGACCTCGGACGACGGCTGCTCCCCCGGGGCAGGGCGCTTGGGCGGGGCCGGCGGCGGGGCGGCGCCGTCCTGGGAGGTCATCTTCCGGCACGGTGGCCGCAGCACATGCCCAGCAAGGAGCGAGCCCGTGGCCGGAACCGGGAGCGAAGCCTCGGAGGGGGTGAGAGGGGGCGAAGGCAGCGTGGGGGCGAGTTTCTAGGGTTTCGGGTGGCGGTTGCGGAGGAGGATTTGGGTTGGGATCTCCCGGCGAGGGGAGGGGAGGGGAGCAGCGGAGCAGAGAGGAGCGGGACAAGGTGGGAGATGAGTTTTTGGAAGAGGAAAAACGGAAAAGGGAAAGCCAGACGGACGGACTGTTGGGCCTTCTGTCTGGGGGACGGAGGGGCGGCTATCTATGGATGTGTTTGGTTTGAGGGACAGGTCAGGGTGGTTGAGGTCATCCCCAACCAGGTGGCTAGGCATAGCCTTTCTTTTATTTGGTTAGAAGGATGAAGTTATCCTATGTTTTGTTTGTATGGAAAGATGAAACGTGATTGAGCATAGCCATTGTAGTGTTTGGTCGAGGGATAGTTGAAGAATAAGGGTTATGGTAACCTTTTTTGACTTCAGATGA
Organism: Secale cereale; assembly: GCA_902687465.1. Taxonomy (NCBI): domain Eukaryota; kingdom Viridiplantae; phylum Streptophyta; class Magnoliopsida; order Poales; family Poaceae; genus Secale; species Secale cereale. The sequence continues at coordinate 577,896,166 of LR738715.1, read as the reverse complement.
TGAGATTACCCTCATAATTTGCATTTTTCAATGAAAGAAAGGAAAATATGTTGTGTACACTCATAATTCCGAAAATTTATACTATTTCACAACAAGTCAAAACAAAACAGTAGAACAAACTTTGAACATCATCACATATAATAATTCAACATTTCATATATATAACTCAAGGCATATAACTCATAGTTCAACATTACATGGAGTGCTACTAGAACCTAATAGTTATACAACCATAGTTATTGTCTGGTTGCATCAAAAGAGTTAATCCATACAATCCATAGTTCATGTTTTGGTTGCATCAAAAGTACAAGTTAATCACAGTTCATCGCATATGCACTCATCATCCTTACGCTTCAGGGAAAGTACTCTTGACATACCTAGAAACCCAAACCTTTTTTTGATCATCTTCTAACACCTTGAATGCCATAGCAACACGAGCATTGTCAACCAAATATGCATAGTAATGAGCAAGGTGATCCAAACTGAAACAGGAAGTACTTTCATGCTCTCCCAAAGACCATCTATGGCATTGTTCTCGCTGCTAATACTCTTCTCTATGGTAATAGCAATTCTTTCACTAGATGCTAGTATGGTTTCATGCAACTTGTCTTCTAAGGATTTGGTTTGGCTTTCTTTGGTTTGGGACCAGATGAACCTATATTGGTTGATTGTGCAACCTCTTCATGTGGGGCAGTGGGTTTCTTGGATGTCTCTTCTTCAAGATTTACCACTTCTGTAGCAAGAGGGTCACTTGAGCCTTTTGCATATTGCCCTGTAGCCATGCTCCCTTCACTTGTGTATGTTTTACCTCGGATTGAAGTTGTGCGGCTAGATGTGCTCACGGTGACCTTCAGATATCCTGCAATAATACACAATAAACATTAGTTCCGGTAAAAACACAGATAATATACATCAGTCTAGCACACGCACACATGAGCAGACTCAAGCACACGCACGCATGAATACTACGCATCAGCCTACAGCAGCAAAGCATCAAGCGCACACACATCGGAACACACACACGCCAACGCAGCCGTGCACATGCAGCCACTCGTCTGTAATTCCTTCTCCACCTCCGCCAGCACGCCCTGGTGGTGAGATTTTCCCAAGGTCACCCTCCCCACGGTGGGTAAGGGTGGCCTCCTGGTGCCGCTCACGCCTCCTTGGGCCTCCAACTGTCGCTCTCGTTCAGATCGAGTCGCGCCGCCGCCTCAAATCTAGCACGTGTCGCCCCTGTGCACACCCTCCGCAACGGCAGGGCGGCACACCCGATTGATGGAGGTAGGGAGATATAAGGAAAGGGGAGGAGAGGGAAAGAGTAGAGAAGGACTCACCTCGCCGGCCTCTACTAGGTGCATCACGGTCGTTGCTGCCGCCGCCCACAGAAGTGAGAGACGGGGAATGGGGAAAGTGTTGGGAAACGTTGCATGGAAAACAAAAAAAATCTACGCACACGTAAGATCTATCCATGGAGATGCATAGGTACAAGAGGGGGAGAGCATCTACATACCCTTGTAGATTGCTAAGCGAAAGCGTTTATCAACGTGGTTGATGTAGTCGTACACCTTCACGATCCGTTCTGATCAAGCACTGAACGTACGGCACATCCGCGTTCAGCACACGTTCAACTCAATGACGTCCTCACCTTCTTGATCCAGCAAGAGGGGCAAAGTAGCATATGAGTTCCGGCAACACGACGGCATGGTGACGGTGGTTGTGAAACTATTTTTGCAAGGCTTCGCCAAGCACAACGGATTTAGAGCGGAGGATGAACTAGAGGGAGAGGGGGCGTCGGTACACGGCTTGGTGAATGGTGGTGTGTCGCACCCCCTCCCCTCCTCTCATATATATAGGTGGAGGGGGAGGGGAGGCAGCCTAGGGCGCGCCCCAAGGGGGTAGGCGGCTGTCCAAAGGGCTCCTGCCAAGGCGCGCCCTTCTACTTCTTGAGCTTGCGTTGATTTTTTTCCTTGAAGAGGAAAGGGTAATGCAGCAAAGTAGAGATAAGTATTTCCCTTAATTGAGAACCAAGGTATCAATCCAGTAGGAGGTACAAGCAAGTCTCCAATGTATGCGCTTGCACAGACTAACAAACACTTGCACAAAACGCGAAAAAGGGGTTGTCAATCCCTTCAATGTCACGAACACGAGTGAGATCTAAAACATATAGATTTAAAACTAAAGTAAAAAGCTAAATAAAGTAAACACAAAATAATTGCAGCAAGGTATTTTTGGGTTTTTTGTTTAATAGATATGAAAATAATATATGTAAAATAGACCCGGGGGCCATAGGTTTCAGTAGAGGCTTCTCTCTTGAATAAAGCATACGGTGGGTAAACAAATTACTGTCGAGCAATTGATAGAAAAGTGCAAAGTTGATGATATATAAGGCAATGATCATGAATATAGGCATCACGTCTGTGACCAGTAGACCGACTCCTACCTGCATCTACTACTATTACTCCACACACCGACCGCTGTCCAACATGCATCTAAAGTATTAAGTTCATAAGAACGGAGTAACGCCTTAAGCAAGATGACATGATGTAGAGGGATAAAGTCAAGCAATATGATATAAACCCCATATTTTTATCCTTGATGGCAACAATGCAATACGTGCCTCGCTACCCCTTCTGTCGCTGGGTGAGGACACTGCAAGATTGAACCCAAAACTAAGCACATCTCCCATTGCAAGAACTACCAATCTAGTTAGCCAAACCAAACCAATAATTCGAAGAGAGATACAAAGACATCAAATCATGCATATAAGAATTCAGAGAAGATTCAAATAATATTCATAGATAATCTGATCATAAATCCACAATTCATCGGATCTCGACAAACACGCCGCAAAAGAAGATTATATCTGATAGTTCTCCAAGAACATCAAGGAGAACCTTGTATTGAAGATCAAAGAGAGAGAAGGAGTCATCTAGCTACTAGCTATGGACCCGTAGGTCTGTGGTAAACTACTCATGCATCATTGGAAGGGCAACAAGGTTGATGTAGAAGCCCTCCGTGACCGAATCCCCCTCCGGTAGAGTACCGGAAAAGGCCTCAGATGGGATCTCACGAGATCAGAAACCTGTGGCGGTGGAAAAGTATTTTCGTGGATGCTTATAGGGTTTTGGAAATATTTATTAATTTATAGGCCAAGGTAGGAGGTCAGGGGGTCTCCGAGGGGGCCACAAGCCCTAGGGGCGCCCCCCTAGGGCATGCCCCTGGTTTTTTGTCTCCTCGGGGACTCTCTGACTTGGACTCCAAGTCCTATATGTGTCTTCTGGTCCAAGAAAAATCATCGCGAAAGTTTTATTCTGTTTGGACTCCGTTTGATATTCCTTTTCTGTGAAACTCAAAAAAAGAGGAAAAAACAGAAACTGTCACTGGGCTCTAGGTTAATAAGTTAGTCCCAAAAATAATATTAAATAACATATTAATGCATATAAAACATCCAAAGTTGATAATATAATAGCATGGAACAATAAAAAATTATAGATACATTGGAGACGTATCACGCCCTCCTTCCATACTTGGCGCGTGGGGGGGGGGGAAGGGGGACCGACGGCCCCTAGGGCGCCTCCCCTTCCTTCTTCCTTGCATGGAGAAAGGTAGGAGGGGGTCGGCCCCTCCTCCTTCCTTCCTAGAGCCGGTTGTGGGGTGCGCCAGCCACCTTGTCGGCTGGTGTGCTCCCATCATTTTGGCCTGTTAGGACGAACAACTCCCCGTGGCCTCCCGGAACCCCTTCCGGTAATTTGATAATTATCGGGTGTATTCCGGAACCCTTTCGGAGACTGAATGCTATCATCCTATATATCAATCTTTACCTCCGGACCATTCCGAAGCTCCTCATCATGGCAGTGATCTCATACGGGACTCCTGTAAGGGTATATTTCTCCCTAAGTGGTTTTGGTGATTGATGACAATGCATTTGCGGACTAATCGTGTGCATTGAGCTTTTCAGATATCTCATGTCTAGGCACAAGACGATTAACTGCCCCTCGGAGCCTATCGAAGACAGTGTTTCCTTTTGTTCTTTTCGGTGGAATTGAGTCATAGGAAAGTCGTACTATTAAGAGGGGGTCCGTGCTACTTCTCGAGCTTGTGTTTTATTCCCTCGAAGAGGAAAGGTTGATGCAGTACAGTAGCGTAAGCATTTCCCTCAGTTTTTGAGAACCAATGTATCAATCCAGTAGGAGACCACGCGCGAGTCCCTCACACCTACACAAACAAATAAGAACTTTGCAGCCAACGCGATAAGGGGTTGTCAATCCCTTCACGGTAAGTGAGGTCTGATAGATAGGATATTGTAATATTTTTGGTATTTTTTATATAAGAACAGAAAGTAAATAAAGCAAAGTAAAGTAGATGAAAGATTAATATGTTGAGAATAGACCCGACGGCCATAGGTTTCACAAGTGGCTTCTCTCATGATAGCAGAATTCTACGGTGGGTGAACAAATTACTGTCGAGCAATTGATAGAAAAGTGCATAGTTATGAGAATATCTAGGCATGATCATTATATATAGACATCACGTCCGTGACAAGTAGACCGAAACGATTTTGCATCTACTACTATTACTCCACACATCGACCGCTATCCAGCATGCATCTAGAGTACTAAGTTCATAAGAACGGAGTAATGATTTAAGCAAGATGACATGATGTAGAGGGATAAACTCAAGCAATATGATATAAACCCCATCTTTTTATCCTCGATGGCAATAAAACAATACGTGCCTCGCTGCCCCTGCTGTCACTAGGAAAGGACACCGCAAGATTGAACCCAAAGCCAAGCACTTCTCCCATTGCAAGAACTATAGATCTACTAGGCCAAACCAAACCAATAATTCGAAGAGACTTGCAAGGATATTATAATCATACATAAAAGATTTCAGAAAAGAATCAAATATTGTTCAAAGATAACCTTGATCATAAACCCACAATTCATCGGATCTCGACAAACACACCGCAAAAAGATTACATCGAATAGATCTCCTCGAAGATCGAGGAGAACTTTGTATTGAGACCCAAAAAAGAGAAGAAGCCATCTAGCTAATAACTATGGACCCGAAGGTCTGTGGTAAACTACTCACAACTCATTGGTGAGGCTATGGCGTTGATGTAGAAGCACTCCGTGATGGATCCCTCTCCAACGGAGCTCCGGAACAGGCCCCAAGATGGGATCTCACAGGAACAGAAGGTTGCGGCGGTGGAATTAGGGTTTTCTCTGTTGCCTAGATGTTTTCAGGGTACATGGATATATATAGGAGGGAGGAGGGCATCGGGGGAGCCAGAGGGGGCCCACGAGGGTGGGGGCGCGCCCTGGACCCTCGTGGCCACCTCCTTCTTTCCCTCGCGTGTACTCCAAGTCTTCTGGGTAGATACGGTTCCAAAAATAACTCTCCCAAAGGTTTCACTCCGTTTGGACTCCGTTTGATATTCCTTTTCTGCGAAACCCTGAAATAGGCAAAAAAACAGCAATTTGCACTGGGCCTTGGGTTAGTAGGTTAGTCCCAAAAATAATATAAAAGTGTATAATAAAGCCCATTAAACATCCAAAACAGAATATATAATAGCATGGAACAATAAAAAATTATAGATACGTTGGAGACGTATGAAGCATCCCCAAGCTTAATTCCTGCTCGTCCTCGAGTAGGTAAATGATAAAAACAGAATTTTTGATGTGGAATGCTAACTAACATAATTCTCAATGTAATTCTCTTTGTTGTGGCATTAATGTTCAGATCCGAAAGATTCAAGATAGAAGTTCATATTGACATAAGAATAATAATACTTCAAGCATACTAACAAAGCAATCATGTCTTCTCAAAATAACATGGCCAAAGAAAGTTCATCCCTACAAAATCATATAGTTAGTCTATGTTCCATCTTTGTCACACAAAATATTCCAATCATGCACAACCCCGGTTTCAGCCAATCAATTGTTTCATACTTCAATTTTTTCAAACTCTTTCAACTTTCACGCAATATATGAGCGTGAGCCATGGACATAGCACTATGTGGAATAGAGTGGTGGTTGTGGAGAAGACAAAAGAGAGGAAGATGGTCTCACATCAACTAGGCGTATCAATGGGCTATGGAGATGCCCATCAATAGATATCAATGTGAGTGAGTAGGGATTGCCATGCAACGGATGCACTAGCTATAACCGTATGAAAGCTCAACAAAAGAAACTAAGTGGGTGTGCATCCAACTTTCTTGCTCACGAAGACCTAGGGCATTTGAGGAATCTCATCGTTGAAATATACAAGCCAAGTTCTATAATGAAAATTCCCACTAGCATATGAAAGTGACTTAACAAGAGACTCTCTATCAAGAAGATCATGGTGCTACTTTGAAGCACAAGTGTGGAAAAGGATAGTAGCATTGTCCCTTTTTCTTTTCTTTTTCCCCTTTCTTTTTTTCTTTCTTCTTTTTTTGGTCCTTTTTTTCTTTGGCCTTTCCCTTTTTTTTCTTTGGGACAATGCTCTAATAATGATGATCATCACACTTATATTGATTTACCACTCGATATTACAACTCGATACTAGAACAAAGTATGACTCTATATGAATGCCTCCGCGGTGTACTGGGATGTGCAATGAAACAAGAGTGACATGTATGAAAATTTTGGCATGGTGGCCTAGCCACAAATACGATGTCAACTACATGATCATGCATGGAAATATGACAATGATGAAGCGTGTCATAGCAAACGGAACGGTGGAAAGTCGCATGGCAATATATCTCGGAATGGCTATGGAAATGCCATGGTAGGTAGGTATGGTGGCTGTTTTGAGGAAGGTATATGGTGGGTGTATGGTACCGACGAAAGTTGCGCGGTATGAGAGAGGCTAGCAATGGTGGAAGGGTGAGAGTGCGTATAATCCATGGACTCAACATTAGTCATAAAGAACTCACATACTTATTGCAAAAATCTACAAGTCATCAAAACAAAGTACTACACGCATGCTCCTAGTGGAAGGGTTGGTAGGAGTTAACCATCGCGTGATCCCGACCTCCACACAAAGGATGACACTCAATGAAATACCTCATGCTTCAAATTTGTCACACAACGGTTACCATACGTGCATGCTATGGGACTTGCAAAATTTAACACAAGTATTTATCAAATTCACAACTACTCTACTAGCATGACTCTAATATCACCATCCTCATATCTCAAACAATCATCAAGTATCAAACTTCTCATAGTATTCGATGCACTTTATATGAAAGTTTTTACTATACCCATCTTGGATGCCTATCATATTAGGACTAGTTTTATAACCAAAGCACATTACCATGCTGTTCAAAAAGACTCTCAAATAGATATAAGTGAAGCATGAGAGATCAACAATTTCTACAAAATAAAACCACCACCGTGCTCTAAAAGATATAAGTGAAGCACTAGAGCAAAATTATCTAGCTCAAAAGATATAAGTGAAGCACATAGAGTATTCTAATAAATTCTAAACCATATTTATCTCTCTTAAAAGGTGTGTCCAGCAAGGATGATTGTGAACTAAAAAGAAAAGACTCAAATCGTACATGACGCTCCAAGCAAAACACATATCATGTGGTGAATAAAAATATAGTCTCAAGTATAGTTAGCGATAGATGAAGACGAAAGAGGGGATGCCTTCCCGGGGCATCCCCAAGCTTAGGCTTTTGGTTGTCCTTGAATTTTACCTTGGGGTGCCTTGGGCATCCCCAATCTTAGGCCCTTGCCACTCTTTGTTCCATAGTCCATCAAAGCCATACTCAAAACTTGAAAACTTCACAACACAAAACTTAGCCAAAGATCTCGTGAGCTCCGTTAGTATAAGAAAACAAACCACCACTCAAAGGTACTGTAATGAACTCATTCTTTGTTTATATTGGTGTTAAACCTACTGTATTCCAACTTCTCTATGATTCATATTCCCCAATACTGCTCATAGATGCATCAAAATAAGCAAACAACACACGAAAAACAGAATTTGTCAAAAACAGAACAGTTTGTAGTAATCTGTAACTTTTGAATACTTCTGTAACTCCAAAAAATTTAAATAAATTGGTAAACGTGAGGAATTTGTCTATTAATCATCTTCAAAAAGAATCAACTAAATAGCACTCTACAATAAAAAATCACAGCCAAACTCGTGAGCGCTAAAGTTTCTGTTTTTTACAGCATGATCATATAAACTTCACACAAGTCTTCCCAAAGGTTCTACTTGGCCAAACACTAATTAAAACACAAAACCACATCTAAACATAAGCTATATGCAATATTTATTCCTAAACAGAAGCAAAAAAAAAAATTGGGTTGCCTCCCAACAAGCGCTATCGTTTAACGCCCCTAGCTAGGCACGAGAATTCAATGATGCTCACATGAAAGACAAAACTTGAAGCATAAAAAGAGCATCATATAGCATGTGAAAATCACATCTTAGTCTAACATACTTCCTATGCATAGGCATTTTATAGGAAAACAAATTAGCAAGACAAGCAAGATCTAACATATGCAAGGAAGAAGAAAGAAACGAGATCAATCTCAACATAACGAGAGGTAATTCAGTAACACGGAAATTTATACAACCATATTTTCCTCTCTCATAATAATTGCATGTAGGATCATAAGAAAATTCAACAATATAGCTATCACAAAACATATTCTCAACACGATTCACATGCATACGAAGTTGACACTCTTCCAAAATAGTGGGATCAATATTAAGTAAAGTGATGACCTCTCCAAACTCACTTTTATCAAAAAAATCATAAGATTGAACATTCTCCAAATACGTGGGGTCTAAAGTTGACACTCTTACAAACCCACTTTAAATATTATTGCAAACATTATTATCAATCTTACATTCATCATGGGGATTAGATAAATTTTAAAGATCATATGAAGAATCACCCCATTCATGATCATTGCAACAAGTAGTGGACATAGCAAAACTAGCATCCCCAAGCTTAGGGTTTTGCATATCATTAACACAACTGACATTAATAGAATTTATAATAACATCATTGCAATCATGCTTTTTACTTAAGGAGCTATCGTGAATCACTTTTTCTTTTAACAATTCCTCACAATTCTCAGATTCGTGAATTTCAAGCAAAACCCCATAAAGATAATCTAGAGCACTCAACTCACTAGCAATAGGTTCAACATAATTGGATCTCTTAAAAAGATTAGCAAGTGGATGAGGATCCATTCTTTAGCAAGCGAAGATGCAAGCTAATAGAAGGCACATGGCAACACAAGCAAACAAAAAGGCGAATAGAAAAAGGGAGAATAAAACGGCAAGGGTGAAGTGGGGGAGAGGAAAACGAGAGGCAAATAATGTAGTGTGAAGGATAAGGGTTTGTGATAGGTACTTGGTATATGACTTTTGTGTAAGCCTCCCCGGCAACGGCGTCAGAAATTCTTCTTGCTACTTCTTGAGCTTGCGTTGTATTCCCTCGAAGAGGAAAGGGTGATGCAGCACAGTAGCGTAAGTATTTCCCTCGGTTTTTGAGAACCAAGGTATCAATCCAGTAGGAGACCACGCGCGAGTCCCTCGCACCTGCACAAACAAATAAGAACTTCGCAGCCAACGCGATAAGGGGTTGTCAATCCCTTATCGGTCACTTACAAAAGTGAGATCTGATATATAGGATAGTATAATATTGTTGGTATTTTTGATATAAGAACAGAAAGTAAATAAAGCAAAGTAAAGTAGATGAAAGATTAATATGTTGAGAATAGACCCGGGGGGCATAGGTTTCACTAGTGGCTTCTCTCATGATAACAGAATTCTACGGTGGGTGAACAAATTACTGTCGAGCAACTGATAGAAAAGTGCATAGTTATGAGAATATCTAGGCATGATCATTATATATAGGCATCACGTCCGTGACAAGTAGACCGAAATGATTCTGCATCTACAACTATTACTCCACACATCGACCGCTATACAAAATGCATCTAGAGTATTAAGTTCATAAGAACAGAGTAATGCTTTAAGCAAGATGACATGATGTAGAGGGATAAACTCAAGCAATATGATATAAACCCCATCTTTTTATCCTCGATAGCAACAATACAATATGTGCCTTGCTGCCCCTGTTGTCACTGGGAAAGGACACCGCAAGATTGAACCCAAAGCCAAGCGCTTCTCCCATTGCAAGAACTATAGATCTAGTAGGCCAAACCAAACCAATAAGTCAAAGAGACTTGCAAGGATATTATAATCATACATAAAATATTTCAGAAAAGAATCAAATATTGTTCAAAGATAACCTTGATCATAAACCCACAATTCATCAGATCTCGACAAACACACCGCAAAAAGATTACATCGAATAGATCTCCTCGAAGATCGAGGAGAACTTTGTATTGAGATCCAAAAAGAGAGAAGAAGCCATCTAGCTAATAACTATGGACCCGAAGGTCTGTGGTAAACTACTCACAACTCATTGGTGAGGCTATGGCGTTGATCTAGAAGCACTCCGTGATGGATCCCCCCTCCGGCGAAGCTCCGGTACAGGCCCCAAGATGGGATCTCACGGGAACAGAAGGTTGCGGCGGTGGAATTATGGTTTTCTTTGTTGCCTCGATGTTTTCAGGGTACATGGATATATATAGGAGGGAGGAGGGCATCGCGGGAGCCAAAGGAGGCCCACGAGGGTGGGGGCGCGCCCTGGACCCTCGTGGCCACCTCCTTCGTTCCCTCGCGTGTACTCCAAGTCTTCTGGGTAGATACGGTTCCAAAAATAACTCTCCCGAAGGTTTCATTCCGTTTGGACTCCGTTTGATATTCCTTTTCTGCGAAACCCTGAAATAGGCAGAAAAAATAGCATTTTGCAATGGGCCTTGGGTTAGTAGGTTAGTCCCAGAAATAATATAAAAGTGTATAATAAAGCCCATTAAACATACAAAACATAATATATAATAACATGGAACAATGAAAAATTATAGATACGTTGGAGACGTATCAGTCCGCTTCGGAAAGGTTAGGGTAGAATCAAAACGTACACATCTATCCATTTGCACCACCTTTCTCTTGCTTCTTTGGAGCACCGGCCACATTCCTTGTCGTTGCAAAGACAGAGGCTTCCTACTGCTATTATTCTGTGGCGTGCGGTAGTACCGCTCAAGGGAGCGGTAGTACCGCAGAGACCCATGGTAGTACCGCCCTGTAGCTGCGGTAGTACCGCACATCACGGTAGTATCGTGCCAGGTTTGCGGTAGTACCGTGGCCTCTGCTTGAGCGTCGTGGCTAGCGCGGAAGTAGGAGTGGAAGTAATTTTTTACTTCTCCACCCTACACGGTAGTACCGCTCCAGGTGAGCGATAGTACCGTGCTGGGTTTTTGCATCGATCGAAACTCTGCGGAAGTAACCACGGATGTAATTTTATTAGTTCGTGCTCTTCCTAGCCCAAACTGTACCCTGCCTTGTGGTAGTACCGCAAGGGCGCGCGGTAGTACCGCTCCGGAAGTACTACTGCTCGTTGCTATACACAACATGGCCACGTCTGGCTCCTACCGCGTGAGCGGTAGTACCGCATGGCCTTGCGGTAGTACCGCAAGTCTGGTGCGGTAGTACCGCATGTCGCAGGCAGAGTTAGTGGATAACGGTTGGATTTGTTCTTCCACTATATAAGGGGAGTCTTCTTCTCCAATAAGACTCACCTCTTCCCTCCCTAAGCTCCATTGTTTCTCAAAGCTCCATTTCCGCCTGATCTCTCTCCCTAGCCAATCAAACTTGTTGATTTCCTAGGGATTGGTTGGGAAGGCATCGATCTACATTTCCACCAAGATAAATTTGATTCCCCCCACTAATCCCTTGCGGATCTTGCTACTCTTGGGTGTTTGGGCACCCTAGACGGTTGAGGTCACCTTGGAGCCATAGTCCATTGTGGTGAAGCTTCGTGGTGTCATTGGGAGCCTCCAATTCAGTTGAGGAGATAGCCCCAACCTTGTTTGTAAAGGTCCAGTCGCCGCCTTCAAGGTCACCACTAGTGGAATCACGGCACCTCGCATTGTGTGAGGGCGTGAGGAGAATACGATGGCCCTAGTGGCTTCTTGGGGAGCACTGTGCCTCAACACCGCTCCAACGGAGACGTACTTCCCCTCAAAGCGAAGGAACTTCGATAACACATCCATCCTCGTCTCCACCGGCTCCACTTGTGGTTATCTTTTACCTTTACTTGTGCAAACTTTTGTTGTGTTTCATAACTTGCTTGCTTGTGTGCTTATTATTATTGCATCGTATAGGTTGCCCACTTAGTTGCATATCTAGACAACCTATATTGTTGCTAAGTTTAATTTGGTCAAGGAAAGCTAAAAAAATTTAGTTGCCTATTCACCCCCTCTAGTCAACCATATCAATCCTTTCAATTGGTATCAGAGCCTCGTCTCTTTATTAAGGACTTTACCGTCCAAAGAGTATGGGTGACAACATAGTCGAGACGGAGGAACACTCCGGTGGAAATCCGTCCTTGTCTACGTCTGATGGGGGACCCTCGGTCTCTCATGAAGATTTCAATGCGGCTTTGGACACACTAAAAGACTCATTGACGACCGAGGTCAAAGGCATGTTCAAAGAATTTCTTGATGGACTTAAATTACCCACCGCACCGTTGGAAGTGGTTCGTCCCACTAACAACGTGTCGGATGCCATTCCTGATAAGGGAGAAGCTAGTAGTGAGCAAGTCCTGGTGACTAAGAATGGGAGTGGAATCTTTGCTCACTCCGCACCTCCCATCAATTATGGAGGACCCGTTCCCACCCCGCATCTATATTTTGTTGGTCCTCCCCCTAAGTTTGTGAAAAATGCTGATTTTGCTACTTGGACGTTTCATTTTAAACGTCATTTAAATCATTGTTCTACTAATCTTTGGAAATCATTGAGCAAGGTTTCTACCCGCATGATCCGTACAACTTAACTCCAAGAGAAGCTGCGGATCATCAATTCAACGAGTCCGTTCTTTGCATTCTTCAAGAAGCCATCTCTCCCGAAGATATTGCACACCTTCGACCCTTCACCGTGGCCAAGTAAGCATGTGAGCATGTTGGTTCCTTGTACAAGGGAAGCGCAAGCATTCAATGCTCAAACTATGAAGTTGTGCAAGATGAAGCGGATGAGTTTGCCATGATCGAAGATGAAGACCCCCGTGAACTTTATCGGAGATTAACCACTCTTGCGGTCTCACTTCGAGATCATGGGAGCAAGGATACAGATGATAATTGGATCAAGCGCAAGTTTATCAAGGCCATGATGCCTTATCACAAGGCCATGTCCTCCGTCATCCGCCAAAGACCGGACTTCCACACTTTGTCCTCAAGTGAAGTGTTGGATGAGTTTGCAGCCATGAGGATCTTGGACAAGACCACCGACAATGCAGTGTTGCATGCTCCACGAGCAAACAAGCCCAACCTTGCATTAAAGGCCAAGGCTTGTGTGGAAGAAGAGGATGATGAGGGTGAAGATGAGTGTTGCCCCGAAGACACCAAATATGACTATCATGAGCACATGGCTCTTGCTTCACGGCAATTTTGGGGCAACAAGAACAATTCAAGGCCCAACTTTAATAAGAACAATTCAAGTGGCTCCAAGGGCAAGCAACGAGTGAGGACGTGCTACAATTGTGGCAATGTGAGTCACTTTATTGTAGATTGCCCATATGAGAAAAGAGAAGACAATGAAGGCAAGCATATCCAAAAGGACAAGGACAAGTCTTATCCCAACAAGAACAACTTCACCAAGAAGACTCCTCCCAAAGGATTGGTGGCCCAAGAAGAGTATGATGAGGATGATGATGATGAAGAAGATGACGAGATGGTCACCATGGCCACCGTTGCTATTGCAACAACTCCACGGTCATCCCTCTTCGACTCACCAAATGAGAACATCATCGCCAAGTGCCTCATGGCTAAAGCCACCAACAAGGTAACCCCCAACATCAATTCTACCATCACTTCTAATCCTTCATTGATAGATTGCATTGATGATAGTGAGGGGGCGGAGGAGGAGGAGGAAAATGAATTTGAGTCTTTTATGAGTAAGCTCAAAGGTAAACCGAAGAAGCACTTTGTTGCTCTCTTGGAACAACTTGGTGAAGCCAATGACATGATCGAGGCTCGCGAGGAGACCATCTCCAAGATGGAGGGTCATAGTCGAGACTATGCCGATGAGATATCAGATTTCTCTAATGCTCTTGAGGAAGAGTGTGGTCTTCGTTTGGCTCTTGAGGAGTCACATAACGATGATCATGCTAAATTAAAGAAAGATCTTGATCATGCTTTAGTTGTATCTCGTGTGCTCAATTCCGAGAAGGCAAAACTTATGGTTGACCATGCTAGACTGAAGGAGGAGTTTTATACACTTGACAAGGCTCACAAGGTCTTGAAGAGTGTACATGCTAGCCTCAAAGAGTCTCATGATCAACTTCAAGTTTCGCTAACCAAGGATAAGGCCACTTTTCCTCGCATGGTTTCAATTGATAATGCAAATGCTACTAACCCATGTTACGAGCATGTGCATCTTGTTGAAGAGAATGCCAAGTTAAAGAAGCAACTTGAGAAAGGCCTTGTGTCTTGCATACAAGGTGAGAAGAACCTCAACGACCTTTTGAGAAATCAAAAGGAAGTTGTTGCCAAGGAGGGAATTGGGTTTTCCCCCAAGCCCAAGAAGAAGAAGAATGACAAGACCAAGCAACCCCCTCCTCCCAAGCAAACCTTTGTGAAGGAGGGAGAGGTTACTCCTAATAAGAAGAAGAACAATGTGAAGGGCAGTGGAGTCAAGAAAAACATTGCCACTTCTTCCAACAAAGCTGGCGACTTTAACCTGTCTTATGTGTTATGTGTTGCGGAACGTAGTATTTCAAAAATTTTCTACGATCACGCAATATCTATCTAGGAGAAGCATAGCAACGAGCGGGGAGAGTGTGTCTAAATACCCTCGTGGACCGAAAGCGGAAGCGTCTAGTGACGCGGTTGATGTAGTCGAACGTCTTCGCGATCCAACCGATCCAAGCACCGAACGTATGGCACCTCCGCGTTCAGCACACGTTCAGCTCGATGATGTCCCACAAGCTCTTGATCTAGTTGAGCGTCACGGGAGAGTTTTGTCAACACGACGACGTGGTGACAGTGATGATGAACCTACCGATGTAGGGCTTCGCCTAAGCACTGCAACGATATGACCGAGGTGTGCAACTGTGGAGGGGGGCACCACACACGACTAAGACAAATCTTGGAGTGCCTTTGGGGTGCCCCTTTCCTACGTAAATAAAGGAGGGAGGAGGAGGCCGCCCCTAGAGGGGGCGCGCCAAGTGTGGAGTCCTACTAGGACTCCCTAGTCCTAGTAGGATTCCACCTCCCACATGGAATAGGAAAAGGGGAAGGAAGAAGGAGAAGGAAGGAAGGGTGCGCCCCCTTTCCCTAGTCCAATTCGGACCAGTCCATGGGGAAGGGGCGCGGCCACCCTTGAGGCCTTTCTCTCCTTTCCTGTATGGCCCATTAAGGCCCAATACAAATTCCCGTAACTCTCCGGTACTCCGAAAAATACCCGAATCAACCGGAACCTTTTCGATGTCTGAATATAGCCTTCCAATATATCGATCTTTACGTCTCGACTGTTTCGAGACTGTTCGTCATGTCCGTGATGTCATCCGAGACTCCGAACAAACGTCGGCCATCAAATCACATAACTCATAATACAAATCGTCATCGAACGTTAAGCGTGCGGACCCTACGGGTTCGAGAACTATGTAGACATGACCGAGACACATCTCCGGTCAATAACCAATAGTGGAACGTGGATGATCATATTGGCTCCTACATATTCTACGAAGATCTTTATCAGTCAAATCACATAACAACATACGTTGTTCCCTTTGTCATCGGTATGTTACTTGCCCGAGATTCGATCATCGGTATCATCATACCTAGTTCAATCTCGTTACTGGCAAGTCTCTTTACTCGTTCCATAATGCATGATCTCGCAACTAGCTCATTAGTCACATTGCTTGCAAGGCTTATAGTGATGTGCATTACCGAGAGGGCCCAGAGATACCTCTCCGACAATCGGAGTGATAAATCCTAATCTCGATCTATGCCAACTCAAAAAACACCATCGGAGACACCTCTAGAGCATCTTTATAATAACCTAGTTATGTTGTGACGTTTGATAGCACACAAAGTGTTCCTCCAGTATTCGGGAGTTGCATAATCTCATAGTCATAGGAACATGTATAAGTCATGAAGAAAGCAATAGCAGTAAAACAAAGCGATCAAGTTGCTGACCTAATGGGTGGGTCTTGTCCATCACATCATTCTTCTAATGATGTGATCCCGTTGATCAAATGACAACTCATGTCTATGGCTAGGAAACATAACCATCTTTGATCAATGAGCCAGTCTAGTAGAGGCATACTAGGGACACTCTGTTTTGTCTATGTATTCACACATGTATTAAGTTTCAAGTTAATACAATTCTAGCACGAATAATAAACATTTATCATGATATAAGGAAATAAATAATAACTTTATTATTGCCTCTAGGGCATATTTTCCTTCATTATGTCGTGCTAGTGGTGGACATGTTTTTGCTATATTTGTTGGTTCTTATTATGAGTACATTGAATGGTCTATTTGGGTTCCTAAGACCCTTGTTACTAACCTCAAAGGACCCATTACAAAATGGGTACCTAAATCCAAGCATTGATCTCTTGTAGGAGTTTGCTTCCGGTGGGAGATTATGGTTGCTCGATAGTGGAGCCAGAAATCATATGACCGGAAGCAAAGACTTGGTGGTGGACGTGCACAAAGGTTCATCTATGGCCACCAATGTCGAATGGGGTGATGCTTCATCTTCTAAGGTATTGGGGCTTGGCAAGGTTGTCGTTTCTCATGATCTCGTGATCGAGAAGGTCATGCTTGTGGAGTCCCTTGCATACAATTTACTTTCCGTTCGTCAACTTGCACTCATGGGCTTTGCTACATTCTTTGATATTGGTACTGTGGCCCTCTTGTGTAGCAAGACTCTTAAAGTAGCCTTTTTTGGGCATGTCGAGAACGGTCTCTATGTGGTTAACTTCTCGGAGCGGCCCACTAAGACTGCGACTTGACTAATGGCTAAAGTTGATGTGGGATGGCTTTGGCATCGCCGTTTAGCCCACGTCAATATGAGATCTTTGCAAAGTCTTCTCAAGGGGGAGGGGCATGTCCGTGGACTAAAAAATGTTAGTTTTGCCAAAGATCGTGCTTGCAATTCTTGTATCGAAGGAAAGCTACATGAGAAGGCTCACCCTCCCACGACTATCATCTGCTCGACGAGACCTTTAGAGCTCCTTCACATGGATCTCTTTGGGCCTCCATCCTTTGATAGTCTTGGGGGTAGAGAGTATTTCTTGGTGATTGTAGATGATTACTCAAGATACACTTGGGTATACTTCTTCAATAGGAAGAGTGAGACCCAACAAATCATCATCAACTTTGCAAATGAATCTCAACGTCAACATTATGCAAAGATCTTGATGATTCGTAGTGACAATGGCACCGAGTTCAAGAATTACACCTTGGATGAGTTCCTTAGTGATGAGGGGATCAAGCATCAATATGCCGCACCTTATACCCCTAAAAAAATGGTGTGGCGGAGAGAAAGAACCGTACATTGATGGACACGGCAAGGACCATGATGGCGGAGTTCAAGTCTCCGTACAACTTTTGGGCCGAAGCCATCAACACCGCTTGTCATGCATCCAATTCTCTCTATCTCCGCAAAGGCTCGAACAAGACTCCATATGAGATACTTACCGGTAACAAGCCCAACCTCAAGTACTTCTGGGTGTTTGGTTGTAAGTGTTTCATACTGAAGAAAGGTGTTTGTTTGTCTAAATTTGAAGCTAGAGCTCATGAGGGCATATTTGTTGGTTATGCTGCAAACTATCATGCTTACCGTGTCCTCAACAAGTCCAATGGACTCATTGAGGAGACGTGTAACGTGGAGTTTGATGAGAATAACGACTCCCAAGTGGAGCAAAGTGGTACTTGTGATGTAGGTGATGAAATTCCTCCTCAAGCCATAAGAAGAATGGGTGTTGGTCATATCCTACCCATTGAGGAACCCCTTGTGGCCGAAGGAGAAGGACACTGTTCCACTCAAGTGGAACCACCACCAACCCAAGACCCACATGCTTTCAAAGAACAAAGTGAAGGCCCTTAACCCCGATGAACAAGGCCAAGTGCAACATTAACCGCAAGATGGTGTTGATCCACCAAGTGATGCACAAGGCCAAGTTCCCTCTCCCGAGCATGTTCAAGATCAAGAGCAAGCTCAAGATCAAGAACAAGCTCATAACGACGCTCAAGATGATCAACTTATAGCTCCTCAACTAACACTTGAAGAGCAATTGGAGTCATCGTGCTCCCAAAGTTGCTTCCAGGCTCGCTTCTAGTGAGCATCACATGGAGAATATCCTTGGAAGCATCACAAAGGCGGTAAGCACTCATAGACAATTAGCAAACTATTATGCTCATCATGCGTTTGTCTCTTGTGTTGAACCCCAAAAGGTCTATGAGGCGCTCGAAGACCCCGACTGGCTCAACGCCATGCATGAAGAACTCCATAACTTCGAGCACAACAAGTTGTGGCGTTTTGTGCCAAGGCCGAAGGAGAACCATAATTTCATTGGAACCAAATGGATCTTTAAGAACAATCAAGATGCTCATGGGATTGTCATATGCAACAAGTCTCGTTTGGTGGCTCAAGGCTACTCCCAAGTCGAGGGTATCGACTACGGTGAAACCTTTGACCCCGTCGCTCGCCTTGAATAAATATGTTTGTTGCTTGCCTATGCTTCTCATCATAACTTTAAATTGCAACAAATGGATGTGAAAAGCGCCTTTCTAAATGGTCCTCTCAATGAGTTGGTGTATGTCAAACAACCCCCGGGGTTTTGAGGATCCTAAGTTCCCCAATCATGTCTATCAACTCAATAAGGCGCTCTATGGCCTTAAACAAGCCCCACGTGCGTGGTATGAGCATCTTACCGAGTTGTTGCAAGATCGTGGGTTAGAAATTGGGAAAATCGACCCCACTCTTTTTACTAAGAAGGTCAAAGGGGAGTTGTTTGTATGCCAACTATATGTTGATGATATTATCTTTGGTTCACCTAACAAAGCTTTTAATGATGAGTTTGCCGCACTCATGACCGCGGAGTTTGAGATGTCCATGATGGGAGAGTTGAAGTTCTTCCCCGGGTTCGAAATCAAACAAAGAAGAGAAGGAATCTTCATCAAACAAGCCAAATACACTCAAGACATGCTCAAGAGGTTCAAGGTAAGTGGTGTCAAGGCGGCTACTACTCCAATGCCTACCAAGTGCCAACTTGACATTGATCCCAATGGTAAAGCGGTGGATCAAAAGGTATATAATTCTATGTTTAGATCCTTGCTTTACCTTTGTGCATCTAGACCGGATATCATGTTGAGTGTGGGAATTTGTGCACGGTTTCAAGCCTCGCCTAAGGAAAGTCACTTTGTGGCTGTCAAGCGAATCTTTCGATATTTAGCTCATACCCCAAACTTTGGCTTATGGTACCCAAGAGGAGCAAACTTCAACCTTGTAGGTTTCTCAGATTTGGATTGGGCGGGAGACAAAGTGGATAGGAAGTCAACTTCCGGAGGTTGCCAATTTATTGGTTGCTCTTTGGTGAGTTGGTCTTCCAAGAAGCAAAGTTGTGTATCTCTCACCTCCACCAAAGCCAAGTATGTGGCGGCCGGCAGTTGTTGTGCTCAAATTTTATGGATGAGGCAAACTTTAAAGGATTACTATGTCACTTGTGACAAAGTGCCTCTTTGGTGTGACAATGAAAGTGCCATCAAGATTTCTCTCAACCCGGTGCAACACTTCATGACGAAGCATATTAAAATTTGGTATTACTTCATCCGAGAGCATATTTGGCGAGGGGAAATTGATCTTCACTATGTCAACACTCATGATAACCTTGCAGATATCTTCATGAAGCCTTTGGATGAAGCAAGATTTCTCGAGTTAAGGCATGAGCTAAATATCATAGATTTGAGCAATGTGGATTGAAACTATGCACACCTCCTCACACTCATCATGTTATCTTGCTTAGGTGTAGGCATGGACTTAGGGGGAGTATTGTTCTCTCAATGAACTCTTCCTCCCCCCATTATGCATAAATTGATCAAGTCTTTCATGTTAGCCATCTTTGATGGTACTTGTGCTTCAAAGACAAGTTTTGGTCATGGGCCCAAGGATAATTCTTCGCGGTGCCATACCAATTAACTCAAACATAGGTGGCTCCGGCCACCGCCCTCTTTTTGGAGAGGTTGTGTCTCATGTTTGGTCCTTGTTGTCTTTTGCCTTTTTTCTTCTAGCCGAGCTTGTGTTTGGGTTGCCTCGTGTGTTAGATCGTTGGTGTGTTCGTTCGCTTGGAGGTTGCATTGCATAGGCTGTTTTTCTCTCTCTTTTACGAAACTTGCATTTTCTTGGGGCTACGGTACTACCGGGGCTTGCCACGGTACTACCGCAGGAGCTGTGCACGGTACTACCGCAACCAGCACGGCAGTAATTTTTTACTGCCGCTGGGAAGCAGTACTACCGCCCAGTGTGCGGTACTTCCACCCGGGCGGTACTACAGTGATGACCCGCGGTACTACCGCGCCGTCGCGAGTGGGTGGGGGCCAAGAGCGGGCAGGGGGAGTTCCAACTCCCCCATACCCATTCAATTCCTTTTTCCCACATCGTCTCTTTCTCCTGCCCAAGAAAGGCACCAGAGGACCTCGCCGGATCTCCGTCTCCGGCCACTCTCCTCGCATTCCGACCGGTGGGATCATTCCCCACCTCGCCCTCTTGCCATGGAAGAAGGTTTCTCCCCAAATCCATCTCCTTTTTCCCCTTTTTTGCTTCGTTGGTTTGTCTCTAGGTTTTGGGGAGATGCATGTTGTTCTGGAGATTTTAGGCCAAATCTTTGCAAGAGTAGGGTGTAGGAGAGTAGTATTGCAGTAGAGCTGCTATTTGGTATGTTGCTACTCGGTAGTTTTGATCAACCGTATTACCGCTCCATTGTTGCGGCCGAACCTAGATCGGATCCGTTTCGGATCTAACCCCGAGCGGTACTACCACACCTCCCATGCGGTACTACCGCTCTAGCCGCATTCATCTCGTATGGTACTACCGCTCCTCCGGAGCGGTACTACCGCGCGCGGCGCGGAAGTAAAATTTTACTTTCGCTCTAGGCGCGGTACTACCGTGCCATCCCGGCGCGGTACTACCGCATCTAGAGCAATAGTAAAATTTTAGTTCTGCACCATGGAGCAGTACTACCGTTGACTTCAAACCTTCCTCATAGCCACCACTCAATGTTATTTCTACATGTTTCGTATGTATTTGCTGTGGTCTTTGCATTGATCCTTCTTGCTTCTCTTGTGTGTTCTTGTGTTTTGTGTCATAGGTGGTGGCTCCGATTCCAATGTCCATCGCTCGAATCCCAGCCATGACACATGGTCGAAGTGCCTGCGCAACCAAGAAGATGCTCCTGACGGCTCCAATGTCCCCCAGCGCAGAACCAAGACCACCGCCACCAAGACCAAGGAGCCAACTATAGACATGGATGAGATACCCCTGGCTGAGTTTGTCACTAGAAGGAGGATCAACCCCTATGTGAATCCCCGCGCACATTTTAGAGGGGGTGATTTGTTATGGACCAAGCAGCAGAGTCTTATCTTTATGGATGTGATCAAGGCCAAGCAAAGCATATACGTGGATGTGCACTGGATTGACATGGTTCATATGAGGAAGGATCAACACCGGGCATATTTTGCTGAGGCTTTGGACCTGGTGGAGCAGTTTGGCATTGAGCACTTGATGACTTTCCACATGGACTTTGACCCTGAGATTGTGGCCCAGTTCTTTGCTTCGGTCCACTTCCATACTGATGAGGAACGGAGCATGACCTGGCTGACCAATGGACAACAGATGACTGCTAAGTGGAAGGACTTCATGGATTTGCTACAGGTTGCTGATGAGGGGCTCAACATGGCCGTTGGTGTTCGCCCTCATGCCAATCCTGAGTAAGCCAGCAAGAACAAGCTTCAGCCCTACTATGTTGAGAAGACGTTTCCCAGTGGCAAGAAGATGTGGGTGCTAAACTCCTTCCTTGACATCATGCATCGGATCTTCCGCAACTCCCTATTTCCGCGCATTGGTGACAAGGATAAGGTACATGCCTATCTCGTGGATATGATGCTCATTTGTGAGGAGGCGCATCATGCTCAGACGCAACCACTGGATGTCTCACATATCATGTGGTGCGAGCTACGATTTGCTGTGTTCAACCATAAGGTTCCCATCTATGGACCTTACCTGTTTCACTTGATCTCGAAGACTTGGGAGAAGCTCTATCCCGAGGATGAGTTTGAGGCCCCCAACTGGATTCGTCATGAGCCCATCAAGCTCCGCATCAAGAGTCAATGGGCTAACACCACTACCCGTGCTGAGGCAGCGACTGCTCAGATGAATGTGGATGATGATGAGATCGAGGAGGAGGAGGCGGATGAGGACAACTCTGATGGATACACTCCTTCCTCTTATGAGCCCTCTTGGGCTAAGAAGCTGAAGAACAAGATGAAGGCTTGTTCTGCATGAAGGCCAAGGGGAAGTACATGACACATGTTGCTCAGAAGGAGAGTCGTCGTCACGACAAGTGGATCTTGAGGACGTTCGGCGATAATGTGTCTAGTGGATCTGAGAAGAACATCACCCCTGAGGCCGAATGTATAGCAAAGCAGGGCTACAAGTGGACTGAATCTAAGGAGGAGCAGGAGGAGACCGACGAGGAGCATGACGAGTGATCACTTCAGCCTGAGCTACCACTTGTGTCATAGGTGTCCTCTCTGCCTTTTTGGTGTCTCGATGCCAAAGGGGGAGAGAGTGTAGGATTTGCGAGTCTTGTGCCGTGTTGTTCGCTTTGTTGTTGTGCTTTCGTTCTGTTGAACCTCGTTTGCTTTGTGTTGGTCTGTGTCGTGTGTGTGAGACCTGACGACTATCATATGGTGTGAGACATATGCACTCTACTCTATCCTATCTTATCATATTGTCTAGGCTATTTAGTAGGTTGTGAGCTTATTCCTTATTGTGCCCTCTTTATTTATGCTCACGATCTTCTCCTTGCATCCATGCGTAACGCCATCTTATTAGTTGCAAGGATTGTGCCGTTTATAAAATATAGGGGGAGTGTTGATCCTAGTATATGTGCCGTGCAGTCCAAAGCATCTATATAAGAATGCACACATCTAGGGGGAGCTTGCCTATATTTTATATACATGTTGGTTTGCTTATGTTCTTATTCATATCTATGTGCAAATCCCATATTGTCATCAATCCAGCAAAAAGGGGGAGATTCTAAGGGCATATTTCTCCCTAAGTGGTTTTTGCGATTGATGACAATGCATTTGCGGACTAATCGTGTGCATTGAGCTTTTCAGATATCTCATGTCTAGGCACAAGACGATTAACTGCCCCTCAGAGCCTATCGAAGATGGCGTTTCCTTTTGTTTATTTTTGGTGGAATTGAGTCATAGGACAGCCGTACTATTAAGAGGGGGGGGCACTTCAGAAAGGTTAGGGTGGAATCAACACTGTCGGGGGAAACTCTCCACCACGAACACCTATGGGACCGGAGCCCCTTGTACGTTGCGGTAAGGGAGCGGAGGAAGCACAAAGAGCGGATCGAGGAGAGCACGCGGGCAGTTTACCCAGGTTCGGGCCGCGACGGACGCGTAAAACCCTACTCCTGCTTAGATTGTATTAAGTGTTGGAGCTCGGGAGCTTGAAGAACTAGCTACACCGAGCGAGAGAGCTGTCTAGGTTCTGAACCCCCTCTACGTTGTGCATGGGCCTCCTTTTATAGCTCAAGGGGTCACCGACAGGTGTCAACGTAGAAGAAGGGAAAAAACGTAACTTTGGTGGTAGTTGTAACAGTGCGGGAACAGTGCGTGAACAGTGGATGAACAGTGGTCATCACCTACTTTGACAGTGCGGGAACAGTGGATGAACAGTGGTCATCACCTACTTTGACAGTGGGGGACTAGAGCATTAAATGCCCGTCGCCGTCGACCCCAAAAGCGCCCGCCCGTGCGTCTCCGTTCGCCACGGCGGTAGCCTCGTCACCGTGGAGTGCCACCGTGTCCCCCAGGCTGCACAGCCATCCGCCACGCGTCCCTGGAATGGCCCCAGGGCGACGCGTGGGCCGATGAGCTGGAGCGCGGGTACACAGTGTGAGTTCCCCCCGGCAAGCACCTTGCCGGGGCCTTGACCTTGCCGGGCCCTGAAGCTTGTCGCTCCCCGGGCCCTGCCGGGGCGCATGTTGCGCCGAGGCATGTCTTCTAAGATGCATTCTTCTGGTCTTCCTGGCAAGCTCCTCTTGCCAGGGTCTTGTGTTAGAGTGATAGTCTTGAGCCTGGGACGGCCTTCCCGGCAAGCTCCACTTGCCGGGGTCTTGACCTTCTATCTTGTATACTTTGTTTTTGAATGGCTTAATAAGGACCGGAAAAGGTTTCCGGCAAGCACGTGGTGGACCCTGCCGCGGGAAGCTGCTACTGCCCGTGCACAAGTTGGGGTACTAAGGTACCCCTATCTTAGTACACCGACAGGAGCCCCCGGGCCTGGGCCACACACGGTGCCGAGCGCCGTTGGGCCAGGCCCAAAACAGTGCACGGGCACGCGCGGCCCACGGCGAGCCGTAATTCCCCTTCCGCATCCGCCGCGTCCCTCCCTAACGGCACGCGTCGTTTGCGGCGTCGTGGGAGAGATCGTGGCCATGTTCTTCAATGGGAAATGCGGAGCGTCCCCCACTTCCCCCTTAAAAGCAGAGGAAGCAGAGGCAGTTTCCCTCCTGCGCTTTCATTGCTTCTTCAACCTCCAGAAACCCCCCTCTGCGCTCCGCCTCCACACCTCCTCCGCCGTCTTCCGCATCCGCGGCGCCGCCGAACTCCTCGTCCCCTTCCCTCGCCGCCTCCGCCATGGCCCCGAAGACCGAGAAGGCGAAGGCGGAGAAGGCCAAGAAAGAGAAATCCGAGCAGGCGGCGAAGCTTGCTCTCCTGCGGAAGAGGAATGTCGTCTTCGCGCCAAGGCTCAGCGCGAGGGAGCTCTGGAACAAGTACTACCTCTTCTGGGCCAAGAAGACCAAGGCGCATCCTCGCACCAGAGTCTACCCGATCGCCGCCCGAGATCTATACCCCGGCGGGTATTTCTTCTTCGCTGTCTTCTTTCACTGCGGCTTGTGCCCTCCGTTCTCGGAGTTTTTCTGCGACATCATGAACACCTACAACCTCCACCTCTTAGACTTTACCCCCAACGCCATCCTTACGATGGCGGTTTTCGCACATCTGTGCGAAAACTACATAGGGATATATCCAAACGTAGCACTCTTTAGGCATTTCTTCATGCCTAGAGTAGAGGCCGGCGCCCCCCTCTCCGGGGGGATCTCTTGGATCTTCCGCTTGAACAAGAAGGAATCTTTTCTGAAAGGGGAGCTCCGCGGCAAGTGGGAGGAGTGGCGCGCGGATTGGTGCTGGGTAGTGGAGGACGAACCGCAGCCTTTCACTGCGCCGCGCACAACAGCCATAGTGCGCGGCAGGGACTGGAGCGATTTGGCCGCGGATGACGTCAAGCTCAATGTTGCCCTTGTCAGGATACTTCGTCTCCGGACAGCCAAGTTGACCATCGGAGAGGTAGGGGCAGATTTCCTCCGCCGCCGCATTGCCCCTTTACAGGAGAGGAAAAGGCCAGCATGGGAGTTCGGCAATGCGGCAGATATTATGAGGCTGCGCCCAGGCTTGAACTTCAACTTCACGTCGTTGGAGCTGAAGGGGATGGTCCGGGAGCTTTTTAAGCACGACCCGGCCCATCCGGAGTGGTTTAGACCTCCCCGGGGAGTGGTGCCGCTGTGCAACAGCACAGCCCGGGATGCCTTGCGGGCGATGATGCCCGCGTGTGACTCTCATGGCGTCGACCCAACATGGATAGTGCCCACGCCGGATGCCATCATGAGTTTCTTTGATAACTTGGTCGAGGTGCCGAAGAACACCGAAGAGATCAAGGGTCTCACCCGGGCCACCACGGATCGGGAGATAGCTTATATTGCTACCCGGGTAGAAGAGGCCGCCGTAGCCGCAGCGGTAGGAGACTTCGGGTTCACCGTTGACGAGGCAGAGGCCGAGGACGCGTCGTGCCAGGCCGAGGAGGCAGAGATCCGGAGACTTCTCAAACTTCCGCCCGACGAGCTCGCCGGGGTCCCTTCTCTGAGGCATGCCGGGATCCCCGGGGTTGTGAGCGAGGCCGCGGCAAGAGGCGAGGTTGCCGGAGGAAGCAGAGGTGCCAGAGGGAGCGGAGCCACCGGAGGGAGCAGGGCCGCGGGGCAGGGTGCTGGGCCCAGCGAGCCCACCGAGGAGGAGGAGGAGGAGGACGCCGGAGCCGACGAGGATACCGGCGGATCTCTGGGGCTGGATGATGTCTCCTCGTCCTCGGAGAGCTCTCTGCCCCGGGCAAGTCCCAAGCGTACTCCGTTGAAGCGCCTCCGCAAGGCGCCTACGGCGACAAGGACGCAGGCGCCCCGACAACAGCCTGCTCGCCGGGCGACGCGAGCCACCAGGGGGAGCCAGGCTGCGACGGAGGCGCCCCGCACATCAGCCGCGATGGAGGCGCCCCGCGCAGCAGCTGCGGCGGAGGCGCCCCGTGTGCCAGCGCCAAGTGGAGGGGGGTCCTCTCAGAGTGGAGCAGTTGCTCCACCTGCTCCCCGGGCCTCGGCGCCAACGGAGGCTGGGTCTTCGCAGCCCCCAGCCCCGGAGACCGCCAAGCGCCCGAGGGAGCCTTCTTCTCCTGCTCCTCACGCGGGGGCGCCTCAGGTGGAGTTCGACTTCTCCGCCCTGAGCGACGACGACGACGAGGAACAGGAGTAAGCACTTATATTTTGTAGCTTCTTCAATTCTGTCTTGATTCTTTCGTTGATGATTCTGATCTTGTTTTTTGATTTGCCTGCAGGACCCTGACCCAGCGGATGGCGAAGAGGGCCAAGGTCCCCGTGGTCGAGGTCGAGGACGACTCGCCCGTCACGGCGACAGGGGACGCGCCGGCGACGAACTTGCCGGACCCAAGCGCTGCTCCGAGGAGCAGCCCCCAGCGCAGCCCCCAGCGTAAGTCTGGGCTTGATCTTTCCGCTTGTCGGGCACGCATGAGGTCTTTGCTTGATATTAACGTTTTGTTGCTCTGTTTGTCTTGCTTGTCTTGTGCAGAGACGGAGCCGCAGCCGCAGGGGCAACCAGAGGTCACGCCCGAGGAGCTGCTGATCCCACCCTCCCCGCCAAGGACGAACTCCCCGGCGAGGGAGGATGTTCCGCCAAGGACGGGCTCCCCGCCAAGGGCGGGCAGCCCGACAAGGGTGGCCACCCCGCCAAGGGAGGGCACGGGCGGCCCTCCGCCAGCAGGAGCCACCGCCCCACCGCCAAGGGAGGACTCCCCGGCGAGGGAGCCAGCCGTTGAGGACGTCCGCAAAGGTAAGTCTGACAACTTTTTCTTCTTAGACTTGTCTTTTTGGATATTTGCTTGATGGCTTCTTTCTTTTCTTCTTCTTCTGTTAGATCCTCCTCCCCCGGAGCGGATGGAGACGGAGGTCATCGTCGAGGAGGAGGGCGCGCAAGGCGACGCCGGCAACGCCACTGTTGTCGAGGACATGGCGGGAGCCGACGAGCCTGCCGCGGAGGAGACTGCCCCGACCGCAGACGCAGCGGCCGGGGAGGGGGACGGCGGCCACACTGCCGGCCCGGAGGCGGCAGGAGCGTCGAGCGCTGCGCCGGCCGCCGACCCCTCCGCCGGCAAGGAGCAGTCGAGCTTCTATCTTGAGGCCCCCGGTGGCGTCTTCATACAAGTGCCATGGGGATCCACGTCGCGAGCCCCCGTGGAGGGAGAGACCTTTGATGGAGAGGTCCTCGCCTCCGCGGGGTTGAAGATCGTTGAAGCGCCCGGCGGAAACGACGAGCCGGAGGAGGAGAAGCTGCTTCGCCAGCTCCTGGCCCTTTACCGGGCCAGGCAGGCGAAGCTGGACTCCCGAGAAGCCCTCACCGCCAAGGCCGCAGCAGACTTGGAGAAGCGTGCCGCGGAACTCCGCGCAGCCAACCAGGCGGCCCTCCGCGACTTGGCGGAGGAGCGCGAGAGGCTTGCCGGAGAGCAGCAGGAGTTCCTCCTGGAGAAGGCTGAGGCCGAGGAGCAGCAGCGGCTAGTCGGTGAAGCGCTGTCCCAGCGAGAAGGAGTGCTCAACCAGCGGAAGGTCGACCTCGACGCCCACGAGGATGACCTTACCGCCCGGGAGCAGGCCCTTGGCGGGGAGTTGAAGGAAGCGAAAGCCGCCGCGGCCACCGCGGAGACCGCTAAGAAGGACCTTGAAGCTAAGGTGGTGCAGCTGGAGGAGTACCTGAAGGCGAGCACGGAGAGGGTCACCGCGCTCAACATAGAGCGCGAGAAAGACGCCCATACCAACTCTGAACTCCAGGTACGCCTCTCCAAGCAGGGCGACGAGCTCAAAGCCGCCAAGGACTCAATTGTTGATCTGGAGTTAAAGGTCTCTACGTTGAAAGATTCACTCGACGCCGTCCGGGACCGCGAAACCAAGCTGAAGGACGAGCTCCGCAAAGAGCGAGGCCTGGTGGAGAGCGCCGCCACTTCAGCTAACAATTCCGCCGGACCGTCGAAATATGGACTGAAGATCTGGTGGCTTCTGCCGGTAACATCGACAAGGAGCTGATGGCGCTGAGGGTGGAACACCTCATATACTCTCCGGATCCAAATCTCCCCCATAGCGCCAAGCTCAGTCTTTTCTTCAGGGGGATCGCGTCGGCGCTCGCACGTCTGTAGCAGAAGCTCCCCGCGCAGCTGGCCGAGGAGTCGCGCCAGCTCTGTGCGGGGACCCTGGAGCGCGTCTTGACCAAGATTGTTTACCGCAATCCTGGTATTAATCTCGTCAACGTCCTCCGCAGCTTGCCGGCCGACGCAGATCAGGAGGCCCTCAAGGCGCAGGTCGCCCACATCATCGCCAAGGTGAACAAGATCTCCAGGCGTGAAGGCGACCGCGTAGATTAGGCCTCTTTCTTTTTATTTCCTTTGCTGCTGCAAAGTGTGCCATGGACATGAATCTATTAGTGATTGCGACAAGTTATCCCTTGTAATATATTATCTTATTTCGAGCAATCAGTGCAATGTTATCTCCCTTGCTTTGGTCCTTTACTTTGTATGCTTTTAACCCTACGCTTCTAGGGAACTTGCCGGCAAGGGACCCTTGCCGCGAGCACTGAGTGCTGGACTCTGAGCAGCCTTCTGGCAAAGGTCTTACCGGCAAGTAACCTTGCCGCAGCTAGTCGCAACGCACTTAGCTTGCTGAGCAAACTCGAAAACGAAGCAAGGGCGCGACACTTGTCGCAGCTCACTTAAGTCGTTTGAGCGTGCTCGAAAACAAGATAAGGGTGCGGCCAGCCACGGGTAGGTTCCTCCGCGCACAGGTTTTCCATACAAAGTGTGGTTGTTCAAGGAAGATAACTAAAATTTTAAAAATTTGAACTGCTCAAATTCTGGTAACTTAGCTTTCATATATTGCTTGTTTCCCCGACAAGGCCTCTCTTTCTTGAACAACACTTGGTTTATCCTTCATCTCCTTCCCCCCCGGCAAACTTGTGCGCGAGGAACAATCCTTCTGCTTAAGAGGGAAAGAAAAAGAGGAGGGAAAACAAGTATAGGGCCTTTCGGCGTGCTAATGCTTACCGGGTACGTGTGTTGCACATGATGCCAAACTATGTATGCAAATAGCGAAGAAAAGCATGGAAAAGGCAAATAGTGCAAAACACAAGAGCTTTACTGATGCACGGGATCTGCGCCCGGCTTTGTACAAAGGGTTACATGCAACAGCGGCAATGCTTGTACAAAAGGTGGTTGCCGGAACGGATCGCGGCAACCGCGCCTTATGGGTGAAACTTGCGAAGATGCTCTATGTTCCAGGAGTTGCTCACCGGTAAGCCTTCTTCGGTCTCAAGGCGGACAGCGCCGGGCCTTGTGACTTGTCTCACCCGATAAGGGCCTTCCCACTTCGGCGTCAACTTGTTGGAATTCTTGGCGGACTGAACACGCCGAAGAACAAGGTCGCCTTCCTCGAGACTCCTGGCCTTAACCTTGCGGCTATGATAGCGGCGCAAGGCTTGCTGGTATCGAGCAGCTCGTACAGCAGCCTGGAGACGTTCCTCCTTGAGGAGCAATGCATCATCTTGTCGCAGTTGCTCTTGCTCGAGCTCATCATAAGCGAGCACTCGAGGAGATCCGTATACGAGTTCCGTGGGGAGAACTATCTCTGCTCCATAGACAAGAGCAAAGGGTGTCTGTCCGGTGGCTCGATTTGGTGTCGTTCTGATTGACCAATGAGCCGCCGGCAACTCCTCTATCCAGTTTCTTCTGCACTTGCGCAGCCTGTCAAAGGTTCTTGTCTTGAGTCCGCGCAGCACTTCAGCATTTGCCCTCTCCGCTTGACCGTTGCTTTTCAGGTGAGCAACAGAAGCGAAGCAGACCTTGGAGCCAAGGTCTTGGACGTATTGCATGAAGGTGTGACTAGTGAATTGCGTGCCATTGTCGGTGATGATCCTGTTAGGGATCCCGAAACGGCAAACAATCGACCTGAAGAACCTGACCGCTGACTGTGCTGTCACCTTTCTCACCGGTTCCACTTCTGGCCACTTTGTGAACTTGTCGATTGCAACGTACAAGTACTCAAAGCCCCCGACAGCACGGGGGAAAGGGCCGAGGATATCGAGCCCCCAGACCGAGAAGGGCCAGGACAAAGGGATCGTCTGGAGAGCTTGAGCTGGCTGATGAATTTGCTTAGCATGGAACTGGCACGCTTCACACTTGGTTACTTGTGCAGTTGCATCTTGGAGGGCTTCTGGCCAGAAGAACCCTTGTCGGAACGCCTTCCCGGCAAGTGCCCTTGCGCCAATGTGGTGGCCACATATGCCTCCATGTATCTCTGCCAACAGCTTCTGTCCATCTTCTCTGGAAATGCACTTCAACCTGACACCATTGAGTCTCCTTCTGTACAATTCGTTGTTAACGAACTGGTACATACTTGACTGCCTGGTTATCTTCTCTATCTCTTCTGGGTCATCGGGAAGTTCTCTAGTTTGCAGAAAACGGACAATCTGCTGCGCCCATGCCGGAGCCTGAGGCTCAACGGCAAGGACTAAAGGCATGAGGGCCGCTGCGGGAACCCCAGCTTCTACGGCAAGAACCTCTGGTTCTGCCGGAGCTGATGGTCCCCCGGCAAGCTCGCCGGGGCGAGGCTTGTCGGGAACGATTGCTTCAACTATACATATCCTAGGATCTGCAGGAGCAAACTGTTCCTCAGCGTTCTGGTCGTTGATCTTGGAAACCTTGGCGGCGGCTTCGGGAAGATCTGCCGGCAAGTAGTCGCCGGAGACCAACTTTCTCTTCTTACTTTGCCCCACTGATGGTGTAACGGATGGTTGAGTTAGCTTGAGCAGGAAGGTCCCTGGTTCCACAGGTAACTTCATCGCAGCACACTTTGAAAGGCCATCTGCAATATCATTCTGAGCTCTTGGAACGTGCTCCATTTGCAGACCTTCAAACTGTTCTTCAAGCTTCCTCACTTCATCTACATAAGCTTCCATCAAAGGGCTCTGGTAACTCTTGTTAACTTGTCGGACCACCAACTGAGAGTCTCCCCGCACAATCAGCTTCCTGATCCCAAGTTCGGCCGCAATCCTGAGGCCGGCAAGCAAGCCTTCATACTCAGCAGTATTGTTTGTCGCTTGCTCCCTGGGAAAGTGCATCTGGATAACGTACTTGAGGTGTTCTCCGGTGGGCGCTATGAGTACCACGCCGGCACCGGCGCCTTGCAGCGAGAAGGCACCATCAAAGTACATTACCCATTCACTCGTCGCTTCTTGTACGGGTACACTTGTCTCTGGAACTTCTTCATCGGGCGTTGGGGTCCATTCAGCTATGAATTCTGCCAAAGCTCGGCTCTGGATAGTTGAAGTACTCTCAAATTTGAGACCAAAGCTCGACAGCTCCAGTGCCCACTCAACGATCCTGCCTGTTGCTTCTGGATTTTGCAATATCCTCTTCAACGGAAAGCGAGTGACCACTGTTATCTCATGTGCTTGGAAGTAATGGCGTAGCTTTCTCGAGGCCATGAGGAGGCCGAAAAGCAACTTCTGCACCCCGGAGTATCTTGATCTAGCCCCCTGCAAGAGGGAACTCACAAAATACACCGGGCGCTGCACCATCTTTCTTCGCACTTCTCCTTGTTCCTGCGCAGAGTTGTCCTTGTCGGGGTCAGAGCTTGTCGGAGCAGCCCCCTGCTTGTCGCTGGATTCGCTTGCCGGTGGTGTAGACTCTTCCTCTGCCTCCCTCTCCGCTACTAATGCAACACTAACCACTTGATTGGTTGCCGCTAAGTACAGCAGCAACTTCTCTTGTGGCCTAGGTGCGACAAGTATTGGAGTGGAGGATAGGTATCGTTTCAAGTCTTGCAGCGCCGCCTCCGCTTCCGGAGTCCATTTCATAGGACCTGCCTTCTTCAAGATTTTGAAGAAAGGCAGGGCGCGTTCTGCAGACTTTGAAATGAACCTACTGAGGGCAGCTACACAACCTGCAAGTCTCCTTACGTCTTTGACGCGCTTCGGGGCTTCGATCTGCTCGATGGCTTTTATCTTGTCGGGATTGGCTTCAATCCCCCTCTGGGACACAAAGAACCCGAGAAGCTTGCCGGAGGGGACTCCGAAGACGCACTTCTCGGGGTTCAACTTGAGCTGGATCTTGCGCAGGTTCTCAAAAGTTTCTTCCAAATCTTGAATCAGGGTATCTCTGCTCTTGCTCTTCACCACTATGTCATCCATGTAGGCTTCTACGTTTCTGTGGATCTGTGGCTCAAAAGCAGTGTGCACAACCCTTGCAAATGTAGAGCCTGCATTCTTCAATCCAAAGGGCATGCGTATGAAGCAATATGTGCCGCATGGAGTGATAAATGCAGTCTTCTCCTCATCTTCCTTGGCCATGAAAATCTAGTGGTAGCCTGAATATGCATCAAGGAAAGAGAGCAGCTCACATCCGGCGGTGGAGTCAACAATCTGGTCAATGCGCGGCAAGGGAAATGGATCCTTGGGACATGCTTTATTCACATCGGTGAAGTCTATACACAGTCTCCACTTCCCGTTGGCCTTACGCACGACAACTGGATTTGCTAACCACGTGGGATGGATCACGCCTCTAACCAGGCCTGCTGCTTCTAGTTTCTTGATCTCTTCGGCAATGAATTCTTGGCGCTCCACGGCTTGCTTCCTGACCTTCTACTTGACGGGCCGCGCATGAGGACAAACAGCAAGCTTGTGCTCAATTACCTTCCTGGGAACACCGGGGATGTCAGATGGTTGTCATGCGAACACATCGACATTCGCCCGCAGGAAGGCAACGAGCGCGCTTTCCTATTTGCTGTCAAGGGTAGCACTGATGGTGAAGGTACCACCAGTGCCGTCCTCCTTGGCGGACACCTTCTTGGTTGCCGGTGGAGCAGCCATCCCCTTCTTGCACTTGCCGGTGGAGCTCAATGGGACGTCCTCGACGGCAGCGCAGCACTCCGAAGAGGTGCGTTTGCCGGAGTGGGCCCCAGAGCACTTGCCGGACTTGGTCTTGGCCTTCTTTCCCCCGGGAGCTTCAGCGGCAAGTGTATCGGTCTCCGCTGCGGCTGCTGCGTCCCGATATATCTTGTCGGCGCAGATAAGCGCGTCTTTCTTGTCGCCATGGACAGAGATGACGCTTATCGGCCCCGGCATCTTGAGTACATTGTAGGCGTAGTGGGAAGCTGCCATGAACTTGGCGAGGGCAGGACGTCCAAGTATCCCATTGTATGGCAATGGGATATCGGCAACATCAAAGGTTATCCTCTCTGTCCTGAAGTTGAGTTCCCCGCCAAAGGTCACTGGCAGAGTGATCTTCCCCTTGGGCTTGCTCCTTCCCGGGTTTATTCCTTGGAACGAACCGGTTTCTTCGAGCTCGCCATCTGGGATCTGGAGTTTCTTGATCACAGCTGAGGAGATCAAGTTCAGGCCGGCCCCGCCATCAACCAACATTTTGGTGACCTTGAGGTTGCGGATGGTTGGTGAAACCAACATCGGCAAGCACCCGACCGCAGTAGTGCGGTCAGGGTGATCCTCAAGATCAAAAATGATGGGCGTGCTGGACCACTTCAGCAGCCTGCGCGACTCAACGGGCGGCTCTGCTGCGTTTACTTCCCGCACCCACTGCTTGAGTTGGCGGTGGGAAGTGTGCAGAGAGGCGCCTCTGTCGACGCACAACACTTCTGTGGCCTTCTGGAACTCCTGCTCGCTGTTATCACCTTCCTCCATGTCGTCGTCGTCTTCTTCCTCTTCATCTTTGTCGCGGCCCCGGGGAGGTCGATCACCTTGCCGCTGCTTGGCCTTGCCGCGACGTCCTCCCCGGCCATTGAATGGGCGCTTCTTGCTTGGCTCTCCTCCGCCACCTTGGGCCTTCTCCTTGTCCCGCCGCTCGTATTCAGCTTTCTGCTGCTCTACGAGGTACTCGACGCGCTTGCAGTTCGAAAGGTCGTGACCCTTGGTGCGGTGGATCTTGCAATATTGCTTGTCGGAGCCGTCCTGCTTGTCGGCTGCTGCTACAGGGGCAGGCTCCTTGCCGGAGCCGCCGGCCTGTGCTGTCTTGGCGGGAGCCTCCTTGCCGGACTTCTCGACGACCAGCACTTCCTTGTTCTTCTTCTTTCTGTTGTTCCGCCGCCGGCTCTTGTTTGCCGGGGCGGCATCTTCACTGTCGCTTCCCCCTGCGCCAGCATCCTCCCCGGGGAGTCTCCTCCCCTCTTCGGTGCGCGCGCACTTGTCAGCCAGAGCATAGAGCTCACTGACATCCCGTATCTTGGTCATGGCCATCTCCTCACGCATGCGGCGGTTACGCACGTTCTGGTGGAACGCGCTGATAACCGCGGCAGGGTGGACGTCAGGGATATTGTGCTGCACGCGGCTGAATCGTTGGATGTACTTGCGCAGGGGCTCTCCTTCCTTCTGGGCCAGGATGTGGAGATCACTCTCCTGACCGTGGGGTTTGTGGCCGCCTGTGAAGGCGCCAACAAATTGGTGGCACAGATCTGCCCACGAAGAAATAGAGCCTTCCGGCAAGTGCATAAGCCAAGAACGAACGTTTGGCTTAAGCACCAGCGGGAAGTAGTTCGCCAGTATCTTCTCGTCGCGCCCCCCGGCAGCCTGCACCGCGATGGTGTAGATGCTGAGGAACTCCGAGGGGTGCGTCTTGCCGTCGTACTTCTCGGGTACGTCGGGCCTGAAGTTTTTCACGCTGGGCCACTGGACACGCCGCAGCTCACGGGTAAACGCAGGGCAACCTGCCGCGTACAGCAAGTCGCCTGGCTCACCGGGCGCGTGTGTGTCAACAGCGGTCCCAGCGCGTTGATCTGATTGTCGCCGAGCTTCTCGGCGGCGCTCGATCGTTGTCCGAGCATCTTCTTGTCGCCGGTCGTCAAGGACTTGGCGCTGGTCCCGACGAGCCCGCGGATCCGACGACGCCGTGGAGTCGTCGTCGACGTTAATCCGGCGGGGAGGCGTCTTCTGCTTCCGCGGCGGGGAGTGCACGGTAGTTGCACCCCCGGCGGTCTTGTCGCCATCGGCCTTCGTCTTCTCGACTTGCCGTGGCCGCGAGGTCGCCGGCTGCTGCGGCGTGTCGTTGTTGGTGATGGCGATGAGGCTTTGTATCGTCGCCCTCCAGTCTTCGGCTTTGTCTGCCGCTGGAGGAAAGTCGAGGAGCAGTTGCGCTCTTGCGAGTGCTTCTGCTGGAGAGGAGGGGAGCGGGGGCGAGCGGTGCGAGGAGCGGGATATGCTCGGACTCCTAACGGGGTTAGAAGGAGCAGGTTCCCGCCCCGGCGACCGCGCCTTGCTCGTGCCAGGACGGTGGCCCGGAGCATCCCGCGAACCTCCGGCTTGCCCTTGCCCCAGCAAGCGAATGGTACCTCCTATACCAGGGCGCTGCTGGGTTGTCGTCTGCTGAGATGGACGTGGCGCATCTACGGACACCGAGGCTCGGTCGTCCGTCTTGTCCTTAGATTTGGTGGTGCCGCGAGTTTCCTCGTCGGCGACCACCCTTCCGCCGGCGTCTCCTCCACCCACCGTTAGTTCTGGTGGCGGTGGAACAGACGCGGACGGGCCTGCGACCTCCGAGGCTTTCTTCTTCGGGGCCATGCTGTTGTTGCTGGAGTTGATGAAGCTGGAGAGGTTGATGAAGAATGCGCCCGCGTGAACGCCGGATCAGGTTCGCACAACCTCGACGCCCCCTACCTGGCGCGCCAAAGATGTCGGGGGAAACTGTCCACCACGAACACCTATGGGACCGGAGCCCCTTGTACGTTGCGGTAAGGGAGCGGAGGAAGCACAAAGAGCGGATCGAGGAGAGCACGCGGGCAGTTTACCCAGGTTCGGGCCGCGACGGACGCATAAAACCCTACTCCTGCTTAGATTGTATTAAGTGTTGGAGCTCGGGAGCTTGAAGAACTAGCTACACCGAGCGAGAGAGCTGTCTAGGTTCTGAACCCCCTCTACGTTGTGCATGGGCCTCCTTTTATAGCTCAAGGGGTCACCGACAGGTGTCAACGTAGAAGAAGGGCAAAAACGTAACTTTGGTGGTAGTTGTAACAGTGCGGGAACAGTGCGTGAACAGTGGATGAACAGTGGTCATCACCTACTTTGATAGTGGGGGACAAGAGCATTAAATGCCCGTCGCCGCCGACCCCAAAAGCGCCCGCCCGTGCGTCTCCGTTCGCCACGGCGGTAGCCTCGTCACCGTGGAGTGCCACCGTGTCCCCCAGGCTGCACAGCCATCCGCCACGCGTCCCTGGAATGGCCCCAGGGCGACGCGTGGGCCGATGAGCTAGAGCGCGGGCACACAGTGTAAGTTCCCCCCGGCAAGCACCTTGCCGGGGCCTTGACCTTGCCGGGCCCTGAAGCTTGTCGCTCCCCGGGCCCTGCCGGGGCGCATGTTGCGCCGAGGCATGTCTTCTAAGATGCATTCTTCTGGTCTTCCTGGCAAGCTCCTCTTGCCAGGGTCTTGTGTTAGAGTGATAGTCTTGAGCCTGGGACGGCCTTCCCGGCAAGCTCCACTTGCCGGGGTCTTGACCTTCTGTCTTGTATACTTTGTTTTTGAATGGCTTAATAAGGACCGGAAAAGGTTTCCGGCAAGCACGTGGTGGACCCTGCCACGGGAAGCTGCTACTGCCCGTGCACAAGTTGGGGTACTAAGGTACCCCTATCTTAGTACACCGACAAACACGTACACATCTATCAATTTGCACCACCTTTCCCTCGCTTCTTTGGAGCACCGACCGCTTTCCTTGTCGTTGCGAAGACAGAGGCTTCCTACTACTATTATTATGTGCCATGCGGTAGTACCGCTCAAGGGACCGGTAGTACTGCAGAGACCCACGGTAGTATGCCGTGTAGCTGCGGTAGTACCACACATCGTGGTAGTATCGTGCCAGGTTTGCGGTAGTACCGTGGCCTTTGCCCCAGCATCGTGGCTAGCGCGGAAGTAGGAGCGAAAGTGACTTTTTACTTCCGCACCCTACACGGTAGTACCGCTCCAGGTGAGCGGTAGTACCGTGCCGGGTTTTTGCATCGATCGAAACTCTACGGAAGTAGCCACATATGTAATTTTATTAGTCCGTGCTCTTCCCAGCCCAGACTATACCCTGCCTTGCGGTAGTACCACAAGGGCGCGTGGTAGTACCGCTTCGGCAGTACTACCGCTCGTTGCTATACACAATAGGGCCGCGTCTGGCTCCTGTCGTGCGAGTGGTAGTACCGCAGTCCTTGCGGTAGTACCGCATGGCCTTGCGGTAGTACCGCAAGTCTGGTGTGGTAGTACCACATGTTGCGGGCAAAGTTAGTGGATAACGGTTGGATTTGTTCTTCCACTATATAAGGGGAGTCTTCTTCTCCAAGAAGACTCACCTCTTCCCTCCCTAAGCTCCATTGTTGCTCAAAGCTCCATTTCCGCTCGATCTCTCTCCCTAGCCAATCAAACTTGTTGATTTCCTAGGGATTGGTTGAGAAGGCATCGATCTACACTTGCACCAAGATAAATTTGGTTCCCCCACTAATCCCTTGCAGATCTTGTTACTCTTGGGTGTTTGAGCACCCTAGACGGTTGAGGTAACCTCGGAGCCATATTCCATTGTGGTGAAGCTTCGTGGTGTCGTTGGGAGCCTCCAATTCAGTTGAGGAGATAGCGCCAACCTTGTTTGTAAAGGTTCGGTCGCCGCCTTCAAGGGCACCACTAGTGGAATCACGACACCTCGCATTGTGTGAGGGCGCGAGGAGAATACGGTGGCCCTAGTGGCTTCTTGGGGAGCATTGTGCCTCCACACCGCTCCAACGGAGACGTACTTCCTCTCAAAGGGAAGGAACTTTGGTAACACATCCTCGTCTCCACCGGCTCCACTTGTGGTTATCTCTTACCTTTACTTGTGCAAGCTTTTGTTGTGTTTCATAACTTGCTTGCTTGTGTGCTTATTATTGTTGCATCATATAGGTTGCCCACTTAGTTGCATATCTAGACAACCTATATTGTTGCTAAGTTTAATTTGGTCAAGAAAAGCTAAAATTGTTAGTTGCCTATTCACCCCCCTCTAGTCAACAATATCGATCCTTTCAACTCCAAACAACATTCGATCACCAATATACATAACTCATATAATACTATATCGTCAACGAACGTTAAGCGTGCGGACCCTACGGGTTGGAGAATGCTATATACATGACCGAGATGCTTCTCCGGTCAATAACCAATAGCGGGACCTGGATGCCCATATTGGTTCCTACATATTCTACGAAGATCTTTATCGGTCGAACCTTTGTGACAACATACGTAGTTCTCTTTGTCTGTCGGTATGTTACTTGCCTGAGATTCGATAGTCGGTATCTTCATACCTAGTTCAATCTCGTTACCGGCAAGTCTCTTTACTCGTTGTGTAATACATCATCTTGTAACTAACTCCTTAGTCACTTTGCTTGCAAGCTTCTTGTGATGCTGTATTACCAAGACAGCCCAGAGATACCCTTCCGTCATAAGGAATGACAAATCCCAATCTCGATCCATGCCAACTCAATAGACACCTTCAGAGATACATGTATAGCACCTTTATGATCACCCAGTTACGAAGTGACGTTTGATACACACAAGGCATTCCTCCGGAGTCCGGGAATTGCATGATCTCATTGTCGAAGGAACATGTATTTGACATTAACAAAGTAGTGGCAATAACCTGAACGATCATATGCTATGCTAACGGATGGGTCTTGTTCATCACATCATTCTCCTATTCACGTGATCCCGTTATCAAACGACAACTCATGTCTATGGTCAGGAAATCTGAACCATCTTTTGATCAACGAGCTAGTCTAGTAGAGGGTTACTAGGGAGTTGGTATTTGTTTATGTATTCACACATGTATTTAAGTTTCTGATCAATACAATTATAGCATGAATAATAAACCTTTATCATGATTAAAGAAATATAATAATAACCACTTTATTATTGCCTCTAGGGCATATTCCCAACTGTCTCCCACTTGCACTATAGTCAATAATCTAGATTAGATAGTAATGAATCTAACAACCATGAGTCTTGGTGCTGATCATGTTTTGCCCGTGGAAGAGGTTTAGTCAACGGGTCTGCCACATTCAGATCCGTATGTACTTTACAAATTTCTATGTCTCCATCCTTGACATAATCACAAATGGAGTTAAAGCATCTCTTGTGAAACCTGGGCTCCTTGGCTATGGCAATTGCTCAAGTGTTGTCACAAAAGATCGTCATTGGACCCAATGCACTGGGCATTACAGCCAGGCCGGATATGAACTCCTTTATCCAGACTCCTTCATGCACTACTTCCGAAGCAGCTATGTACTCCGCTTCACATGTAGACCCTACCACGACGCTCTGCTTAGAACTGCACCAACTGACAACTCCACCATTAAATATAAATACGTATCCAGTTTGCGACTTAGAGTCATACGGATATGTGTCAAAGCTAGCATCGACGTAACCCTTTACGACGTGCTCTTTGTCAGCTCCGTAATCGAGAAACAAATCCTTGGTTCTTTTCAGGTACTTCAGGATATTCTTGACCGTTGTCCAGTGACCCACGCCTGGATTACTTTGGTACCTCCCCGCCAAACTTATGTCAAGGCACACATAACGTCTGGTACACAACATGTCATGCATTATAGAACATATGGCTGAGGCATAGGGAATGACTTTCATTCTCTCTCTATCTTCTGTTGTGGTTGGACTTTGAGTCTTACTCAATTTCACACCTTGCAACATAGGCAAGAACCCTTGCTTTGACTAGTCCATTTTGAACCTCTTTAGAACTTTGTCAAGGTATGTGCTTTGCGAAAGTCCTATTAAGTGTCTCGATCTATCCCTATAGATCTTGATGCCCAATATGTAAGCAACTTCACCGAGGACTTTCATTGCAAAATTCTTATTCAAATACCCTTTTATGTTATCCTAAATTCTATATCATTTCCAATCAACAATATGTCATCCACATATAATATCATAAATGCTACAGAGCTCCCACTCACTTTCTTGTAAATACATGCTTCACCTTAAGTATGTATAAAACCAAACGCTTTCATCACCTCATCAAAGCGTATATTCCAACTCCGAGATGCTTGCACTAGTCCATAGATGGATCGCTGGAGCTTGCACACTTTGTTAGCACCCTTAGGATCAACGAAAACCTTCTGGTTGCATCATATACAACTCTTCTTTAAGAACCCGTTAAGGAATGCAGTTTTGGCGTCCATTTGCCAGATTTCATAATCATAAAATGCGGCAATTACTAACATGATTCTGGCAGACTTAAGCATTGCTACGGGTGAGAAAGTCTCATCGTAGTCAACCCCTTGAACTTGTCGAAAACCTTTTGCGACAAGCCTAGCTTTGTAGACAGTGATATTACCATCAGCGTATGTCTTCCTCTTGAACATCCATTTTTTCTCAATGGCTTGCCGATTATCGGGCAAGTCCACCAAAGTCCACACTTTGTTCTCATACATGGATCCTATCTCATATTTCATGGCCTCAAGCCATTTGTCGGAATCTGGGCTCATCGTAGCTTCTTCATAGTTCGTAGGTTCACCATTGTCTAACAACACGACTTCCAGGACATGATTACCATACCACTCTGGTGTGGTACATGTTCTGGTCGACCTATGAGGTTCGGTAGTAACTTTATCTGAAGTTTCATGATCATCATTTTCTTCCTCTCTGGTTGGTGTAGGCATCATGGGAACGGTTTTCTCTGATGTGCTACTTTCCTATTTGAGAGAAGGTACAACTACCTCATCAAGTTCTACTTTCCTCCCACTCACTTTTTTCGAGAGAAACTCCTCCTCTAGAAATGACCCATTCTTATCAACAAAGATCTTACCTTCGAATCTGTGATAGAAGGTATACCCAATAGTTTCTTTAGGGTATCCTATGAAGACACACTTCTCCGCTTTGGATTCGAGCTTATCAGGCTGAAGCCTTTTGACATAAGCGTCTGATAAGTCTCCAACATATCTATAATTTTTGATTGTTCCATGCTGTTATGTTATCATTCTTGGATGTTTTACAATCATTTTTAGTCATTTTATATCATTTTTTGGTACTAACCTATTGACATAGTGCCAAGTGCCAATTGCTGTCTTCTGCATGTTTTTTACATCGCAGGAAATCAATATCAAACGGAGTCCAAACACCGTGAAACATTTTGGAGATTTTTTATGGGCCAGAAGACACCCAATGGGCTAGAGCTGCACCTAGGGGGGGTGCCCCGAGGGGGGCACAACCCACCAGGGCACGCCAGGCCCCCCTGGCACACCCAGGTGGGTTGTGCCCACCTCGGTGGTGAAAGGATCGAGAAGAGGTGTCTAGAGGGGGGGGGGTGAATAGACTCTTAGCAAGAAAGGTGGCAGTTTTTAGATTACTTAAAGTTGTGGTGGAGGTTAGCACATGTCTAAACATTCACAATACCTATCAAGCAAGCATGACAGGAGTATATGGGTATTGGAAAGTAAAGCATGCAAATATGACTACTTGACCAAATAAAAATCTAGCCTTTTCCCAATTTTAAGTCTTGGCAGATTTTAGAAATTATGCACAAGTCAAGCAATCAACCTACACATGCAATTCTAAGAGTATAGCAGCGGAATGTAAAGCAATTGCATATGAAGGTGAAGGGAGGAGTTTGCGGGAGCAAACGCAATTTAGACATGGATATTTTTTTACGAGTGGTTCCGATAGGTGGTGCTATCGTACATCCATGTTGATGGACTTAAACCCACGAAGGGTAACGACTGCGTGAGTCCACAGAGAGCTCCACCCACGAAGGGTCCACGAAGAAGCAACCTTGTCTATCCCACCATGGCCATCACCCACGAAGGACTTGCCTCACTAGGGTAGATCTTCATGAAGTAGGCGATCTCCTTGCCCATACAAACTCCTTGGTTCAACTCCACAATCTTGTTGGAGGCTCCCAAGTGACACCTAACCAATGTAGGAGACACCACTCTCCAAAGGGTAATAGACCGTGTGTTAATAATGAACTCCTTGCTCTTGTGCTTCAAATGATAGTCTCCCCAACACTCAACTCTCTTTCACAGATTTGGATTTGGTGGAAAGAAGATTTGAGTGGAAAGCAACTTGGGGAATGCTAGAGATCAAGATTCATATGGTAGGAATGGAATATCTTGGTCTCAACACATGAGTAGGTGGTTCTCTATCAGAACAATGAGTAATGGAAGTGTAGGTATGTTCTGATGGCTCTTTTCACGAATGAAGAGTGGGTGGA
This sequence comes from Secale cereale, assembly GCA_902687465.1. Lineage (NCBI taxonomy): Eukaryota > Viridiplantae > Streptophyta > Magnoliopsida > Poales > Poaceae > Secale > Secale cereale. Next base: position 577,853,175 of record LR738715.1, on the reverse strand, counting down.
GGGGTATATATAGCCTCCACACAAAATCTAACCGTCACACACAATTTACAAAACTCAGTGGGACCGAATCAGAAAACTTGGTCATATCGACTCAGTTTATAATGTGACTGTTAGGCATTTCGAAGGGACCGATATGATCAACTCGGTAGGACCGATTTAATTAGGGTTAGGGCATAACGTAATCTCGGTGAGACCGATTACACAAACTCGGTAGGACCAATTTCGGTAATAAGCTAACCAGAGAGTTGGTCAGGCAAACTTGGTGGGACCGATTCGCTCATTTCGGTGAGACCGAAGTGTTACAAAAAGGCAACAAAGAGTTTGCAATGTTAACTTGGTGAGACCGATTCTCACATCTTGGTTAGACGAAAATGTTGCAAATAGGAAACAGAGAGTTTACATTCCCATCTCGGTGAGACCAAGATCCCTATCGGTGAGACCGAACTGATTAGGATTTTGGCAGTGGCTATGTCAAATGAACTCGATGGCGCCGGATAGAAAGTTTCGGTGGGACCGAGTTTGACTTTTGGTTTGGGACATATCTGGATGTGAGAAAGTGGTTGAGGGCTTTGGAGCATATCACTAAGCACTTTGAGCAAGCAAGCCATTAAGCAACACCTCATCCCCTTTTAATAGTACTGGCTTTCCTATGGACTCAATGTGATCTTGGATCACTGAAATAGAAAATGTAGAGTCCTGAGCTTTGAGCTTGAGCCAATCCTTTGTCGTTATCATCTTGAAGGGGTTCCACATCCTCTAGTCTATGCCACTCCATTTGTTGAACCTATCTGAAATATACTAGATGAAAACATTAGTCCAACAAGAGATATGTTGACATTAATTACCAAAATCACCCAGGGAGCACTTGTGCTTTCAATCTCCACCTTTTTGGTAATTGATGACAACATACATCAAAGCTTTAGATAAAGATATGAAGTATAACAAGTAAAGCTTTGGAAGGACATGTAACATGCATAGGACCCCCCTACATGTATGCAATCATGTAAATATGGAATATAAGAGCATGTGAGAGCATAGACATGACAGAGCAAGCAATGAGTTACATGTATCTTGGCTATATGCATCAGAGCAAATGATATGAATATGTGAAGTGTATCCTCATGTTCATGATTCCTTATTGCAAACAATATGTACATTAGCAAGAAATCTTCATGCACATGAGTGTGATGCATATACTTACCTTGTGATCTTGAGACGGCTTATAAAGGGATGAACCTGAGTAAACAAGGTTAGATAACACAGGTACATCTACTAGACAGGGCAACAAAAGTGCCACAAGAGTACCAAGATTGGGATAACATGTAGAGAGTGAGTACTGGGCACTCTTGAATACATACATGTTCCCAAAGGTAAAAGATATGCAATGAATTCAAAACTTCTTTCCCTAACAGTCTTTCTCCCCCTGAATCTTATATTGGATAATGGAAGAGAGTAGGGAAACAAAATCAGAGCAAAACAGATCAGATCAAAAACATAACATAGACATGTCTTTCCCCTCTTAAATACATGTGACTTATCTCCTCTTGAACACCAAGCATCTGGGGCATGTGATTCCTCTCTCCCCCTGTTTGAAATCCTCTCTCCCCCTATATGAAATATTCTCTCATTAAGCTTTGATGTGAACTCTCTCTCCCCCTTTGACATCAATTTCCAAGAAGGGATCTTCTGGAGTGTGAGTCAAAATAGGTTTGGTCCTTGAGTCACAGAGCAGAGAAGTATATAAAATGTGATGCTGGTAGAGGTCAAGAGTCATTGAGTGGACCTGTAACAAATATGCAGGATGCAGATGAAAAAGTGTCTCCTCAGTATTGAAATCGGTAGCACCGAGTTGTTTTCTTCGGTGGCACCGAGATGGTTCAGTTTAACCGAAGGAGGCTAATCAGTGGGTTCGAGTTCAACATAGAGAGAACAATTTTTCATCTCAGCTCACTAGGCAAATAAGATCTCACATAGATTTGCAAGGAATTAACTGAAGGATTTGCAATGAATTGGATGTAGAGAATGCAGAATAAAATAGAGAAAAGAAAATCTAGATGAAGTTTTTGTTTTGTTTTCAAAGAGGAGGAACAAAATACAAGGAACGAATGCACAAACTTAGAGAAACACGAGGGAACTTCAACTAGAATTGGCCGGCGACAAAGTCATCTATGTTAGAGTACATTGACTTAGGAGTCAAGTGAAGACACTTGATCATAGGTCATACTCATTGTTTAAGCTCAAAATGGGTTTGCCATTTTCTATTAAGCATTTTGATGTATTCACATCTTGTTGAGGTGCTTTGACCCATGACTTGGGGTAAAGCTTCTCTAAGATGGAATGACATACCTTGGGTGGTGGTGTTGATCTTGATCATGTAGTTGAACTTGTGTGGGTTGCTCAAGGTTGATGTAGCTCATCAAGAATTGGGAGCACCACTTGTAGTTTGAGTTCATCTACCTACATGGGTTAGATTTTCAAGGAAGAGCACTTGTGTATCCAAAATGACAATCATGAAAACTTGATACCAAATGAAATTTGATATGTAGAAATTATCAAAGGATATGTTGAAGGGTTTCATGCTTCCTTGTCTTCAACCACCATGGTGTAGATACTTGGTGATGTAGAAATTGCTCAAGATGTGAGTGAGTTGCAATCCCATGGATTTAGGTTCATCCAAGTACCTATAAGGGTTAGATAACATGCAAGGGTACAAATAGATCCAAGACATATACTCATCATCATAAGAGAAATATCAAGGATTAGTCATAGGCTTATGCCTTGCATGTACCTAAATGGAGTTCCTACTCCAAGTTTGAGGCATCAATAATGTTCAATTCACCTCTCAACCTGCAAAACACTTTCTCATCAAGTGGTTTAGTAAATATATCCGCTAATTGCTTAGCGGTGCAAACATGTTTAAGATTGATATCACCCTTAGCAACATGATCTCGAATGAAAGGATGACGAACTTCAATATGCTTAGTTCGAGAATGTTGCACAGGGTTGTGAGCAATCTTAATAACACTTTCATTGTCACAAAGCAATGGTACATGTTTCACATAGATCCCATAATCTTTAAGAGTTTGGGTCATCCAAAGTAACTGACCACAACATGAACCGGCGACAATGTATTCCGCTTCGGCGGTGGATAAGGATACCAAGTTTTGTTTCTTGGAGGACCAAGACACAAGAGATCTACCAAGAAATTGACAAGTACCCGAAGTGGACTTTCTATCAACCTTGTCTCCGGCATAGTCTAAATCGGAGTAGCCAACAAGATCAAAAGAAGACCTCTTAGGATACCAAATGCCAAAGTTTGGTGTATGAATTAAGTATCTCACCATCTTTTTCACAGCCTTAAGATGACATTCTTTAGGGTCCGCTTGATATCGTGCACACATGCACACACTTAGCATAATACCGGGACGGGAGGCACATACATATAACAATGAACCAATCATAGAGCGGTAAACCTTTTGATCAACCGGTTCGCCATCCTTTGTCAAGTCAAGATGTCCACTAGTAGGCATGGGTGTGGTCATACCTTTGCATTCTTGCATGTTGAACTTCTTGAACAAGTCCTTGGTATACTTTGTTTGAGAAACAAAGGTACCCTCCTTAGTTTGCTTGATTTGCAAACCAAGAAAGAACTTGAGTTCACTCATCATAGACATCTCAAACTTCTCCGACATTAGCCTTCCAAACTTTTCACTAAAATGGGGGTTAGTAGAACCAAATATGATATCATCAACATAAATTTGGCACACAAATAATTCACCATTAACCCTTTTAGTAAAAAGAGTAGAATCTATTTTTCCAATCTCAAAGCCTTTTTCAATAAGGAACTTGGTCAAGCATTTATACCATGCTCTAGGAACTTGTTTAAGACCATAAAGAGCTTTGTGAAGTTTGTAAACATGATTAGGTTTATTGGGATTAACAAAGCCGGGAGGTTGTTTAACATAAACTTCCTCCTCAATTTCACCGTTGAGAAAAACACTTTTAATGTCCATTTGGTACAAGGTGATATCATGGTGATTAGCATAAGCAACTAAGATGCGAATGGACTCAAGTCTAGCAATGGGGGCATATGTCTCACCGTAGTCCATACCTTCGACTTGAGTGTATCCTTGGGCGAGGAGACGTGCTTTGTTGCGGATGACTTGACCATCTTCGTCTTGCTTGTTGCGAAACACCCATTTGGTACCGATGATGTTGTGGTTGTTTTCGGGCTTCTTGACCAATGTCCACACTTGATTTCTCTCAAAGTTGTGCAGCTCCTCATGCATAGCGTTCACTCAATCTGGATCATCAAGAGAACTTCAACCTTCATAGGTTCAAGGTTAGATATGAAAGAGTAATGTTCACAAAAGTTAGCTAGGCGAGATTTAGAGCGAGTGATTCTCCCGGTTTAGATATCATTGTAGATTTGCTCTACGGTGTGATCTCTAGCAATTCTTGCTCTAACTCGTGAAAGCTTTTGCTTGGGTCGGGGTGGAACATCCTCTTCATTATCTTCTTCTTCTTGTCCTTCTTAATTTTTGTTGGTGTTGTTGTACCCTTGTGGAGGTGGAGAAGGAGGTCGATGAGGTTCATCTTGATGCACATCCTCGTTTCCTTTGTCATGGCGTGTCCCACTTGTGGATGCCTCTAAGTCAACTTGTGGTTCACCTTGTCGTGAGGTGGAAGCTTCCACATGGACGGACGAAGTACTCTCTTTCACCTTCGTTGGATGAATTGCCAATAGACAAGTCTTGAATTGCTTCCGAAGGGTCTTTATCTCCTACATCAATTGGCAATTGCTCTACTTGCAAGCCGTTAGATTCATCAAACTTCACATCTATCGCCACTTCAACCTTTCGGGTGAAATTGTTGTAGACACGGTAAGTGTGAGAGTTTGAGCCATAACCAAGTAGGAAACCTTCATGAGATTTAGGAGCAAATTTAGAACGACGATGCTTATCAAGAATGTAGCACTTTGAGCCGAATACTCGAAAGTATCCAACTTGGGGTTTATTACCGGTGATAAGCTCATTTGCCGTCTTGCCGAGAAGCTTGTGAAGATACAAGCGATTGGTTGCATGACAAGCTGTCTCAACCGCTTCCACCCAAAAGTGTCTTGGCATTTTGTACTCATTAAGCATCGTTCTTGCCATTTCGATGAGTGTCCGGTTCTTCCTCTCAACAACTCCATTTTGTTGAGGCGTGTACGTAGCCGAGAACTCATGTGAAATCCATTCTTCGTCAAGAAAGGTATCCACATTTGCGTTCTTGAACTCCGTTCTATTGTCGCTGCGAACCTTCTTGATATCCACTTCAAATTGATTTTGGCCCTTCCTAGCAAAGTTTTTGAAGATCTTTTGGACCTGCGATTTGTCATCAAGAAAGAACACCCACGTAAATCTTAAAAAATCATCAGCAATGACTAATCCAGAAGAGTTACCACCGAGGCTTTTGTAAGCATTGGGACCAACAAGATCCATTTGAAGTTGCTCAAGTGGTCTTCTCGTAGTCATGATGTTCTTCACGGGATGACTTCCACCAACTTGTTTTCCTGCTTGACAAGCACTACAAAGTCTATCCTTGTCAAATATAACATCTTTAACACCAAGGATATGATCACATTTAATAAGCTTATCAAGATTTATCATGCCGACATGACCTAACCTTCTATGCCACAACCAACCTTTAGAAGATTTAGCAACAAAACAAGCGCGAGGTTGGGCTTTCTTAGTGAAGTCAACAATGTATAGGTCACCTCTACAAATGCCGGTAAAGACCATATTATGATTATCTCTATGAAAGACTTGGCAATCAACATGAGTGAATAGCACATTTAAACCGAAATCAGTTAATCTACACACGGAGAGGAGATTATATCCAAGAGATTCTACAAGCATGTCATCCTTGATTGAGCTATCGTTGGATATGGCCACCTTACCAAGTCCAACAACTTTACCCTTAGAGTTGTAACCAAAGGCAACATACTTTCGTGGACCATCATTTTTAGCAAGCTCATCAAACATGTCCTTATCTCCGGTCATGTGATCCATGCATCCACTATCAAGTACCCATTCCTTTCCTCCGGCTGCGTAACCACGAAGATTTGCCATAAGACCAAAGTGTCTCATTTGTTCATCAAGATCATAGTCACTATCATCATCCTCATCATAGTATCCATGTTCCACATCGTCATGTGGTGGATCAACACCTAGAGAGAGTGATTCATTAGAAGTATGACCATAACAATGTTCATCTCTATGAATTCGAATGACTTCAGAAATGATATTGCTAATAATTCCAACATCTTGTTTGGCACGCATGAGACCACGAAGCTCAAATAAGCAATCACTAAACTTAGGATCACTAGTACTCATCCTATTCAAGGCAATAGACTTATGGAGAATCTCATCCAGATTTTTCAACGAATAATTTGGGAATCATTCCTTTAGGAATCCCCATATAGTATAAGCACATTCAAAAGTTGGCAAACATACAAGCAAGTTTCTAAGCAATCCTCTAGTGATTAGATTAACAGTTCTAAGATTTCGAATCATGTCAAGTTTCTCATTGAAAGTAGGATTCGAAGCATCAATGGGGGGCATACAAAGATTATCAATATACTTGTTCAAATGATATTCATTGAAGATCTCAAGCATCTCATTTTTCCATTCCTTATAAAATTCTCCATCAAGCATAGGTACTCTATATCTAATACTCCCCAACGTAGACTCATCAATCTTCCTCCAATGGTGATTAAACCAAAGCAATGGAGACCAAAGCTTTGATACCAATTGAAAGGATCGAGAAGAGGTGTCTAGAGGGGGGGGGTGAATAGACTCTTAGCGAGAAAGGTGGTAGTTTTTGGATTACTTCAAGTTGTGGTGGAGTTTAGCACATGTTTAAACATTCACAATACCTCTCAAGCAAGCATGACAAGAGTATATGGGTACTGGAAATTAAAGCATGCAAATATGACTACTTGACCAAATAAAAATCTAGTCTTTTCCCAATTTTAAGTCTTGGCAGATTTTACCAATTATGCACAAGTCAAGCAATCAACCCACACATGCAATTCTAAGAGTATAGCAGCGGAATGTAAAGCAATTGCATATGAAGGGAAAGGAAGGAGTTTGAGGGAGAAAACACAATGTAGACACGGAGATTTATTACACGTGGTTTCGATAGGTGGTGCTATCGTACATCCACGTTGATGGAGACTTCAACCCATGAAGGGTAACGGCTGCGCGAGTCCACGGAGGGCTCCACCCACGAAGGGTCCACAAAGAAGCAACCTTGTATATCCCACCATGGCCATCGCCCACGAAGGAGTTGCCTCACTAGGGTAGATCTTCACGAAGTAGGCGATCTCCTTGCCCGTACAAACTCCTTGGTTCAACTCCACAATCTTGCTGGAGGCTCCCAAGTGACACCTAACCAATCCAGGAGACACCACTCTCCAAAGGGTAATAGACGGTGTGTTGATGATGAACTCCTTGCTCTTGTGCTTCAAATGATAGTCTCCCCAACACTCAACTCTCTCTCATAGATTTGGATTTGGTGGAAAGCAACTTGGGGAAGGCTAGAGATCAAGATTCATATGGTAGGAATGGAATATCTTGGTCTCAACACATGAGTAGGTGGTTCTCTATCAGAACAATGAGTAATGGAAGTGTAGGTATGTTCTGATGGCTCTCTCCACGAATGAAGAGTGGGTGGAGGGGTATATATAGCATCCACACAAAATCTAACCGTTACACACAATTTACCAAACTCGGTGGGACCAAATCAGAAAACTCGATTAGACCGATTCAGTTCATAATGTGACCGTTAGGCATTTCGGTGGGACCGATATGATCAACTCGGTAGGACCGATTTAATTAGGGTTAAGGCATAACATAATCTTGGTGAGACCAATTACACAAACTCGGTAGGACCGATTTTGGTAATAAGCTAACTAGAGAGTTGGTCATGCAAACTCGGTGGGACCGATTCGCTCATTTCGGTGAGACCGAAATGTTACAAAAAGGCAACAGAGAGTTTGCAATGTTAACTTGGTGAGACCGATTCTCACATCTCGGTTAGAATAATATGTTGCAAATAGGAAACATAGAGTTTACATTCCCATCTCGGTGAGACCGAGATCCCTATCGGTGAGACTGAACTGATTAGGGTTTTGGTAGTGGCTATGTCAAATGAACTTGGTGGTGCTGGATAGAAAGTTTCAGTGGGGCCGAGTTTGACTTTTGGTTTGGGACATATCTGGATGTGAGAAAGTGGTTGAGGGCTTTGGAGCATATCACTAAGCACTTTGAGCAAGCAAGCCATTAAGCAACACCTCATCCCCTTTTAATAGTATTGGCTTTCCTATGGACTCAATGTGATCTTGGATCACTGAAATAGAAAATGTAGAGTCCCGATCTTTGAGCTTGAGCCAATCCTTTGTCCTTCTCATCTTGAAGGGGTTCCACATCCTCTAGTCCATGCCACTCCATTTGTTGAACCTATCTAAAATATACTAGATAAAAACATTAGTCCAACAAGAGATATGTTGACATTAATTACCAAAATCACCTAGGGAGCACTTGTGCTTTCAGGTGGCCTCCCGCACCGCCTCTTTGCTCTATGAATACTCAGATATTCCAGAAATCCTAGAGGAGTCGACGAAATTCTATTCCAGCCGCCGCAAAGTCTAGAACCACCTGATCCAATCTAGACACCATCACAGAGGGGTTCACCATCTCCATTGGCGCCTCTCCAATGATGTGTGAGTAGTTCCTTGTAGACCTACGGGTCCGTAGTTAGTAGCTAGATGGCTTCCTCTCTCTCTTTTGATTATCAATACAATGGTCTCTTGGAGATTCATATGATGTAACTCTTTTGCGGTGTGTTTGTTCGGATCCGATGAACTTTGAGTTTATGATCAGATCTATCTTTTTATATCCATGAAAGTTATTTGAGTCTTCTTTGATCTCTTATATGCATGATTTCTTACAGCCTCATATTTCTTCTCCGATATTTGGATTTTGTTTTCCCAACTTGATCTATTTATCTTGCAATGGGAAGAGGTGCTTTGTAATGGGTTCGATCTTATGGTGCTTGATCCCAGTGACAGAAAGGGAACCAACACGTATGTATCGTTGCTACTAAGGATACAACGATGGTGTCTATTTCTACATAAATAGATCTTTTCTACATCATGTCATCATTCTTATTGCATTACTCCATTTCTCCATGAACTTAATACACTAGATGCATGCTGGATAACGGTCGATGCGTGGAGTAATAGTTGTAGTAGATGCAGGCAGGAGTCGGTCTACTAACCTTGGACGTGATGCCTATATAATGATCATTGCCTGGATATCGTCATGATTATTTGAAGTTCTATCAATTGCCCAACAGTAATTGTTTTCCCACCGTTTGCTATTTTCTTGAGAGAAGCCACTAGAGAAATCTACGGCCCCGGGTCTCTTTTTCGTATTATTTGCCTTTCCGATCTATTTTCCTTTGCTTTTATTTTCAGATCTACTAAACCAAAAATCCAAAAATACCTTGATGCAATTTATCTTATTTAGTGTTCACTCAATCAATATTTGTAACTCTATCACGTCCATTACCCGAAAGGGATTGGCAACCCCTTTAACACGTCGGGTTGCGAGTATTTGTTATTTGTTTGCAGGTGTTGTTTATGTTGTGTTGCTTGGTTCTCCTACTAGTTCGATAACCTTGGTCTCATCACTGAGGGAAATACCTACCGCTGCTATACTGCATCATCCCTTCCTCTTTGGGGAAATACCGACATAGTTCTAGAAGACATCAGCGTTGCATCCCCAAACTTTCAGAAACGATAGCTTAGGTTTCTTGCCAAACCATAATTCATACGATGTCGTCTCAACGGATTTAGACGATGCCCTATTTAACGTGAATGCGACTGTCTCTAATGCATAACCCCAAAATGATAGCTGCAATCGGTAAGAGACATCATAGAACGCACCATATCTAATAAAGTACGGTTACGACGTTCGGACACACCATTATGCTGTGGTGTTCCAGGTGGCGTGAGTTGTGAAACAATTCCACATTGTCTTAAATGAAGGACAAACTCGTAACTCAAATATTCACCTCCGCGACCAGATCATGGAAACTTTATTTTCTTGTTACGATGATTCTCCAATTCACTCTGATTTTTTTGAACTTTTCAAATGTTTCAGACTTGTGTTTCATCAAGTAGGTATACCCTTACCTACTCAAATCATCTGTGAAGGTTAGAAAATAACGATACCCACCGCATGCTTCAACACTCATCGGACCACATACATCGGTATGTATTATTTCCAATCATTAGCTCGCTCCATTGTTCCGGAGAATGGAGTTTTAGTCATCTTACCCATGAGGCATGGTTCACAATTATCAAATGATTCATAATCAAGTGATTCCAAAAGTCCATCCGCATGGAGTTTCTTCATGCGCTTTACACCAATATGACCTAAACGGTAGTGCCACAAGTATGTTGCACTATCATTATCAACTTTGCATCTTTTGGCATCAATATTATGAATATGTGTATCACTACGATCAAGATTCAACAAGAATAGACCATTTACTAAGGGTGCATGAACATAAAAGATGTTACTCATATAAATAGAATAACCATTATTGTCCGACTTAAATAAATAACCGTCTCGCAATAAACAAGATCTAGATATAATGTTCATGCTCAACGCTGGCACCAAATAACAATTATTGAGGCCTAAAACTAATCCCAAAGGTAGATGTAGAGGTAGTGTGCTGACGCCGATCGCATCAACCATGGAACCATTCCCGACGCACATCGTCACCTCGTCCTTAGCCAATCTTTGTTTATTCCACAGCTCCTATTTCGAGTTATAAATATGAGTAGCCAAACCAGTATCAAATACCCAGGCGCTACTACGAGCACTAGTAAGGAACACATCAATAACATGTATATCAAATATACCTTTGTTCACTTTGCCATCCTGCCAAGTACTTGGGGCAGTTCCGCTTCCAGTGACCATTTTCCTTGCAGTACAAGCACTCAGTTTCCGGCTTGGGTCCAGCTTTGGGCTTCTTCACAGGAGTGGAAACTTGCTTGTCGGTCTTCTTGAAGTTCCCTTTCTTTCCCTTGCCCTTTTTCTTTAAATTGGTGGTCTTGTTAACCATCAACACTTGATGCTCTTTCTTGATTTCTAACTCCATCGATTTCAGCATCACAAAGAGCTCGGGAATTGTTTTTGTCATCCCTTGCATATTATAGTTCATCATGAAGCCTTTGTAGCTTGGTGGCAGTGACTAAAGAACTCTATCAATAACACTCTCAACTGGAAGATCAATTCCCAATTGAGTCAAGTGGTTGTGGTACCGAGACATTCTGAGTATGTGTTCACTGACAGAACTGTTCTCCTCCATCTTACAGCTAAAGAACTTGTTGGAGACTTCATATCTCTCAACCCTGGCATTAGCTTGAAATATCAACTTCAGCTCTTGGAACATCTCATATGCTCCATGGCGTCCAAAACTCTTTTGAAGTCCCTCCAAGCTGTAAAGCATGGCACACTGAACTATTGAGTAGTCATCAGATCGAGCCTGCCAGACATTCATAATGTTTGCATCAGCTCCTGTAGCAGGTCTGTCACCTAACGGTGCATCAAGGACATAATTCTTCTGTGTAGCAATGAGGATAATCCTCAAGTTACGGACCCAATCCGTGTAGTTGCTACCATCATCTTTCAACTTAGCTTTCTCTAGGAACACATTAAAATTCAAGGGAACGGTAGCACGGGCCATTGATCTACAACATAGATTTGCAAATACTATTAGGACCAAGTTCATGATAAAATTTAGTTTAAATAATCAAATTACTAATGAACTTCCACTTAAATAAACATCCCTCAAGTTGTGTAAGTGATACATGATCCAAATCTACTAACTCATGTCTGATCATCATGTCAGATGGGGTAGTCTTCAATGGTGAACATCTCCATGTTGATCACATTTACTATATGACTCTTGTTCGACCTTTCGGTCTCCAGTGTTCTGAGACCATTTATGTACATGCTAGGCTCATCAAGTTTAACCTAAGTATTCTGCTTGTGCAAAACTTGCTTACACCTGTTGTATGTGAATGTAGAGTCCATCACACCCGATCATCACGAGGTGCTTCGAAATGACGAAATTTAGCAATGATGCATACTCGGGGAGAACACTTTTATATTGAAATTAAGTGAAGGGATCATCTTATAATGCTACCGTCGTTCTGAGCAAAATAAGATGCACAAAGGATAAACATCACATGTAATCAAAATATGTGACATGATATGGTCATCATCATCTTGTGCTTTTGATCTCCATCTCCAAAGCAATGGCATGATCTCCATCATCACCGGTGCGACACCTTGATCTCCATCATTGCATCGGGGTCGTCTCGCGGACTATTGCTTCTACAACTATTGCTAATGCATAGAGATAAAGTAAATCAATTACATGGTGCTTAGTGATTGACACACATGTCATACAGTAATTAAAGACAACCCTAAGGCTACTGCCGATTGTCGTACTCATCGACATGCAAGTCATGAACTTATTACAAAACATGACCATCTCATACATCAACATATATCATATCACGTCTTGGCCATATCACATCACAACATACCCTGCAAAAACAAGTTAGACATCCTCGACTTTGTTGTTGCAAGTTTTACGTGGCTGCTATGGGCAACTCGCAAGAACCGTTCTTACCTATGCAAAACCACAACGGTGATTATAAAGTTGCTATTTAACCTTATGGAAGGACCGCTGCAATCAAATTAGGTTCAACTAAAGTGGGAGAAACAGACACCCGCCAACCACCTTTATGCAAAACAAGTTGCATGTTAGTCGGTGGACCGGTCTCATGTACGTGGAAATTTAAGGTTGGTATTGAAGGAAATATGCCCTAGAGGCAATAATAAAGATGTTATTTGTATTTCCTTATATCATGATAAATGTCTTTTATTCATGCTAGAATTGTATTAACCGGAAACTTGGTACATGTGTGAATACATAGACAAAACAGTATGTCCCTAGTATGCCTCTACTAGACTAGCTCATTGATCAAAATGGTTTTGTTTCCTAGCCATAGACATGTGTTGTCATTTGATCAACGAGATCACATCATTAGGAGAATGATGTGATGGACAAGACCCATCCGTTAGCATAGCACTATGATCGTTTAGTTTAACTGCTATTGCTTTCTTCATGACTTATACATGTTCCTATGACTATGAGATTATGCAACTCCCGAATACCGTAGGAACACCTTGTGTGCTATCAAACGTCACAACGTAACTGGGTGATCATAAAGATGCTCTACAGGTGTCTCCGAAAGTATTCGTGGTGTTGGCATAGATCAAGATTAGGATTTGTCACTCCGAGTGTCGGAGAGGTATCTCTGGGCCCTCTCGGTAACACACATCATAATAAGCCTTGCAAGCAAAAGACTAATGAGTTAGTCACGAGATGATGTGTTACGGAACGAGTAAAGAGACTTGCCGGTAACGAGATTGAACTAGGTATAAAGATATCGACGATCGAATCTCGGGCAAGTAACATACCGTTTGACAAAAGGAACAACGTATGTTGTTATGCGGTTCTGACCGATAAAAGATCTTCGTAGAATATGTAGGAGCCAATATGAACATCCAGGTTCCGCTATTGGTTATTGACCGGAGATGAGTCTCGGTCATGTCTACATAGTTCTCGAACCCGTAGGGTCCGCACGCTTAACGTTTGATGACGATCGGTATTATGAGTTTATGAGTATTGATGTACCGAAGGTAGTTCGGAGTCCCGGATGAGATCACGGACATGACGAGGAGTCTTGGAATGTCCGAGACATAAAGATTGATATATTGGACGGCTATATTCGGACACCGGAAGTATACCGGAAAAGTTTCGGATTTATCGGGAATGCCGGAGGGGGTTACCGGAACCCCCTACGAGAGGGGATGGTCCATAGTGGGCCTAAAGGGAAAGAGAGAGGCAGCCCATAGGGCTGGCCGGCGCCCCCACCTGGGGTTCCTAGTTGGACTAGGATTGGGGGGGGGGGCGCCACCTCTCCTATTCCTTTCCCCCTTCTTCCTTTCGGTGAATCCTACTAGGAATAGGATTGCAATCCTATTCCTAGTAGGACTCCTTCCCTAGCCGCACCAGGAAGGGCCGGCCGGCCTCCCTCCCCTGCTCCTTTATATACGGGGGCAGGGGGGCACCCAAAGACACACAAGTTGAATTGTTTTAGCCGTGTGCGGTGCCCCCCTCCACAGAATCACACCTCGGTCATACCGTCGCGGAGCTTGGGCGAAGCCCTGCGCCGGTGAACACATCATATCCGTCACCACGCCGTCGTGCTGACGAAACTCTCCTGTGAAGCTCAACTGGATCAAGAGCTCGTGGGACGTCATCAAGCTGAACGTGTGCTGAACGCGGAGGTGCCGTACGTTCGGTGCTTGATCGGTTGGATCGCGAAGAAGTTCGACAACATCAACCGCGTCACTTGACGCTTCCGCTCCCGGTCTACGAGGGTACGTAGACACACTCTTCCCTCTCGTTGCTATGCATCTGGTAGATAGATCTTGCGTGATCGTAGGATAATTTTAAAATACTACGTTCCCCAACAGTGGCATCATGAGCCAGGTCTATGCGTAGATGATATGCACGAGTAGAACACAATGAGATTGTGGATGATACTAGTCATACTGCTTACCAGCATGTCATACTTTGCTTCGGCGGTATTGTGAGATGAAGCGGCCCGGACCGACATTACGCGTACGCTTACGCGAGACTGGTTTCACCATTACGAGCACTCGTTGCTTAAAGGTGACTGGCGGGTGTCTGTCTCTCTCACTTTAGCTGAATCAAGTGTGGCTACGCCCGGTCCTTGTGAAGGTTAAAACAACACATACTTGACGAAACATCGTTGTGGTTTTGTATGCGTAGGTAAGAACGGTTCTTGCTAAGCCCGTAGCAGCCACGTAAAACTTGCAACAAACAAAGTAGAGGACGTCTAACTTGTTTTTGCAGGGCATGTTGTGGTGTGATATGGTCAAGACATGATGAATTATACGGTTTTGTATGAGATGATCATGTTTTGTAAAGTTATCGGCAACTGGCAGGAGCCATATGGTTGTCGCTTTATTGTATGAAATGCAATCGCCATGTAATTGCTTTACTTTATCACTAAACGGTAGCGATAGTCGTAGAAGCAATAGTTGGCAAGACGACAATGATGCTACGATGAAGATCAAGGTGTCGCGCCGGTGACGAAGGTGATCATGACGGTGCTTTGGAGATGGAGATCAAAAAGCACAAGATGATGATGGCCATATCATGTCACATATTTTGATTTTATGTGATGTTTATCTTATTATGCTTCTTATTTTTCTTAGAACGACGGTAGCATTATAATATGATCCCTTACTAAATTTCAAGGTATAAGTGTTCTCCCTGAGTATGCACCGTTGCGAAAGTTCGTCGTGCCGAGACACCACGTGATGATCGGGTGTGATAAGCTCTACGTTCAAATACAACGGGTGTAAGCCAGTTTTGCACACGCAGAATACTCGGGTTAAACTTGACGAGCCTAGCATATACAGATATGGCCTCGGAACACTGGAGACCGAAAGGTCGAGCGTGAATCATATAGTAGATATGATCAACATAAGATGTTCACCATTGAAAACTACTCCATCTCACATGATGATCGGACATGGTTTAGTTGATTTGGATCACGTGATCATTTAGATGACCAGAGGGATGTCTATCTAAGTGGGAGTTCTTTAAATTAATATGATTAAATTGAACTTTAATTTATCATGAACTTAGTCCTGATAGTTTTTGCATATCTATGTCGTTGTAGATCAATGGCCCGTGCTACCGTTCCTTTGAATTTTAATGCATTCCTAGAGAAAGCTAAGTTGAAAGATGATGGTAGCAATTACACGGACTGGGTCCGTAACCTGAGGATTATCCTCATTGCTGCACAGAAGAATTATGTCCTTGAAGCACCGCTAGGTGACAAGCCCCCTTCCGCTAATGCAGACGCTTTGAACGTCTGGCAGTCGCGGTCTGATGACTACACGATAGTTCAGTGTGCCATGCTTTACGGCTTAGAACCGGGACTTCAACGACGTTTTGAACGTCATGGAGCATATGAGATATTCCAAGAGTTGAAGTCAATATTTCAAGAAAATGCCCGGATTGAGAAATATAAGATTTCCAATAAGTTCTACAGCTGCAAGATGGAGGAGAATAGTTCTATCAGTGAACACTTGCTCACAATGTATGGGCACTACAATCATATGACTCAACTTGGTTGCCAAGTTGATGAGAATAGTGTTATTGATAGAATTCTTCAATCACTGCCACCAAGCTATAATGGCTTCGTGATGAACTATAATATGCAAGGGATACAAAAGACAATTCCCGAGCTCTTCGCTATGCTCACAGCTGCGGAGGTAGAAATCAAAAAGGAGCATCAAAAGTTGATGGTTAACAATACCACTAGTTTCAAGAAAAAGGGCAAGGAAGGGATTTTCAAGGAGAATAGCAAGATTGTTGCTACTCTCACAGAAAAACTCAAGTATGGAACCAAGCCTGAAACTGAGTGCTTCTACTGCAAGGGGACTGGACACTGGAAGTGGAACTGCCCCAAGTATTTGGCGGATAAGAAGGATGGCAAGATGAACAAAGGTATATGTGATATACATGTTATTGATGTGTACCTTACTAATGCTCGTAGTAGTACCTGGGTATTTGATACCGGTTCGGTTGCTAATATTTGTAACTCGAAACAGGGACTACGGATTAAACGAAGATTAGCTAAGGACGAGGTGACGATGCGCGTGGGAAACGGTTCCAAAGTCGATGTGATCGCCGTCGGCACGCTACCTCTACATCTACCTTCGGGATTAGTTTTAGACCTAAATAATTGTTATTTGGTGCCAGCGTTGAGCATGAACATTATATCTGGATCTTGTTTATTGCGAGACGGTTATTCATTTAAATCAGAGAATAATGGTTGTTCCATTTTGATGAATAATATCTTTTATGGTCATGCACCCTTAAAGAGTGGTCTATTCTTATTGGATCTCGATTGTAGTGATACACATATTCATAATATTGAAACCAAAAGATGCAAGGTTAATAATGGTAGTGCAACTTATTTGCGGCACTGCCGTTTAGGTCATATTGGTGTAAAACGCATGAAGAAACTTCATAAAGATGGACTTTTGGAATCACTTGATTATGAATCACTTGGTGCTTGCGAACCATGCCTCATGGGCAAGATGACTAAAACTCCGTTCTCCGGAACTATGAGCGAGCAATAGATTTGTTGGAAATTATACATACTGATGTATGTGGACCAATGAGTGTTGATGCTCGCGGCGGGTATCGTTATTTTCTGACCTTCACTGATGATTTGAGCATATATGGGTATATCTACTTGATGAAGCACAAGTCTGAAACATTTGAAAAGTTCAAAGAATTTCAGAGTGAAGTAGAGAATCATCGTAACAAGAAAATAAAGTTCCTACGATCTGATCGTGGAGGAGAATATTTGAGTTACGAGTTTGGTCTTCATTTGAAACAATGTGGAATAGTTTCACAACTCACGCCACCTGGAACACCACAGCGTAATGGTGTGTCCGAACGTCGTAACCGTACTTTATTAGATATGGTGCGATCTATGATGTCTCTTACCGATTTACCACTATCGTTTTGGGGTTATGCTTTAGAGACAGCTGCATTCACATTAAATAGGGCACCATCTAAATCCGTTGATACGACACCTTATGAACTATGGTTTGGCAAGAAACCAAAGTTGTCGTTTCTTAAAATTTGGGGCTGCGATGCTTATGTGAAAACACTTCAACCTGATAAGCTCGATCCCAAGTCGGAAAAATGTGTCTTCATAGGATACCCAAAAGAGACTGTTGGGTACACCTTCTATCACAGATCCGAAGGCAAAATATTCATTGCTAAGAACGGATCCTTTCTAGAAAAAGAGTTTCTCTCGAAAGAAGTGAGTGGGAGGAAAGTAGAACTTGATGAGGTAATTGTACCTTCTCCCGGATTGGAAAGTAGTACATCACAGGAAATTGTTCCAGTGATTCCTACACCAATAAGTGAGGAAGTTAATGATAATGATCATGAAACTTCGGATCAAGTTTCTGCTGAACGTCGTAGATCAACCAGAGTACGTTCCGCACCAGAGTGGTACGGCAACCCAGTTCTGGAAATCATGTTACTAGACCATGATGAACCTACGAACTATGAGGAAGCGATGATGAGCCCAGATTCCGCAAAATGGCTTGAAGCCATGAAATCTAAGATGGGATCCATGTATGAGAACAAAGTATGGACTTTGGTTGACTTGCCCGATGATCGGCAGGCCATCGAAAATAAATGGATCTTCAAGAGGAAGACCGACGCAGACGGTAATATTACTGTTTACAAAGCTCGACTTGTTGCGAAAGGTTTTCGACAAGTTCAAGGAGTTGACTACGATGAGACTTTCTCACCTGTAGCGATGCTTAAGTATGTCCGAATCATGTTAGCAATTGCCGCATTTTATGATTATGAAATCTGGCAAATGGATGTCAAAACTGCATTCCTAAATGGATATCTCAAAGAAGAGTTGTATATGATGCAACCAGAAGGTTTTGTCGATCCAAAAGGTGCTAACAAAGTATGCAAACTCCAGCGATCCATCTATGGACTGGTGCAAGCATCTCGGAGTTGGAATATACGCTTTGATGAGGTGATCAAAGCATATGGTTTTATACAGACTTTTGGAGAAGCCTGTATTTACAAGAAAGTGAGTGGGAGCTCTGTAGCATTTCTAATATTATATGTAGATGACATATTGTTGATTGGAAATGATATAGAATTTCTGGATAGCATAAAAGGATACTTGAATAAGAGTTTTTCAATGAAAGACCTCGGTGAAGCTGCTTATATATTAGGTATCAAGATCTATAGAGATAGATCAAGACGCTTAATTGGACTTTCACAAAGCACATACCTTGATAAGATTTTGAAGAAGTTCAAAATGGATCAGTCAAAGAAAGGATTCTTGCCTGTTTTACAAGGTATGAAGTTGAGTAAGACTCAATGCCCGACCACTGCAGAAGATAGAGAGTAAATGAAAGTCATTCCCTATGCCTCAGCCATAGGATCTATCATGTATGCAATGCTGTGTACCAGACCTGATGTGTGCCTTGCTATAAGTCTAGCAGGGAGGTACCAAAGTAATCCAGGAGTGGATCACTGGACAGCGGTCAAAAACATCCTAAAGTATCTGAAAAGAACAAAGGATATGTTTCTCGTATATGGAGGTGACAAAGAGCTCGTCGTAAACGGTTACGTCGATTCTAGCTTTGACACTGATCCGGATGACTCAAAGTCACAAACCGGATATGTATTTTTATTGAACGGTGGAGCTGTCAGTTGGTGCAGTTCCAAACAGAGCGTCGTGGCGGGATCTACGTGTGAAGCGGAATACATAGCTGCTTCGGAAGCAGCAAATGAAGGAGTCTGGATGAAGGAGTTCATATCCGATCTAGGTGTAATACCTAGTGCATCGGGTCCAATGAAAATCTTTTGTGACAACACTTGAGCCATAGCCTTGGCGAAGGAATCCAGGTTTCACAAGAGAACAAAGCACATCAAAAAACGCTTCAATTCCATCCGCGATCTAGTCAAGGAGGGAGACATAGAAATTTGCAAAATACATACGGATCTGAATGTTGCAGACCCGTTGACTAAGCCTCTTCCACGGGCAAAACATGATCAACACCAAGACTCCATGGGTGTGAGGATCATCACTTTGTAATCTAGATTATTGACTCTAGTTCAAGTGGGAGACTGAAGGAAATATGCCCTAGAGGCAATAATAAAGATGTTATTTGTATTTCCTTATATCATGATAAATGTCTTTTATTCATGCTAGAATTGTATTAACCGGAAACTTGGTACATGTGTGAATACATAGACAAAACAGTATGTCCCTAGTATGCCTCTACTAGACTAGCTCATTGATCAAAGATGGTTATGTTTCCTAGCCATAGACATGTGTTGTCATTTGATCAACGAGATCACATCATTAGGAGAATGATGTGATGGAAAAGACCCATCCGTTAGCATAGCACTATGATCGTTTAGTTTAACTGCTATTGCTTTCTTCATGACTTATACATGTTCCTATGACTATGAGATTATGCAACTCCCGAATACCGTAGGAACACCTTGTGTGCTATCAAACGTCACAACGTAACTGGGTGATCATAAAGATGCTCTACAGGTGTCTCCGAAAGTATTCGTGGTGTTGGCATAGATCAAGATTAGGATTTGTCACTCCGAGTGTCGGAGAGGTATCTCTGGGCCCTCTCGGTAACACACATCATAATAAGCCTTGCAAGCAAAAGACTAATGAGTTAGTCACGAGATGTTGTGTTACGGAACGAGTAAAGAGACTTGCCCGTAACGAGATTGAACTAGGTATAAAGATACCGACGATCGAATCTCGGGCAAGTAACATACCGTTTGACAAAAGGAACAACGTATGTTGTTATGCGGTTCTGACCGATAAAAGATCTTCGTAGAATATGTAGGAGCCAATATGAACATCCAGGTTCCGCTATTGGTTATTGACCGGAGATGAGTCTCAGTCATGTCTACATAGTTCTCGAACCCGTAGGGTCCGCACGCTTAACGTTTGATGACGATCGGTATTATGAGTTTATGAGTATTGATGTACCGAAGGTAGTTCGGAGTCCCGGATGAGATCACGGACATGACGAGGAGTCTCGGAATGTCCGAGACATAAAGATTGATATATTGGACGGCTATATTCGGACACCAAAAGTATACCGGAAAAGTTTCGGATTTATCGGGAATGCCGGAGGGGGTTACCGGAACCCCCTACGAGAGGGGATGGTCCATAGTGGGCCTAAAGGGAAAGAGAGAGGCAGCCCATAGGGCTGGCCGGCGCCCCCACCTGGGGTTCCTAGTTGGACTAGGATTGGGGGGGGGGGGGGGCGCCACCTCTCCTATTCCTTTCCCCCTTCTTCCTTTCGGTGAATCCTACTAGGAATAGGATTGCAATCCTATTCCTAGTAGGACTCCTTCCCTAGCCGCACCAGGAAGGGCCGGCCGGCCTCCCTCCCCTGCTCCTTTATATACGGGGGCAGGGGGGCACCCAAAGACACACAAGTTGAATTGTTTTAGCCGTGTGCGGTGCCCCCCTCCACAGAATCACACCTCGGTCATACCGTCGCGGAGCTTGGGCGAAGCCCTGTGCCGGTGAACACATCATATCCGTCACCACGCCGTCGTGCTGACGAAACTCTCCCGTGAAGCTCAACTGGATCAAGATCTCGTGGGACGTCATCAAGCTGAACGTGTGCTGAACGCGGAGGTGCCGTACGTTCGGTGCTTGATCGGTTGGATCGCGAAGAAGTTCGACAACATCAACCGCGTCACTTGACGCTTCCGCTCCCGGTCTACGAGGGTACGTAGACACACTCTTCCCTCTCGTTGCTATGCATCTGGTAGATAGATCTTGCGTGATCGTAGGAAATTTTTTAAATACTACGTTCCCCAACAGGTATGAGCCGCTTTATCCCACAATATCGGTGAATCAAAATAAGGCATAGGTTGTAAGCAATATGAACATCACCGCCCACAAATCCTTTGTGTTCTACTCGTGAATATCATCTACGCATAGACCTGGCTCATGATGCCACTGTTGGGAAACGTTGGATGGAAAATAAAAAATTCTACGCACACGCAATATCTATCCATGGAGATGCATAGCTACGAGAGGGGGAGATCATCTACATACCCTTGTAGATCGCTAAGCGGAAGCGTTTGTCAACATGGTTGATGTAATCATACACCTTCACGATCCGTTCCCATCAAGCACCGAACGTACGACACCTCCATGTTCGGCACACATTCAACTCGATCACGTCCTCGCCTTCTTGATCCAGCAAGAGAGGCGAAGTAGTAGATGAGTTCCGGCATCACGATGGCGTGGTGACGGTGGTGGTGAAACCATTTCCGTAGGGCTTCGCCAAGCACAACGGATTTAGAGAGGAGGATGAACTGGAGGGAGAGGAGGCGCTGATTACCCACAAGTGTAGGGGATTAGTTGTAGCCTCTTTCAATAAGTAAGAGTGTCGAACCCAACAAGGAGCTAAAGGTAGAACAAATATTCCCTCAAGTTCTATCGACCACCGATACAGCTCTACGCACGCTTAACGTTTGCTTTACCTAGAACAAGTATGAAACTAGAAGTACTTTGTAGGTGTTGTGGGATAGGTTTGTAAGATAATAAAGAGCACATAAATAAAAACTAGGGATGTTTAGATAAATAAGCAACTAAGTTAGTTTTAGTAGAGAGCTTTTTGTCACAAGAAAGTTATTTGTCCCTAGGCAACCGATAACTAGACCGGTAATCATTGTTGCAATTTTATATGAGGGAAAGGCATAAGCTAACATACTTTCTCTACTTGGATCATATGCACTCATGATTGGAACTCTAGCAAGCACCTACAACTACTAAAGATCATTAAGTTAAAACCCAACCATAGCATTATAAGGTATCAAGTCCTCTTTACTCCCATATGCAACAACCCACTTACTCGGGTTTGTGTTTCAGTCACTCACTCAACCCACTATAAGCGAATCATGAACATATTGCAACACCCTACAACAGGGATCCATCATGCTTGCGCGACATGGAGAACACCAGATGAAAACACATATAATAAAACATACAACTCAAACCAATCATGATCATCAATCAACGCATAGGATAAAACGGATCTACTCAAACATCATAGGATAGACATACATCATTGGGAAATAATATATAGCGTTGAGCACCATGTTTAAGTAGAGATTACAGCGGGTAGAAGAGGTGTTATACCACTGCATAGAGGGGGAGAGAGTTGGTGATGGCGGCAGCGAAGTTGTTGGTGTAGATCGCCATCACGATGATGGCTCCGACGGTGTTCCAGTGCCATCGAAAGAGAGGGAGAGAGCCCCCTCCTTATTATTCCTCCTTGACGCCCCTAGATGGGAGGAGGGTTTCCCCTCTGGTCCATGGCCTCCATGGTGGCAGAGGGGCAAGAGCCCCTCCGAGATTGGATATGTCTCTCTGTTTCTTTTCTATTTCGCGACCCCTATTTTAGGCCTTTCACCGTTTCTTAAATTTCCGGAGATCCGTAACCTCGATTGGGCTGAAACTTTAACATGATTTTTATCCGAATATTAGCTTCCTTGCGCCCGAAAGAGAGCTCCAACCGAACTTCAGGGTGGCCACAAGCCTCCCCGGCGCGCCCTGGGTAGGGGGCGCCCCCCTAGGGCTTGTTGGCCCCTCGGGCATCGCCTTGCATTGATTCCACTTTCCAAAATTCACATATATTCCAAAAAAAATCTCCATAAGTTTTTATCCTATTTGGACTTCATTTGATATGGATTTTTCCCGAAGCAAAAAACATGCAACAAACAGGAACTGGCACTGGGCACTGGATCGATATGTTAGTCCAAGAAAATCATATAAATTGTTGCCAAAAATATGTAAAATTTGTATAATATTGGCATGGAACAATCAAAAATTATAGATACGACGGATACGTATCAACATCCCCAAGCTTAATTCCTGCTCGTCCTCGAGTAGGTAAATGATAAAAAAGATAATTTTCAATGTGGAATGCTACCTAGTATAATATTGATCATGTAATCTAATCATGTCATGAATATTAAGACTCAAGTGATTCAAAGCAATAATCTATCATTTGACATAAAGGACATTAATACTCAGGCATCCCAACAAACAGTCATGTCTTTCAAAATATCAATACTAAAGAACGCTATCCCTACAAAATCACATAGCCTTGTCATGCTCCATCTTCTTAACACGAAATATAAGTCATGCACTACCCTGGTGTCAGCCAAGAAATTGCTTCATACTTTTTAACGCGCTTCAACTTTTTTAACTCTCATGCAATACATGAGCACGAGCCATGGATATAACACTATGGGTGGAATAGAATGTGGTGGTAGAGGTTTATGTGGGGAAGATAAAAAGGAGAAAGTCTCACATCGACTAGGCAAATCAACGGGCTATGGAGATGTCCATCAATCAATATCAATGCGGGGAGTAGGGATTGCCATGCAACGGGTGCACTAGGAGCTATAAGTGTATGAAAGCTCAAACTGAAAACTAAGTGGGTGTGCATCCAACTTGCTTGCTCATGAAGACCTCGGGCATTTGAGGAAGCCCATCATCGGAATATACAAGCCAAGTTCTGTAACATCCCAAATTTTCAATTTGGAATGTTATACATAGATCATATTGCATTTCATGTTTTTGCATTTGTGTTTGTGGCGTTCCTCGAAATTCTAAGCAACTCAAGGACCTACGGAGAGAGTTGGGAATTTTACCGTTTTCGTATTTGAGTTCGCTCGAATACCGGTACGAGGACAATGTGATTCTAATTATTTTTTTCTCTCCTAAAAATATTTCTAAATAAAATATATGAGCAGAGATAATATGACTTCTCCAAAATAATAGAAATATTGGAGGAAAAATATTAAAATCACTTTTGGTATTTTTCTGGATTTATTTGCGGATTTATTTGCACAGGAAAAATACGCGTTTTTCAAAATTGCATTTAGGTCCGGGAAAAATGTTCACTTTGTCTGCCCTAACCCTAGCGCGCCGCCGCCCGAGCCCGCGCCGCGCCGCCGCCGTCGCTCGCGCAGCCGCCGCCGCCGCTCCCCAGCGCCGCCGCCGCCTGCCGTCCCAGCCGCCGCGGCCCCGCCGCTCGCCAGCGCCGCCGCCGCCGCTCGCGCCACCGCCTCGCCTCGCCGGAGCACCCCGCCGCCGGACCGCCGTCGCAGGAGTTTGTCGTCGAGGTATAATGGTTTTTTTAGAAAACCGATCGGTTTAGTAAGAAAACCGTAGATTCGTTTTTTTTCAGATTAGATCGGTTCAGTTTTTCGGTTTAGTTATTTAGCGGACGTTCGTCCATACGTTCATTTTAACGAATGGTTTTCGTTAGTTAACCACAGACAGCGAACGCTCGTTCGTTAGCCTGTTCGTCGTTTTTCTTTTTCGGGGTATTTATCCGCGATTATTCCGATCGTGATTTCTGCCCTGATTTTATTTTTCATTTTTCTTTTCGCCCGAGAGTCGGAATCAGGTGATTCAAAATCCCAGATCTTCGTCTTGATGCCCTCTTTACGTTAGATCAACTTGAACAAAGTTTTGGCTACTGTAAAATTTGACCTTAGGCCAACTAGTAAACCGGAGCTCGTTTCTTTTGCAATTTGAGTTTCGTTGCTTCTTTCGAGTTGATTCTTTTTGCAAACCGGAGTTCTTAAGTTGAACTTTCTGGTTAGATATCTTATTTGAGTTTTACCCGTGCATTAGTTAAGTACTTATTGTATGCTTGTTTGTTTGCGATAGAGTACCCGGAGTGCGCCGCTTGCTACTTTGAGTCTCTAGGTTTTGCGGATCATCAGCAAGGCAAGTAACACTTTG
Source organism: Secale cereale (assembly GCA_902687465.1). Lineage (NCBI taxonomy): Eukaryota > Viridiplantae > Streptophyta > Magnoliopsida > Poales > Poaceae > Secale > Secale cereale. Next base: position 577,827,563 of record LR738715.1, on the reverse strand, counting down.
ATCATGCTTTCCAATTACCCAGTATTCATTGCATTAGTCCAACCCTCACACATTGCATGAGTAGGATCAATTAACTTGTGGGATTGGGAAGTAGTTTGAGGTAGTACCTATTACCTGCATTACATTCAAACCCTTGGGAGTTACTTCACCGTTTGCTCTTAGGACATGCTATGCTCGTAGACGTGGTTTGGGTTTGAGTGAAATCCATGACAGATGTGAGTTTGTTAATTAAGGGTTCAACTTAAGGTGGCAACATTAATACACATCTGGGTGGATTGAGGCATCTGGGTATTCCAGTGATTGCCTGTTTTTCTTTTGGACCGCCACCCAGGCTCAAAGGGATCATGAGGTTTTTCATACTAGAAACTTCCGTGTGCAGCCACATGCCAATATGGGCTCTCGCATAGTTGAGTAAGTTGTGGGAAACCTTTCCATGATGGGCTAGCAGTTGTAGTGGGTTTTGTAGGTGTACGGGCCTATCTATCTGGTTAAGGGGACCTCTTCGGAAAGACTGTGTCTCGGTCACCCGTTTCTCAAACACCATGCAGTGCGAGAAACCAAACGGAGGCGATCGAGCCTTGTGGGGAAAAGTGCACAAACCTCTGCAGAGTGTACAAACTGATCATGATTAGCCGTGTCCCCGGTTATGGACGTCTTGAGTATCTAGTACTTGGATTATCATGTGAATCTCATCATGTTACTCTAATTTAATATTGTTGGGTTTAATGATTACTTTTAATTGGGGTTGAGAGGATGTCTATCTTCTCAACGATGTTTCAACTACCATGATAGTTAATTAAAATCTATTCCTTTGTAGTAGGGAAAAATTGGCTTTACGCAAAAACTGTAACCATAGAGCTTTCCACCAGCCATATTGCATATAGTATAGCTTTACTTTTGTTATTCTCTATGTGTTACTTTGCCAGCATATTCCATGCGCTGACCCATTTTCGGGCTGCAACGTTCATGTTGCAGACTTTTCAGACGACGAGTAAGGTGCCTTTTAGGTCGTGGTTCTATACTCAGTGATGCCGTTGGAGTTGATGGACTCACCTATCTTCCAAGCCTTCCACTGTTATCGTGTTAGATGGCCTTAAGCCATTTTTATTGTAATAAGTTCATCGTTGGAACTATCGATGTAATAAGTGTGTGATTGCTACTCTGCTATAAATCCTTCGAGTACTGTGCGTGTCAGCATTACTGATCCAGGGATTACACTGACGCACAGAGATCGGACTGTTTGAGGTCTGGTCGCTACAAGATGGTATCAGAGCACACGCTGACTGTAGGACACGACCACTAAGACAAGCCCTAGAGCACAATTCACTCTTCTCTCTTCTGACTCCTCATCTTTTCTACTCTTTAGGATGGTGGAAGCAAAGCACAAGTTCATGCAACCGGATGATGATACACCATTTGGACGACACCTGAAGGAAGTCACAAGATATCTCAACATTGGATTACCAAGTTTCACCGGAACTTACAATGCCACTCTACCTGAGGAGGAGCGTTGGTTGATTCAAGCCCAAGTTCCAGGAAGGACGTTTGCACATGTCACCTCACTCATAGCATTTTCCTTTAATGCGCCTACATGGAGCCTAGGAAGGAGTATGGCAGCCCACATTGCTATGGGAAGGATTGGAGAAGTCTACAAGCAGGAGCTAAAGGACACCATCTACCAGATTTGTGGACGCCGAGATGAGAATTGGGATATGATCAGCACCCGGAAGGGTAGATCCATTGCAGCATTCATCCAGGAGTTAAACCACCACATTCGTCGCCAGGAGCACCAGATGTGTGCAGGGATGATAGATTTGAAGAAGGCCCTAAATAGGAATTTGGAGCTAGAAGAAGAACTCAAGTCTACACGCGACGGTTATGAGGAGGAGATGAAGATACTTGTGGAGAAGAATGATGATTTGACCCAGAAGTTAGGGATACTCATGGGAGAAGAAGACGAGGAAGAAGAACCCAAGGAGATTCCACCAGAAGATTATATCATCATAGATGACACAGATTCAGAAGCTGAGGATAGCAAGGATGAAGACTATGAAGATGAAGCTGGAGCAGATATTATGGAATCCTCTGCCGATCAATATTTTTAGATGACCACCCTGTGACTAGTAGTTTACCCCATATCTTAGTTTTAGAGCACTTTGTAACGATCGTTAGATTTGTAAGACCTTGTTTGAAATTGATTGGTGTGATATGATTGTGTGTTTGTCTCATGTGCATATGGATAGTGATTTTCCCTTAGACCTCTTTTCTATTCTAATCTCTTCCCTCTACACCCATCAGATGCCTCCAAGACGTGAATTTGAGTTTCCCCCTGAGCTCACCCAGTTGATCCAGCAGCAGAACACCCTGATGCAACTTCTTGTCCAGAACACTCAGAACAACCAGAACAACAACAACCCTCAACCACCACCACCCGTGGACAACCTGACACGTTTCTTAAGGTTGCAACCACCCGTGTTTGCTAGCAGCATCAAACCAATTGTGGCTGATGACTGGCTACGCAAGATTGGAAGGGATTTGACCACCGCCAATTGCTCGGATGCTGAGAAGGTGCGATTTGCCGCACACCAGTTGTCTGGACCAGCCGTAGCATGGTGGGAGAATTACACAGCCACTTACCCCGTAGCCAATGTGACTTGGGATTAGTTTCAGCAAGCTTTTCGTACCGCCCATGTCTCAACTGGAGCCATGAGTATGAAGAAGCAGGAGTTTCACAATTTGCGCCAAGGGAACCGTACTGTGGCTCAGTGCGTGGATGAGTTTAGTACCCTATCTCGTTATGCCCCAGATGATGTGGCCACAGATGCCGCTAAGCAGGAGAGATTCATGGAAGGGCTGAATGATGAGATGAGCGTACAGTTGATGGTGGCAACTTTCAATAACTACCAGGAGTTGGTTGACCGCGCCCTAATGATTGAAAGGAAGCACCAGTAGATTGAGAGTCGCAACAGGAAGTATGGGCAAGGAATGTATAATTCTGGAGCTCAGCAGAAGCCCCGCTTTACCCCTAAAGCGGTAGGACAGTTTAAGCATACCCATGGAGGAGGTAGCTCGCACAATCACAATGGCACCAAGAATGGCAATGGAAATGGGAATGGAGCCAATGGAAACTAGAACTGCCCTACACCGTCCACACCCACCAAGAGGGATGTTAGCCATGTCACTTGTTACAAGTGCGGGAAGAATGGACATTATGCCAATGAATGCCCAGAAGCTAAGAATGGGAACGACAATGGAAGCGCCGTGAAGAAGCCCAACCCGTTCAACAAAGGACAAGTGAACCACGTGACCGTGGAGGAGGTAGAAGAGCAACCAGATGCTGTTGTCGGTAAGTTTTTGGTCGAGACATTTACCGCAATAGTTCTTTTCAATACTGGTGCATCGCATTCATATATTTCAAGGGGATTCGTAAATAGACATAGGATGTCCACCCGAGTTCTTAAGACCCCCATGTTAGTAAGTTCACCTGGAGCAGATTATATGGCACACTAAGGATGTTTTCAGACGCCATTGATCATAGGACGCCATACTTTCCCGTCTGACCTAATAGTTCTGGAGTCACAAGGATTGGATGTGATATTAGGTACGGATTGGCTATCGAAGTATGGAGGTAACATTGACTGTGCCAGTAAGTCTATTTTGCTCATCACCCCGGAGGGAAAAAGGATTAAGTATGTATCTAGGCATTCGCCTACAAGAACTCAAGTACATTCTCTCACGGGAGTTGTTCAGGAGGAAGTGCCAGTAGTAAAGGATTTTCCGGATGTGTTTCCAGAGGAGTTACCTGGCATGCCACCGGATAGAGATATAGAATTTTTGATTGAACTTTTGCCAGGCACCGGGCCAATTTCTAAGAGACCACATAGGATGCCCGTAAAGGATTTGGAGGAGATAAAGAAACAGATTAAGGAGTTACTGGATAAAGGATTCATACGCCCAAGTTCTTCGCCTTGGGGTTCGCGAGTACTTCTAGTGGAGAAGAAGGATGGATCGTTAAGAATGGTTGTTGATTACCGAGGACTGAATGAAGTAACGATCAAGAACAAGTACCCATTACCGATGATCAATGATATGTTCGATAGATTGCAAGGAGCTAAGATATTTTCCAAGATCGATCTGCGATCAGGGTACCACCAATTGAAGATCCAAGAGCAAGATATACCTAAGACGGCCTTTACCACTAGGTATGGGTTGTACGAGTATACCGTCATGTCGTTTGGTCTGACGAACGCACCGGCATACTTTATGAACCTGATGAACAAAGTGCTTATGGAGTATTTGGATAAGTTTGTCGTAGTGTTCATAGATGATATATTGATCTTCTCGAAGGATGAAGAGGAGCATGCAGAGCATTTGCGTTTGGTATTGGAGAAGCTTAGAGAACATCAGTTATATGCCAAGTTTAGCAAATGCGAGTTTTGGTTGAAGGAAGTCGGATTTCTCAGACACATTATATCTGGAGAAGGAATAGCAGTAGATCCCACTAAGGTGGACACTGTGACCCATTGGGAAGCCCCAACGACAGTTGGAGAGATCCGGAGTTTTCTTGGACTCGCAGGATACTATCGGAGATTTATCGAGAATTTCTCGAGGATTGCAAAGCCAATGACGGAGTTGTTGAAGAAGGACACCAAGTTCAGTTGGACGGAAGAATGTGAGGCCAGTTTTCAGGAATTAAAGAAACGTTTGGTCTCATCCCCTGTGTTGATTCTGCCAGATCAACATAAGGATTATGAGGTGTACTGCGACGCTTCACGTCGAGGACTTGGAGCAGTTCTTATGCAGGAAGGAAGAGTTGTTTTGTACGCTTCACGACAACTAAAACCTCATGAGCTGAACTATGCCACCCACGATTTGGAGTTAGAAGCCGTAGTGCATGCATTGAAGATGTGGAGACATTTTCTTATTGGAAACCATTGTGAAGTATATACGGATCACGAGAGTTTGAAGTATATATTCACTCAGAAGGAGCTAAATCTTAGACAAAGGAGATGGCTGGAACTCATTAAGGATTATGACATGAGATTGCATTATCATCCCGGAAAGGCTAATGTAGTAGCTGATGCGCTAAGCCGTAAGAGCCATGTCAATACCTTAATGATGGATGAATTTCCAAAGGAGTTAGCCGAGGACCTACGAGAACTACGTAAGGAGATAGTTCCGAGAGGCTATGTAGCAACATTAGAAATCCAGTCTACCTTGATGGATAAAATTAGAGAAGCTCAGAAAGCTGACAAGCAGGCTGCCTCTATAAAGGAGAGGATGAGCGAAGGAAAAGCTAAAGGATTTTGTGAGGATGAACACGACACCCTATGGTTTGAGGATCGAATCTATGTGCCCAATGACCCGGAGATCAGGAAGTTGATTTTACAAGAGGCCCATGATTCGCCATACTCGATTCACCCAGGAAATACTAAGATGTATTTGGATTTGAAGGATATTTTCTGGTGGACCGGTATGAAGAAGGATATTGCCGAGTATGTAGCAGTTTGTGATGTATGGCAGAGAGTGAAGCCAGAACATCAGAAGCCAGCAGGATTGTTACAACCTATGCCAATACCCGAAGTGGGAGAAGCTTGGCATGGATTTTATCACCGGATTGCCCAGGACCAAAGCAGGATATGATTCAATCTGGGTAGTAGTAGACCGATTGACGAAGGTAGACCACTTTATTCCGGTGAAAACCACATATACCAGTGCAAAGTTGGCAAAGATATACATGACCAGAATTGTATGTCTGCATGGAGTTCCGAGGAGCATCGTATCAGATAGAGGAACCCAGTTTACCTCAAAGTTCTGGAAGCAGTTACATGAAACTTTGGGTACCAGGCTAGAGTTTAGCACATCATTTCACCCGCAGACAGATGGACAGACAGAGAGAGTCAATCAAATTTTGGAAGATATGCTTAGAGCCTATGCATTGGATTATGGATCTAGTTGGGATGACAACTTGCCCTACGTGGAGTTCTCATACAACAACAGTTACCAGGCCAGTTTGAAGATGGCACCTTTCGAGGCATTGTATGGAAGGAGACCGATAGTTGTTTGGACCAGACTTAATCAAAGAGTCTGAGGAGAAGGTGAAGTTGATCCGAAATAGACTGAAAATAGCTCAGTCCAGGCAGAAGAGTTATGCAGACCCGAGGAGCAAGGAGATAGCCTATGAGATCGGAGACAGAGCGTACTTGAGAGTATCGCCTTTGCGAGGAGTTAAACGTTTCGGAGTTAAAGGGAAGTTAGCCCCGAGATTTGTGGGACCTTACCGTGTTTTGGAACGCATGGGAGAGGTTGCCTATAAGTTGGAATTGCCCGAAATAATTATCAGGAGTGCACAACGTGTTTCACGTTTCGCAGCTTAAGAAGTGTCACGCGGAGATCGCCGATATACCGCTTAGAGACACAGTACCCCTGGAAGCAATTCAGTTGGACAGTGATCTGACCTACGAGGAGAAGCCTGTTAAGATTCTCGAATTTTCGAGCAGAGTTACTCGCAGCAAGGTTATCAAGTTTTGCAAAGTTCGGAGGAGTCACCACACCGAGGAAGAATCCACCTGGGAACGAGAAGATGATCTACGCAAGGACCACCCACACCTGTTCTCTAGCCTAGTGGAATCTCGAGGGCGAGATTCATTCTAAGGGGGGTAGGTTTGTAACATCCCAAATTTTCAATTTGGAATGTTATACATATATCATATTGCATTTCATATTTTTGCATTTGTGTTTGTGGCGTTCCTCGAAATTCTAAGCAACTCAAGGACCTACGGAGAGAGGTGGGAATTTTACCATTTTCGTATTTGAGTTCGCTCGAATACCATTACGAGGACAGTGTGATTCTAATTATTTTTTTCTCTCCTAAAAATATTTCTAAATAAAATATATGAGCGGAGATAATATGACTTCTCCAAAATAATAGAAATATTGGAGGAAAAATATTAAAATCACTTTTGGTATTTTTCTGGATTTATTTGCGGATTTATTTGCATAGGAAAAATATGCATTTTTCAAAATTGCATTTAGGTCCGGGAAAAATGTTCACTTTGTCCTAAATATTATTAGAGGACGGTGAAAATTTATTTCGGGATTTTTGGAGTCCATTTGGTATTTCATTCGTTAGTTTTTATGCGCCAGGACTCTATTTAGAAAAAAAAAGGAAACCGACTTGGAGTCGTGAAGGCCCAGGACTCTGGGCTTTATAAGCGCAGTGCCCCGGCCCGACCGCCCCAGCCCGCCTTGCCTCGCCTGCCCTAACCCTAGCGCCGCCGCCGCCGCAGCCCTGCCGCCCGCGCCGCCGCCTGCCGCCCCCGCCGCCGCAACCCTGTCGCCCGTGTCGCGCCGCTCGCCAGCGCCGCCGCCTCGCGCCACCGCCTCGCCTCGCCGGAGCACCCCGCCGCCGGACCGCCGTCCCCGGAGTTCGTCGTCGAGGTATAACGGTATTTTTTTAGAAAATCGATCGGTTTAGTAAGAAAACCGTAGATTCGTTTTTTTCCAGATTAGATCGGTTCGCTTTTTCGGTTTAGTTATTTAGCGGACGTTCGTCCGTATGTTCGTTTTAACAAACAGTTTTCGTTAGTTAACCGCAGACAGCGAACGTTCGTTCGTTAGCCTGTTCGTCATTTTTCTTTTTCGGGGTATTTATCCGCGATTATTCCGATCGCGATTTCTGCCCTAATTTTGTTTTTCGTTTTTCTTTTCGCTCGAGAGTCGGAATCAGGTGATTCAAAATCCCAGATCTTCGTCTCGATGCCCTCTTTACGTTAGATCAACTTGAACAAAGTTTTGGCTACTGTAAAATTTGACCTTAGGCCAACTAGTAAACTCGAGCTCGTTTCTTTTGCAATTTGAGTTTCGTTGCTTCTTTCGAGTTGATTCTTTTTGCAAACCGGAGTTCTTAAGTTGAACTTTCTGGTTAGATATCTTATTTGAGTTTTACCCGTGCATTAGTTAAGTACTTATTGTATGCTTGTTTGTTTGCGATAGAGTACCTGGAGTGCACCGCTTGCTACTTTGAGTCTCTAGGTTTTGCGGATCATCAGCAAGGCAAGTAACACTTTGATCATGCTTTCCAATTACCCAGTTTTCATTGCATTAGTCCAACCCTCACACATTGCATGAGTAGGATCAATTAACTTGTGGGATTGGGAAGTAGTTTGAGGTAGTACCTATTATCTGCATTACATTCAAACCCTTGGGAGTTACTTCTACGTTTGCTGTTAGGACATGCTATGCTCGTAGACGTGGTTTGGGTTTGAGTGAAATCCATGACAGATGTGAGTTTATTAATTAAGGGTTCAACTTAAGGTGGCAACATTAATACACATCTGGGTGGATTGAGGCATCTGGGTATTCCAGTGATTGCCTGTTTTTCTTTTGGACCGCCACCCAGGCTCAAAGGGATCATGAGATTTTTCATACTAGAAACTTCCGTGTGCAGCCACATGCCAATATGGGCTCTGGCATAGTTGAGTTAGTTGTGGGAAACCTTTTCATGATGGGCTAGAAGATGTAGTGGGTTTTGTAGGTGTACCGGCCTATCTATCTGGTTAAGGGGACCTCTTCGGAAAGACTGTGTCTCGGTCATCCGTTTCTCAAACACCATGCAGTGCGAGAAACCAAACGGAGGCGATCGAGTCTTGTGGGGAAAAGTGCACAAACCTCTGCAAAGTGTACAAACTAATCATGATTAGCCGTGTCCCCGGTTATGGACGTCTTGAGTATCTAGTACTTGGATTATCATGTGAATCTCATCATGTTACTCTAATTTAATATTGTTGGGTTTAATGATTACTTTTAATTGGGGTTGAGAGGATGTCTATCTTCTCAACGATGTTTCAACTACCATGATAGTTAATTAAAATCTATTCCTTTGAAGTAGGGAAAAATTGGCTTTACGCAAAAAACTTAACCTTAGAGCTTTCCACCAGCCATATTGCATATAGTATAGCATTACTTTCATTGCATTCTCTTGAGTTACTTTGCCAGCATATTCCATGTGCTGACCTGTTTTCGGGCTGCAACGTTTCATGTTGCAGACTTTTCAGACGACGAGTAAGATGCCCCTTTTTAGGTCGTGGTTCTATACTCAGTGATGCCGCTGGAGTTGATGGACTCACTTATCTTCCAAGCCTTCCGCTGTTATCGTGTTAGATGGCCTTCGGCCATATTTATTGTAATAAATTCATCGTTGGACTATCGATGTAATAAGTGTGTGATTGCTACTCTGTTATAAATCCTTCAAGTACTGTGCGTGTCAGCATTACTGATCCAGGGATGACACTGATGCACAGAGATCAGACTGTTTAAGGTCTGGTCGCTACAAGTTCTATAATGTAAAAATTCCCACTAGTATATGAAAGTGACAATATAGGAGACTGTCTATATGAAGAACATGGTGCTACTCTGAAGCACAAATGTGGTAAAAGAATAGTAATATCGCCCCTTCTCTATTTTTCTCTCATATTTTTTTTGTTTTCTTTTTCTTTTTAAATTTTTTGGTGGGCACTTTGGCATGTTTTTCTTGGGCTCTTTTGGCCTTTTTTCCTCACATGGGGCAATGCTCTAATAATGATGATCATCACACTTTTATTTACTTACAAATCGATAATACAATTTGATAAAACTAATATACAATGACTATATGAATGCCTCTGGCAGTGTACCAGGAAGTGCAATGATCTAGCATAGCAAAGATATCAAAAAACGGACAGGCCATGAAAATATCATGCTAGCTGTCTTACGATCATGCAAAGCAATATGACATTGAAAGCTCAAGTCATGTATATGATGATGATGGAAGTTGCATGGCAATATATTTTGGAATGTCTATGGAAATGCCATAATTGGTAGGTATGGTGGATGTTTTGAGAAAGGTATAAGGAGGGCTTTATGCACCGATGAAAGTTGCGCGCCACGAGAGAGGTTAGCAATGGTGGAAGGGTGAGAGTGCGTATAATCCATGGACTCAACATTAGTCATAAAGAACTCACATACTTATTGCAAAAATTTATTAGCCATCAAAATTAAGTACTACATGCATGATCCTAGGGGAGAGGTTGGTAGGAGTTAACCATCGCGTGCTCCCGACCTCCACACAAAGGATGACAATCAAGAAAATAAATCATGCTCCGACTTCATTACATAACGGTTCACCATACGTGCATGCTACGGGAATCACAAACCTTAACACAAGTATTTCTACCAACCCACAATTACTCACTAGCATGACTCTAATATCACCATCTTTATATCGCAAAACTATTGCAAGGAATCAAACATATCATATTCAGTGATCTACAAGTTTTATGTAGGATTTTATGACTAACCATGTGAATGACCAATTCATGTCAAATATCTAAATAGATATAAGTGAAGCATGAGAGTTTAATTCTTTCTACAAAAGATATGCCCATGCTCTAACAAATATAAGTGAAGCAAAAGAGCATTCTACAAATGGCGGTTTTCTATGTGAAGAGAAACATGCAATCCAAACTTCAAACGATATAAGTGAAGCACATGAAGCATTCTATAAATTCATACTCAAAAGATATAAGTGAAGTGCAAAGAGCATTCTATAAATAAACCAAGGATTATCTCATACCAGCATGGTGCATTATTAAAAGAAAAAAAGAAAAAGCACAAGATGCTCCAAGATTTACGCATATCATGTGACGAATAAAAATATAGCTCCAAGTAAAATTACTCATGGTCATTAGAAGCAAGAGGGGATGCCTTTCGGGGCATCCCCAAGCTTAGTTGCTTAGGAGTCCTTGAATATTACCTTGGGGTGCCTTGGGAATCCCCAAGCTTGGGCTCTTCCCACTCATTATTCCTTCATCCATCATGATCTCACCAAAAACTTGAAAACTTCAATCACACAAAATTTAACAAAACCCTCGTGAGATCCATTAGTATAATAAAGAAAATCACCACTTTAAGTACTGTTGCAAACCCATTCATATTTTATTTTTGCATTATAAATACTGTACTCTAACTTCACCACGACTTATATCATCGATATGATCCATAGATTCATCAAAACACGTAAAACAATGCATCAAAAACAGAATTTGTCAAAAACAGAACAATTTGTAGGAATCTGAACATTCACCATACTTATGTAACTCTAAAAATTCTGAACAATTAGGAAAAAAAATAAACAATTTGTATAGCAATACTGTGTGAAAAATTTAGAAACTTTTGACGTTCCAGTAAAAAAAAATATAAATTCACGCACTACATCCAAAGTTTCTGTTTTTTCACTGTACATACAAAACAAGCAATCTAATCATTCTAAAGGTAAAACTTGGCACATTATTTTTATAATACAATGGATTTGTACAAGGGAATAATTATTTTTGTCAAAAAGTTTCTGTAATTAAGGTTCACAAAGTTTCCATGGGCATGAATAAATTTCAAGGCTAGCTCCCACATTAACAATGGTTGTCTTTCTTACTTTCACTTTTCTTTTTGAAAAAGTTTTGGGTTCCCCACTTTATTTTTTTGTTTTAAACTTTTAAAAAACACTCAACAGAAATAAATGACTCTCTAAAACTTCCGGGTTGTCTCCCTGGCAACACTTTCTTTAAAGCCATTAAGCTAGGCATAAAGTGCTCAAGCAATGGATCCACCTGGATAACAAGGTATATCAAAGCCAATTTTAATTAACAATGATTTGTGATTTAGTAATGGGCACAAAGTAAAATATATCATGCAACAACGAAGTATAACTCTCTTTCTATGCATCGGCATGTCATAGAAGAACAATTCATGCACACAAAGTAAAGGCCGATACATAGCATAAATAGTTTATTGCAATTTTATCGTATTGGAAACATAGAGGCGGAGATGTAGTTCCTCTCTCATAATAATTGCAAGTAGGAGAAGCAAGCAAATGCATAATATATTTATCAAAATTATCATGTGCAATAGTAGAACGCAACCCATCAATATAATCCTTAGTAAGCGCAAACTTCTCTGATATAGTGTAGTTGGAAGAATTCAAAAAGATAATAGGACTATCATGAGTGGGCGCATTAACAACAATTTCATGTTTAACATAAGGAACTATAGCAAGTTCATCTCCATAAGCATAATTCATATTGGCATCATGGCCACAAGCAAAGCAAGCATCAAGTTCATCAAAAAGGGATATTTCAAATGAATCCAATGGATCATAGCAATCATCATATCATTCATCCTTCGGTAAGCATGAAGGGAAATTAAACAATGTATGGGATAAAGAGTTACACTCATTAGAAGGTGGGCACGGGTGATCAATCCACTCTTCCTCCTTTGTTCTACGCTCTCCTACTCATCTTTTTCATCTGATGAGCTCACAATGTCATCAATTTCTTCTTCCATAGATTCTTGCAAAATATTAGTCTCTTCTTGGACAACAGAGAAGTGCTCAATGTATGGTTTAACATAAGCATTAGAAGCATAGTTATTATAGCAATATTTAAGTATGGAAAAATATTCAGATTCGTAAAGAGTAATATCACACTTTTCAATCAAAGAAGCAATTTCATAAGTACCCTTAAAAGCAACAAATTCCTTAATTTGTTCAATATCAAAGTAATTATAATCATCTTTGGCATAAGAAGATAAGATTCCATTATCACAACTCACATTGGTAGGGAAGGTGTTTCCTAGGGTCTTCAGAACAACAAGTAAAATCATATATTTCACACAAATTCCAAGCATAGCACTGCAAATGATGAATTTGATCCAGTAAAAGTTTCCCTTTTTGAGACAAGCCGTGTCGCACAAAATAAGATGCTCCTTTAATGATTTCCTCAACTAAACTGGTTGGGTTTTCAACATGAGCACAAATGGATCGAAGATGGTCCAAGTAAAAGCTTCAGGAATGTTGTATATTTTGAGTGGTCCTTCAACCATTTGTGTAGTAGGTACACCTATTTTTTTTGGTATTTTGTCTTTCCTACCCATAACTAAACATAGAAAACAAGAGCACAAAATTAAAATCTACATGGTGAAAAAGAAAACAAGCACACACGAGAATATTCACCCCCACACTATTTCTCCAAGGCAACGGCGCCAGAAAAAGGTCTTGATAACCACAAGTGTAAGAGATCAGTTATAGCCTCTTTCGATAAGTAAGAGTGTCGAACCCAACGAGGAGCTAAAGGTAGAGCAAATATCCCCTCAAGTTCTATCGACCACCGATACAACTCTACGCACACTTAACGTTCGCTTTACCTAGAACAAGTATGAAACTAGAAGTACTTTGTAGGTGTTGTGGGATAGGTTTGCAAGATAGTAAATAGCACGTAAATAAAAATTAGGGGTTGTTTAGATAAAGAATCAACTAAGTCAGTTTTAGTAGATAGCTTTTTGTCACAAGAAAGTTATTTGTCCCTAGGCAACCGATAACTAGACCGGTAATAATCATGGCAATTTTATATGAGAGAGAGGCATAAGCTAACATACTTTCTCTACTTGGATCATATGCACTTATGATTGGAACTCTAGCAAGAATCTGCAACTACTAAAGATCATTAAGGTAAAACCCAACCATAGCATTATAAGGTATCAAGTCCTCTTTACTCCCATACGCAACAACTCACTTAATTACTCAGGTTTGTGTTTCTGTCACACACACAACCCACTATAAGCGAATCATGAACATATTGCAACACTCTATAGCAGGGACCCCTCACGCTTGCGCGACACGGAGAGCACCATAGGACAACACCAATAATAAAATATACAACTGAAACCAATCATGATCATCAATCCACCCATAGGACAAAACGGATCTACTCAAACATCATAGGATAGACATACATCATAGGGAAATAATGTATAGCGTTGAGCACCATGCTTAAGTAGAGATTACAACGGGTAGAAGAGGTGTTACACCGCTGCATGGAGGGGGAGAGAGTTGGTGATGATGGTGGTGAATTTGTTGGTGTATATCGCCATCACGATGATGGCCCAGACGGCGTTCCGGCGCCACCGGGATAGAGGGGGAGAGATCCCCCTCCTTCTTCTTCCTCATTGACCCCCCCTAGATGGGAGGAGGGTTTCCCCTCTGGTCCATGGTGTCCATGGTGGAGGAGGGGCGAGAGCCCCACCGAGATTGGATTTGTCTCTCCGTTTCTCTTCTGTTTCGCGACCCTTGTTTCTGGCCTTTCAACGTTTCTTAAATTCCTAGAGATACGTAACACCGATTGGGTTGAAATTTTAACACAATTTTTATCCGGATATTAGCTTCCTTGCATCTGAAGGAGGCCTCGAACCGAACATTGGGGTGACCACAAGCCTCCCCGGTGCGCCCTGGGTAGGTGGGAACGCCCCCTAGGGCTTATGGGCCCCTCGAGCATCGCCTTGCGTTGATTCCACTTCCCAAAATTCACATATATTCCAAAAAAATCTCTTTAAGTTTTTATCCCGTTCGGACTTCGTTTGATATGGATTTTTTGGGAAACAAAAAAACATGCCACTAACAGGAACTGACACTGGGCACCAGATCAATATGTTAGTCCAATAAAATCATATAAAATGTTGCCAAAAGTATGTAAACGTAGTATAATATTGGCATGGAACAATAAAAAAAAATTATAGATACGACAGTGACGTATCAGGCGCCGACACACGACTAGGTGAATCATGGTGTGTGGCGCCCCATCCCCTCCTCTCACATATATAGGTGGAGGGGGAGGGGAGGCAGCCTAGGGTGCACCCCAAGGTGGCCAACGTTAGCCTGCCAAGGCACCCCCTTCCATACTTGCTGCGGGGGGAGGGGGCCCAGCGGCCCCTAGGGTGCCTCCCCTTCCTTCTTCCTTGCGTGGAGAAAGGCAGGAGCGGGCCGACCCCTCCTCCTTCCTTCCTAGGGTCGGCAGCGAGGAGGTGGGGAGCGCCAGCCCCCTTGTGGTCTTGTGTGCTCCCCTATTGTTGGCCTGTTAGGCCCAACAACTCCTCGTGGCCTCCCGGAACCCCTTCCGGTGATCTGATAATTATCTGGTGTATTCTAGAACCCTTCTGGAGACCGAATACAATCATCCTATATATCAATCTTTACCTCCGGACCATGCCGGAGCTCCTCGTCATTCCCACGATCTCATCTAGGACTCTGAACAACATTTTCTCACCAACATACATAACTCATATAGTACTATCACTACAAGAAATATGTCAACTAGTGACCTTGTGTCAGTGACCCTGAAAGAATTGGTCATAGATCTATGACCATTTCAAACCAACTGGTCAAAAGCTGTTCGGGGGCTCCAAACCCTAAACTACAACGACCATTTTGGTTAGAAAGGTCGTAATTTCCTTACACGAAATGGTCATAAAGCAGATAGCACTGGTCCGCTGCCTTATTTCTAGCTGATCATGACCAATATAGATGGTCATAACCTTGTAAATTGTGGTGGGTTGCTACGACTAGGCGCCACCTCATCAGTTTTGCCTATGTGTCATGTCCATGTGGCAGTTTTTACCCTAGGTTGTGAAGCAACCGATATTTCTGTCATTCCCAAAATTCCCCCAAAAATATCATAAATTCTTTGGGTCATATCTTCGTCAAATATGTAAAAAACCTTCCTTGCCTAGTTCAAAAATAATTCAAAAATATTCATTTTCCTATTTTGTTCAAAAAAACACTTTGTGAAGGAAGTACCACTTTGGCATGTCCAAATGGTATCCATTTTCTACAGTGCTTTCCTATGCCCAAATAACTATCCTCCACCAAATGCCAGCTCAATCCATTCATTATTTTGAGCCTAGCTTCAACATTCGTATTTATGTCCAGTGTGGTACTTTGCAAAGCAAGTACCACCTAGACTCCTCCTTTTGAGCTGAAAATTTGTGAAGCCGGTCTTCTTAGTAACTGATCATCCTCAACCAAAACTCACGCCCATTAGCCATGCACATTTCCCATACCGCTAATCAAACACTTGGCTGCTAATTCATGTTTGAGCATCGATCGCTCTCCTCGTGAGAATCTTATGTTGTAATTTTCTTCCTAGCACCTACCTAGGGAGTGCCCAATCCACTAGAGATGCCTAGGCCTCCCAGAACACATGGCAACGCCACAATCACACGGTGACCACGCGGCGGGCATGCGAGTTTACGCGCTCTATAGTTGGGGCCCTTGACCACTGCCCAAACCTCGACGTATCGCCACCAAACCATGTATTTATGATTAAATAGGTATTTATGTACTAGAAATGATTTTTGGAAAAAATAAATAGCAAACTATGAGGCATCTGCAGTTTAAATTTGACCCGCTTCAAGCTGAATCGGCGGAAATTTGTCTTTTTCACGAGAGGTGGATCAAAACTTTTTACACCCGACCATTTTGTCAATTGTGCATTAAATATTTCCTAGTATTTTATAAAATTGATTTGGTCCAATTTTGCAACAATTATTTGGGAGGTCCTTCACAAAAAACCTCCTTTTGGGCACTCGAAAAATGGAAAAATGAAGTTTTCGTCCAAAGAAAATGAAAACTTCCTTAGGCAATATTGTTTGCCATTCCAAGATGCACCCTTGTGCACAATATGAGATCATTTGAACAAACTATGCCATGAATGTGGCCATAGGATTGATCATTTGGCTTGAAAGCCATGAATCTTCACGCATGATAGCTCATTTCTGAGAACATTTTTTAAAAGAATTGCCGTATTACAAGTTTATTATTTTTCCTGGTAACTTGGTCATATATAATGACACAATGTGAAGGTTTTCCAAATTTTTGATTTTTTTGAATTTTTTATGCCCGTTTCAAAATGCGGTCAAAACGGCAGGAATGACCGTTCCTAGCTAATGGTTGAATCTTGGTATTTTTTTGGTGTTTCTCTGATTAAATAGATACTTATGTACCTAGAAATGATTTTTGTAAAAAATAAAGAGAAAACTACGAGGCAGCTACAGTTCAAATTTGACCCACTTCCAACTGAATCAGCGGAAATTTGTCTTTTTCACGAGAGGTGGATCAAAACTTTTTACACCCAACCATTTTGTCAATTGTGCATTAAATATGTCCTAGTATTTTAGAAGGTCCAATTTTGCAACAATTATTTGGGAGGTCCTTCACAAAAAAACCTCCTTTTGGGCACTCGAAAAATAGAAAATGAAATTTTCGTCCAAAGAAAGTGAAAACTTCCTTAGGCAACATTGTTTGCCATTCCAAGATGCACCCTTGTGCACAATATGAGATCATTTGAACAAACTATGCCATGAATGTGGCCATAGGATTGATCATTTGGCTTGAAAGCCATGAATCTTCACGCATGATAGCTCATTTCTGAGAACATTTTTTAAGAGAATTGCCGTATTACAAGTTTATTATTTTTCCTGGTAACTTGGTCATATATAATGAGACAATGCGAAGGTTTTCCAATTTTTTGATTTTTTTTTGAAGTTTTTATGCCCGTTTCAAAACGCGGTCAAAACGGCGGGAATGACCGTTCCTAGCTAGTGGTTGAATCTTGGTATTTTTTGGGTGTTTCTCTGATTAAATAGATACTCATGTACCTATAAATGATTTTTGTAAAAAATAAAGAGCAAACTACAAGGCAGCTACAGTTCAAATTTGACCCACTTCCAACTGAATCGGCGGAAATTTGTCCTTTTCACGAGAGGTGGATCAAAACTTTTTACACCCAAACATTTTGTCAATTGTGCATTAAATATGTCCTAGTATTTTATAAAATTTATTTGGTCTAATTTTGCAACAATTATTTGGGAGGTCCTTCACAAAAAAACCTCCATTTGGGCACTCGAAAAATAGAAAATGAAATTTTCGTCCAAAGAAAGTGAAACTCCCTTAGGCAAAATTGTTTGCCATTCCAAGATGCACCCTTGTGCACAATATGAGATCATTTGAACAAACTATGCCATGAATGTGGCCATAGGATTGATCATTTGGCTTGAAAGCCATGAATCTTCACGCATGATAGCCCATTTCCGAGAACACTTTTTTAAAAGAATTGCCTTATTACAAGTTTATTATATTTCCTGGTAACTTGGTCATATATAATGACACAATGCGAAGGTTTTCCAATTTTAGATTTTTTTTTTGAATTTTTTATGCCCGTTTCAAAATGCTGTCAAAACGGCGGGAATGATCATTCCTAGCTAGTGGTTGAATCTTGGTAGTTTTTTGGTGTTTCTCTGATTAAATTGATACTTATGTACCTAGAAATGATTTTTGTAAAAAAAAATACTAAACTACAAGGCAGCTAGAGTTCAAATTTGACCCACTTCCAACTAAATCGGCCGAAATTTGTCTTTTTCACGAGAGGTGGATAAAAACTTTTTACACCCAACCATTTTGTCAATTGTGCATTAAATATGGCCTAGTATTTTATAAAAATGATTTGGTACAATTTTGCAACAATTATTTGGGAGGTCCTTCATAAAAAAACCTCCTTTTGGGCACTCGAAAAATAGAAAATGAAATTTTCGTCCAAAGAAAGTGAAAACTCCCTTAGGCAACATTGTTTTCCATTCCAAGATGCACCCTTGTGCACAATATGAGATCATTTGAACAAACTATGCCATGAATGTGGCCACAGGATTGATCATTTGGCTTGAAAGCCATGAATCTTCACGCATGATAGCTCATTTCTGAGAACACTTTTTTAAAAGAAATTGCCGTATTACAAGTTTATTATTTTTCCTGGTAACTTGGTCATATATAATGACACAATGTGAAGGTTTTCCAATTTTTTGATTTTTTTTGAATTTTTATGCCCGTTTCAAAATGCGGTCAAAACGGCGGGAATGACCGTTCCTAGCTAGTGGTTGAATCTTGGTATTTTTTTGGTGTTTCTCTGATTAAATAGATACTTATGTACCTAGAAATGATTTTTGTAAAAAACAAATACTAAACTACAAGGCAGCTACAGTTCAAATTTGACCCACTTCCAGCTGAATCGGTCGAAATTTGTCTTTTTCACGAGAGGTGGATAAAAACTTTTTACACCCAACCATTTTGTCAATTCTGCATTAAATATGGCCTAGTATTTTATAAAAATGATTTGGTCCAATTTTGCAACAATTATTTGGGAGGTCCTTCACAAAAAACCTCCTTTTGGGCACTCGAAAAATGGAAAATTAATTTTTCGTCCAAAGAAAGTGAAAACTCCCTTAGGCAACATTGTTTGCCATTCCAAGATGCACCCTTGTGCACAATATGAGATCATTTGAACAAACTATGCCATGAATGTGGCCATAGGATTGATCATTTGGCTTGAAAGCCATGAATCTTCACGCATGATAGCTCATTTCTGAGAACACTTTTTTAAAATAATTTTTTCGGCGTTTCTCTGATTAAATCAATGTTGAGGATATCGCTTATCGTTATCGTCTCGGTCAGCTGGTGATTAGAGATTAACCGGAAATCGGACGATTAATCGATTTTATCGGTCGACAATTAATCTGTCATTTTTTCAAATTCCAGGTTCCCAACACTAAAGTATGCTATATTCAACACTAAACCAATATTGGACAATAGTTTTACCTTGAATCCTAGGCTTTGAATCCTGGCATAATGACAAACAAAGTTGAAAAACAGTACATATTGCGTAACAAGGTCCACAAAACGCAAATAAACATAGTTCTTGCAAACATAGTGCTATGAATAGGCCCGATTTATCGGTAGATTCCCAATAAATTGGCCCAAATGATAAATGATGAAGATAAAGCATAATCTTATCGGTCACCCCAAGAGTAGCGATAAATCGGACGATAAATCGCTGAATCGGAAGATTTCTTAAACAATGGATTAAATAGATACTTATGTACCTAAAAATGATTTTTGGGAAAAAAAATACTAAACTATAAGGTAACTGTTGTACAAATTTGACCCGGTTATAGCTAAATCGGCGAAAATTTATTTAAATGGCCAAAAATAGCTAGTAGGATCGGAAATGCATACAAAGTGGTGATTTTCCATAAAATGTGGTCTAAATTAATTGAAATTTTTAGTGATGCCATTTTGCAAAATAATTTTGGTAGCTGCTTCACAAAACCCCCTATTTTTAGCACTAAGAGATAATTTTAATAAATGCCTCATGTTTTGAACCAATCAGGAAGCAGCCCACGGATCACCCCCACTGTAATCGATCTAAGCCGTCCAAACTCTCCTCACTCCCTCGATCCAGCGTCCCTCTCCCACCAACCGCACACCACTCCTCCCCCCTCTCCCCCTCTCCCCCGCACACCACTCCTCCCCAAACCCTATCCCCTCTCCCCTCTCCCTCCATTCGACCGCCGCCGCCACCTACTGCGGCCGATCCCGCCGCGACCTCCCCTCCCCTCCCACCTCAAGCCGCTCCTCCTCGCCTTCGTGGACAACCACCTGCTCCGCCATTCGCGCTTGCTCCTCATCGCCTCTCTCCTCACCCGCGGATCGCAGAGCATCTCATGGCGTCCCCGGCGCGGCCAGCCTCCGTCTCCGGCCCCTTCGGCTCCGCCGCCGACCTCGCCATCTTCTCCACTCCGACCACGACGCGACGGGCGGATCCAGGCCGTGCGAGCCAGACGACGGCCAGATCCTCGATGGCGAGGACACGCAGCGGTCTCCGCCGGCCAAATCAGGTTCGTCTCCTCCCGCAGCTGAGTCGTTTTACTGGCGATTTGCCTCGCACGGCCACGACCTCTGACCCCTTCTCATTGATTTGCTCGGGTGGCCGCCTCTCCCACCATCGACGGCGCGTGCTCAATGCCGAGATCCGCCGTGCCAAGGCCAAGCTCCTCGAGGAGGATCCACCCAAGCTACATGCCGGCCACAGCCCCCCACCAGTGAATCTTCTCCAGCCCCGTACGTCCCCACCAGCGAAGGCAGCGTCCTCACGCGGATTCGCGTCCTCCTCCTAAAGCAGTCGTCCCCGGCGAGCCCTCCTAGTGGCCAGAGGAGGTGGAGGAGCACTTCGCCCCTGCATCCTCTCTCCCAGCGCGTGGGCCGGTGGCTGCTTCCTCTTCCCCGCCTAGCGAACGAGGTGAGATTCCCCTCTCTTCCTTCAGATCCAAATCAAAGTTTGTTCAATTGTGTATGTACGTGCAATGCTCAGATTTGCTTATCAGCACTCAAAATCCGCTTGTCTAGCTTCAACCTATCTGGCTTTGCTATGAATATTCCTCTGGGATGACTAAAATTGAAGCTATACTAGCCTATCTCTGCTATGTTCCATCCACCGTATCTGTTTAACCAACCTGATCCTCCAAACATAAAAGCTCAAGTGTGTACTGATTTAATTTAATTTAGTACACAAGCAGTATAACTGTTAGTCGAAACCATGAATTACCCTACCATTAGTCTAGTTACCTTGACCATAAAAGCTAGTTAGAGCAGCAGCTAGCCAGCATTAGGAACACTGAATCTTGAGATATTTGGCTCTGAATTTGTTATCACCTGAACCATGAGCTTTATAGCAACGATTGGAAAATGATAGTAAGATGAGTGCTTTCTTTCCAATATTTTGTATGGTCATCTTGTACACACAGAGATTTTGTATGCACTGCTACCTGATGATTTATACATTTCACATATGGGTCCTATCTTTGAAGCTCTACAATGCTTTACAGGCATCAACATGACCTCCTAGTGGGTACCCGTGGCCGACCGCAACCACGACTAGGGTACGGAAACATGGACATCTCCCCGACTTGTCGAAGCTCGACAGCGGCCTTCCCGGATCTAGGCCATATCAGGTCATCGCTACCCCTTATTCTTCCCTCCTGTAATTTTGTTGATAGCCTATAGTTTAGTGTTGTTTACCCCTAGCATGAAACTATATGCTCTGGCATTTGTGATTATGTGAACAACGAGTGATGATGCTGCTGCTGTTGTACACGATAAATGTTGTGATTCTATGCACAACCAGTGATTCTATGCACTATAAAATTTAGCTCACTTTCTTAATGTGATGCTGCTGCTGTACACCATAATTACTGAACATTTGTTAACACTCCAAAAATATAGTATTTTCCACTAGCCTATTAGTGTTAGCAGTATTTGCTGCTGGACTATTTAAAATTAACTGAAACTATTCCTTTAATGCTTGCGTAAACTTTTTTAAAGATGAATTGGAGTACTCCTTTATTGAAGGTTTTGTGTAGTCTATTGCTTGCATCAGTACTTTTAAAAATAAATGAATCTTTTCATTTAAGTGTACTCTAGACATCAGTAGTATAGCACTTGCTGTTGCTGTTAAGCTTGCATCAGTACTGGTTGCAGTAGTTTAGTGTAGGACAACTGTAGTATATCAATTTATCATGCTGACAATAGTAGTGCGAAGCAAATTTGGAACTGATGCATATCAATGCACAAAGTTCATCAAACATCATGCAAGTTTGATGCATATCAATTTATCATGCAAGTTCTTTGTTCTGTGTTATGGTAAATGAAAATATGATTATAACAATTTCTTTTACTTGGGCGGACTAGGTAGAAGAAAACGCAGAGTCGAGCTAGGTAAAAGAAGAAGATGGAGAGGGAGAAGGAGGAGGCATGGCAACAAGAAACCGAGTACCTTGCCACTTCTTTGCTTGCATGTGGCATCCATTAATATCTCACTTAGGTGAATCTGTAATTTTGTTAGAATGCAACCTTTTGTGAATTCTGGACTTTTCTTTTGTGATAATCTAATGATGTTAGATGCCTACTGGTTGCTGTATATGGGCAAGATGAATTGAATTATGTTGTTTTCTTTTTGATGTACACACATGCAGATGATTGACACTCATGAACAGCAAGCAACCATACTAGTTACTACCTAGGTGTTCCAGAGATTGTTGTATTATTTATGTTCTTTTTACTCCCAGAATTATTGTGCGCTCATAATGTCATCACATTACCTGTTTTTCTTGCTGCATACATGTAGCTCAAGCATTGTACTTCTGTGTTTGCTTAGGCGGATAATTACTAAGTGATTACAATTAATGTGTACTTGTGAATTCTAAGCTTATATTGGTGTCTTGCGATCATGTTCTAATTAATGTGTATAGTCCAAGCACTTGAACTGTCTAAATGCATGCACACAAGTTAAGTTATCTTTTGAGATATTGTTGGTGCATTTTGTGATGTTATTGTATGTGCTTTGACTAGTAATGTTAGAGCTTGCCTATTGAATGGATGGCCGTTGTAGTAGAATGGCATTGTTGTTTTAGGTGCAGTGTGTTGCGGTGAGGTTACAGGACCTGCACTTCATGCATATTCATAGTCTTTGTTTTCTTGTATGAATAAAAAAGCATGGTACTAGCTGGATTTGTGTTATCATTCTATATACATAACTGTCCTTTTCTGAATGGGATGTTGATAATATATTGGCTCCATTTGTTCTGATTCTTCTCAACTTATTCATGTAACAGGGGCATGTTGCTGTTCTGTTTGCCCAGTCCTGAATATGGTTGTCTGGTGAATTCGGCATATGATCGCTATCGAAGGAGCTCCATGCTGAAGAAGAAAACACTTGTAGAGCTTATGAAGTATCTAGTTGTTACCTTATAGAGCTTGTAATTGTGATTGCTATACCTGTAGAGCTTGTATCGTTATTCCACTTGTAGAGCTTGTAAAGTTTGTGTTAGAGCTTGTATTACGTGTTATTTGGAGAGCAGGAGCTGCATGAATCTGGCTGATATAATTTGAAGTATTACATGTGTTTTCTGTCAATGCAATTTGAATATCGCCAATTTAAATACCAGCTATTTATTTACTGTTAAATTGAAATATGAATAATATGACCCTGACAGGTGGGATCCACGTGACAAGTGGACCCCTTTTTATATAAAAGAAGAAAAATAAAAATTGTTGAGAAAAAAGGCCTGACCCAAAAATAAAAAGGCTATAATGTTGGGGCTGGCCCAAAAATAAAAAGGCTATAATGTTGGGCCTGGCCCATGTGGCTGTCCAGAATTAATAGGGAAAATATATATAAAAGGCCGAATTATTGGGCTCGGCCCATGTAAAACAACGAATTGGACCGGGCTGATTCTTGTGCCACATCAGGTTGCCACGTCGGATGCCTACGTGGCCTGGGGAGGCTGCTAGTGACCAAAAAAACAAGACAATAGGCATATTTTGGTCATAAACGTCTACGACCTTCTCACAGAGAAGGTCGTTAATTTCAGTTTACGACCGCCAGCTTTTGACCATCTGTTTTTGGTCACAAAAAGGTCACAAATGGAAAATAATGACCATTCAGTGACCAATAGTCAAGGTCACAAGTTGACATATTTCTTGTAGTGTATACCGTCAACGAACATTAAGCGTGCGGACTAATACGTCTCCAACGTATCTATAATTTTTGATTGTTCCATGCTATTATATTATCAACTTTGTATGTTTTATATGCATTAATACGGTATTTTATATTATTTTTGGGACTAACTTATTAACCTAGAGCCCAGTGCCAGTTTCTATTTTTTCCTTGTTTTTGAGCTTCGCAGAAAAGGAATACCAACTGGAGTCCAAACGGAATAAAAATTTTGCGGTGATTTTTTCTCGACAGAAACACACCTACGTGACTTGGAGTAGGGGCTAGGGAAGCCACGGGGTGGCCACAAGCCGTAGGGGCGTGCCCTAGGGGGGGGTGCCCATGGGCTTGTGCCCCCCCGTGACTCTCCTGCACCGCCTATTTGCCTTATATATTCTCGAATATTCCATAAACCCTAGAGGGAGCAACGAAAACACTTTTCCACCGCCGTGGGTCTCTGACCTGATGAGATCCTATCTGGAGGACTTTTTCGGTACTCTGTCGGAGGTGGATTCAATCACGGAGGGCTTCTACATCAACCTTACTGCCCCCCGATGATGCGTGAGTAGTTTACCACAGATCTACGGGTCCATACCTAGTAGCTAGATGGCTTCATCTCTCTCTTTGATATTCAATACAATGTTCTTGGAGATTTATTCGATGTGATCTTCTTTTGCGGTGTGTTTGTCGATATCCGATGAATTGTGGAGTTATGATCAGAATCTATGAATATTATTTGAATCTTTTCTGAAGTATTACATGCATGATTTAATAACTTTGTATTTCTCTTCAAATTATTGGTTTGGTTTGGCCAACTAGATCGGTATTTTTTGCAATGGGAGAGGTGCTTAGTTTTGGGTTCAATCTTGCGGTGCCCTCGTGATACGTCTCTGTCGTATCTACTTTTCCTAACACTATTCCTCTTGTTTTGGACTCTAATTTGCATGATTTGAATGAAACTAACCCGGAATGACGATGTTTTCAGAAGAACTACCATGGTGTTGTTTTTGTGCAGAAATAAAAGTTCTCATAATGGAATGAAAGTTTTTGGAGAATTATTTCAGAATAATAGAAAAATATTGGAGCCATGAACCACCGGAGGGGGGGGGGCTGGATGAGCACAGCCCACCAGGGCGCCCCCTCCAGACGCGCCCAGGTGCGTTGTGCCCACCTGGTGGCCCTGCAGACCTCGAGTCCAACTCCATAAATACTTAATTTTTCAAGAGAAAAAATCAGGGAGGAAGAATTATCTCGTTTCGTGATACGAAGCCGCCACCATCTCATGTTCTTCATCGGGAGGCCACATTTGGAGTCCGTTTGGGGATCCGGAGAGGGGGGTCTTTGATCTTCGTCATCACCAACCCTTCTTCATCACTAATTCCATGATGCTCTCCACCGGGAGTGAGTAATTCCTTCGTAGGCTCGCTGGTCGATGAGGAGTTGGATGATATTCATCATGTAATCCAGTTAGTTTTGTTAGGGCTTGATCCCTAGTATCCATTGTGTTCTGAGATTGATGTTGTTATGACTTTGCCATGCTAAATGCTTCACACTTTGGGCTCGGGTGCCATGAACTCAGATCTGAACCGTTTATGTTATCACCATTATATCTATGTTCTAGGCCCGATCTTGCAAGTCATATTCACCTATTATGTGTTATGATCCGTAAACCCCAGAGTGACAGTATTCGGGATACTTTCCGGTGATGACCGTAGTTTGAGGAGTTCATGCACTACAAAAAAATACACTTCCGTGATGATACGTGTTTGTCACAGTAGGTCACGTTTTCTGTCATGCATGTACATCCATGACAAATTTATGACAGAATCAAGATAGTCATACCTGTGCTATCGTAAAAGTGTTCCATGACATTACCAAAATTATCATCACGAAAGTGTCCACTTCCATGATGATAAATCGCGTGTCACAGAAGTGCTTTTGTCAAGGGTGACCGACACATGGCATCCACCGTAACGGAACGTGTTAAGCTATCGGGTCCGGTTTTGGATATGATAACCCGTTAACAGCCCCGACCAATGGGGATTTTCCACGTGTAAAATCATCATTGGCCGGAGGAAACACGTGTTGCCTCACCATTGGGATAAATGTCATTCACTCATTGGACAGGAGGCACCTATGATAGGTCGACATGTGGCACGACCCAACAGTGGCCCATTCCGGTGAAAAAGGCCGGCCCAGTAAAAAATAGCAGGCCGGCCCATATAAGGCCTACTTGTGTCAGGTCCATTTAAGCCCATGGCCCATACGAGATGTGCCAATTCGACCCGTCAATGGCCCGGTAAAGATTTGACACCATTGCAGCCCATCGTCAGTTCGAGCCCGTTAATAGCCCGCTATATATTTGGGCTCAATATCGGCCTGATGAGATTTGGGCCTGTTAACGGACCATTCAGTGGATGGGCTAATTTTCACGATGTACATCTTTCGGCCTTTTAGCGACCCATTTAAATATTGGGCTAATTTCCGGCCCGGTGTGTCTTTCAGCGTGTTGACGACCCATAAATCAGTTGGGCCATTTGTAGTCGGACCTGAGTTTCAGCCTTTTAGCGACCCATTTAAGTGTTGGGCCAATTTCTGGCCCGATGTGTCTTTCAGCCTGGTCACGACCCATATATCTGTTGGGTCATTTGTAGTCGGACCTGAGTTTTGGCCTTTTAGCGACCCATTTAAGTGTTGGGCCAATTCCCGGCCCCGTGTGCCATTCAGCCTGTTAATGGACCATAAATGAGTTGGGCCATTTGTAGTCGGACCTGAGTTTTTGCCTTTTAACGGCCCATGCCCTTCATGGTACAATACCAGCCCGGTTTCTCTTTCGGCCTACTAAAGGCCCACAACACAGTTGGGCCATTTACAATACGACATGACTTTCGGCCTCTTAGCGGCCCATGCTCTTCATGGTCCAGTACAAGCCCACTGTCTCTTTCAGCCTGCTAAAGGCCCACAATATAGTTGGGCCATATGTAGCCCGAACTTAGTAACGACCTATTAACGGCCCGTGAAATCAATTGGGCCCACCTGTTGCCCGCTTCAATGTCAGCCTGTTAACGACCCGGAAGTTAAGAGGGCCAACCATTAACTTTCGGCCTGGTAACGACCCATTAACTTAATGGGCCCACTAAAGTTCATACATGTCCTTAGGCCAAATTAGATAATTTGAGCCCATTACGACGAACAATTATGCACAGGACCAAAACCGATCAAGCAAAGGTATGACATATAGGGAAAAACGTTGCACATCCAGCATATATTACAGGAAATTACATCCACTAGGCATTCAAAGATTGATGCCAGCACAAATAAATGAACAGAACCTAATGATCTACAACGTCACAATTTGCAACCTCAACATGGATGACGCGCATAAGCATGTGGGCAAGCTCTTGCTGCTTTGCTACACTGTCTCTGAAAACATTGATCATTTGTTGTGTCACACGACTCTGCACCTCTGATTCCTCCACCATTTCCATCATTCCTCTAGCCATTAATTGGTTCACAAACATACATTTTTTCCGTTGCATTCGAGACAGAGGATACTAAGCAGATTCAGATGGCGATTTTGGCAGGCTTGTATTATTGATAGTGGAGAGTGTCTCGACCACTGCATCATAACATAAATTAGGAGGGGAACCAAACAGATTAATCATGAGTTATTGGCATATTACCTGGCCTAGATTTATTGGAAAGAAAAATTGGTGTTGCCTTGCTGTTTTCAGAGTTTGTCTTCTTATCTTCAGCAGCCTGCACCAAATTAAGACACTAGCATTGCTATCATTGGCCAAGTCAGTTAATAGAAAAGCAACATTGGCACCATGAACGTTTGGGCAACTAGCCAACACCAAATTAACACAATTTGGCACAGCTATCATCAGCCAGGTAAGGTAATTCGAAAGCAACATTAACACAATGAATGAATGGGCAACCAGAGCAGCACTACAATTCAGTAATGTGCATGATATGAGATAGTACACTCATGCAGCTCAGTATACAAAACTACCAGGCAATTTTCTTTACAAAAATCAACATTGGCGCCTTTAACATTTTGCTACAACTAATTTTAGATCAGACAAAGGTTGGATTCATGCCGATTAACAAAATACGTGCTGATGTAAAAATATAGTGATACACAACAGGTACTTACATCAGCATTGGAGCACAGAGAATTCCCGCAAGATATTTCCCTTGAATAGAATGCCAAAGAAGGAAATCTTCTATCATTTAACCTTATTTTCTAAAAGAGATATGGGTAAGAAACATGTAGAAAATATGATCAGAATGCTATAAAATTTCATGATGCGAGGATATGCACACGCTTCTTAGAATGGAGTTGACATTCTTTTGCTAGACTGGAGCGGACAAGTTCTTTGGCCACTGGAATCTGTTTATTATTAGTGGGAGTTGGGTTTCTCTGTGCTGGAGTAGTATCTATGAAAATTGTGAAGGAAATATGCCCTAGAGGCAATAATAAAGATGTTATTTGTATTTCCTTATATCATGATAAATGTCTTTTATTCATGCTAGAATTGTATTAACCGGAAACTTAGTACATGTGTGAATACATAGACAAAACAGTATGGCCCTAGTATGCCTATACTAGACTAGCTCATTGGTCAAATATGGTTATGTTTACCAGCCATAGACATGAGTTGTCATTTGATCAACGAGATCACATCATTAGGAGAATGATGTGATGGACAAGACCCATCCGTTAGCTTTGCACTATGATCGTTTAGTTTTACTGCTATTGCTTTCTTCATGACTTATACTGTTCCTATGACTATGAGATTATGCAACTCCCGTATACCACAGGAACACCTTGTGTGCTATCAAACATCACAACGTATCTGGGTGATTATAAAGATGCTCTACAGGTGTCTCCGAAGGTGTTCGTGGTGTTGCCATAGATCAAGAATATGATTTGTCACCCCGAGTGTCGGAGAGGTATCTCTGGGCCCTCTTAGTAATACACATCATAATAAGCCTTGCAAGCAAATGACTAATGAGTTAGTCACGAGATGATGTATTACGGAACGAGTAAAGAGACTTGCCAATAACGAGATTGAACTAGGTATTGAGATACCGATGATCGAATCTCGGGCAAGTAACATACCGATGACAAAAGGAACATCATATGTTGTTATGCGGTTTGACCGATAAAGATCTTATTAGAATATGTAGGATCCAATATGAGCATCCAGGTTCCGCTATTGGTTATTGACCGGAGATGAGTCTCGGTCATGTCTACATAGTTCTTGAACCTGTAGGGTCCGCACGCTTAACGTTTGATGACGATCGGTATTATGAGTTTATGAGTTTTGATGTACCGAAGGTAGTTCGGAGTCCCGGATGAGATCACGGACATGACGAGGAGTCTCGAAATGTCCGAGACGTAAAGATTGATATATTGGACGACTATATTCGAACACCTGAAGTGTTCTGAAAAGTTTCGGATTTAACCGGAGTGCCGGAGGGGGTTACCGGAACACCCCCCCCCCCGAGGGAGTATGGGCCATAGTGGGCCTTGAGGGAAAAGTGAGAGGCAGCCCATAGGGGCTGACCGGTGCCACCACCCGAGAATCCTAGTTGTACTAGGAGTGGGGGGCGCCACCTCTCTCCTTCCTTCTCTTCGCTTTCTTCCTTTCCTACTCCTAGTAGGAATAGGAAGGAGGATTCCTATTCCTACTAGGAGTAGGAATCCCACTCCCCTTGGCGCGCCAGGCTTGGGCTGGCCGGCCTCCCCCTTGCTCCTTTATATATAGGGGCAGAGGGCACCTCTAGACACACAAGTTGACCTTTCCAGCCGTGTGCGATGCCCCCCTCCACAGAAATACACCTCGGTCATACCATTACAGTGCTTAGGCGAAGCCCTGCGCCGACAACTTCATCATATCCGTCACCACGCCGTCATGCTGACGAAACTCTCCCGTGAAGCTCAACTGGATCAAGAGCTCGTGGGACGTCATGAAGCTGAACGTGTGTTGAACGCGGAGGTGCCGTACGTTCGGTGCTTGATCGGTTGAATCGCGAAGAAGTTCGACTGCATCGACCGCGTCACTTGATGCTTCCGCTTTTCGGTCTACAAGGGTACGTAGACACACTCTCCCATCTCATTGCTATGCATCTGGTAGATAGATCTTGCGTAATCGTAGGAAAATTTTAAAATACTACGTTCCCCAACAGTGGTATCATGAGCCAGGTCTATGCGTAGATGATATGCACGAGTAGAACACAATGAGTTGTGGACGATACTAGTCATACTGCTTACCAGCATGTCATACTTTGTTTCGACGGTATTGTGAGATGAAGCGGCCTGGACCGACATTATGTGTACGCTTACGCGAGACTGGTTTCACCATTATGAGCACTTGTTGCTTAAAGGTGACTGACAGGTGTCTGTCTCTCTCAATTTAGCAGAATCAAGTGTGGCTACGCGCGGTCCTTGTGAAGGTTAAAACATCACATACTTGACGAAAAATTGTTGTGGTTTTTGTATGCGTAGGTAAGAACGGTTCTTGCTAAGCCCGTAGTAGCCACGTAAAACTTGCAACAACAAAGTAGAGGACGTCTAACTTGTTTTTGCAGGGCATGTTGTGATGTGATATGGTCAAGACATGATGAGTTATACGTTATTGTATGAGATGATCATGTTTTGTAAAGTTATCAGCAACTGGCAGGAGCCATATGGTTGTCGCTTTATTGTATGAAATACAATTGTCATGTAATTGCTTTACTTTATCACTAAGCGGTAGCAATAGTCGTGGAAGCAATAGTTGGCGAGACGACAACGATGCTACAATGGAGATCAAGCTGTTGTGCCGGTGACGAAGGTGATCATGACGGTGCTTTGAAGATGGAGATCAAAAGCACAAAGATGATGATGGCCATATCATGTCACATATTTTGATTACATGTGATGTTTATCTTATTATGCTTCTTATTTTGCTTAGTACGATGGTAGCATTATAAGATGATCCCTCACAAAATTTCAAGATATAAGTGTTCTCCCTGGGTATGCACCATTGCGAAAGTTCATCGTGCCGAGACACCACGTGATGATCGGGTGTGATAAGCTCTACGTTCAAATAGAACGGGTGTAAGACCGTTTTGCACACGCAGAATACTCGGGTTAAACTTGACGAGCCTAGCATATGCAGATATGGCCTCGGAACACTGGAGACCGAAAGGTCGAGCGTGAATCATATAGTAGATATGATCAACATAAGATGTTCACCATTGAAACTACTCCATCTCACATGATGATCGGACATGGTTTAGTTGATTTGGATCACGTGATCATTTAGATGACCGGAGGGATGTCTATCTAAGTGGGAGTTCTTTAAGTAATATGATTAATTGAACTTTAATTTATCATGAACTTAGTCCTGATAGTTTTTGCATACCTATGTTGTTGTAGATCAATGGCCCGTGCTACTGTTCCTTTGAATTTTAATGCATTCCTAGAGAAAGCTAAGTTGAAAGATGATGGTATCAATTACACGGACTGGGTCCATAACTTGAGGATTATCCTCATTGCTGCACAAAAGAATTATGTCCTTGAAGCACCGCTAGATGACAAGCGCCCTCCCGCTAATGTAGACGCTTTGAACGTCTGGCAGACGCGGTCTGATGACTACACGATAGTTCAGTGTGCCATGCTTTACGGCTTAGAACCGGGACTTCAATGGCATTTTGAACGTCATGGACCATATGAGATGTTCCAGGAGTTGAAGTTAATATTTCAAGCAAATGCCCGGATTGAGAAATATGAGATTTCTAATAAGTTCTATAGCTGCAAGATGGATTAGAATAGTTCTATAAGTGAACACTTGCTCAGAATGTCTGGGTACCACAATCATATGACTCAACTTGGTTGCAAAGTTTACGAGGATAGTGTTATTGATAGAGTTCCTCAATCACTGCCACCAAGCTATAAAGGCTTCGTGATGAACTATAATATGCAAGGGATGCAGAAGACAATTCCCGAGCTCTTCGCTATGCTCAAGGCTGCGGAGGTAGAAATCAAAAAGGAGCATCAAGTGTTGATGGTTGACAAGACCACTAGTTTCAAGAAAAAGGGCAAGGGAATGAAGGAGAACTTCAAGAAGAATAGCAAGACAGTTGCTACTCCCACGAAGAAACCCAAGTATGGAGCCAAGCCTGAAACTGAGTGCTTCCACTACAAAGGGACTGGACACTGGAAGCGGAACTGCCCTAAGTATTTGGCGGATAAGAAGGATGTGTAACATCCCAAATTATCAATTTGGAATGTTATACATAGATCTGCTTTCATATTTCTTTGCATTTTGTGCGTGGCGATCCTCGAAAATTCTAAGCAACTCAAGGACCTACGGAGAGAGTTGGGAATTCTACCGTTTTCGTATTTGAGTTTACTCGAATACCGGTACGAGGATAGCGTTGGTTTTAATTATTTTTCTCTCCTAAAAATATTTCTTAACAAAATATATGAGCGGAGATAAAATGACTTCTCCAAAATGAAAGAAATATTGGAGGAAAAATGTTAAAATCACTTTTGGTTTTATTCGGATTTATTTGCGATTTTATTTGCATAGGAAAAAATTGCACGTTTTCAAAATTGCATTTTAGGGCCAAGAAAATGTTCATCATGTTCTAAATATTTTATTTAGACGGTGAAAATTTGTTTTGGCATTTTTAGAATTTTATTTATTTTCTAGAATTTTTTAAGTTTCGGCGGTTTTGTTTTGTTTTTTTAAGTTCCGGCGCCCGATTGGGCCGAAGGCCCAGCCGAGGCAGGCCGGCACGAGCCGCCGCCGCCTTCCCCGCGCCGCGCCGACGCAGAGTCCGAGCCGGACTCCACCGCCGCCGCCTAGCCCCTCCCCCAAGCCACCACCACCCCCTCTTTAAATAGCCGCCGCCGCCGCCCTCAGTCCCGCCACCCGACCCGCCTCGCCGCAGCAGCCGCCGTCGACCACCGTTTGCGCCGCCGCCA
>LR738715.1:577649495-577792546 GCA_902687465.1 Secale cereale | reverse complement strand
GCCGCCCTCAGTCCCGCCACCCGACCCGCCTCGCCGCAGCAGCCGCCGTCGACCACCGTTTGCGCCGCCGCCAGGAGCCGCCGCCGCAGCCTCCCACCGCCGCCGCCGCAGCCCCGCCACCCCACGCCGCCCCGTCGCCGCGCCGGACCACCGCCGGAGCCTCGCCGGAGCCGAGCCGAGGTAGCCACCCGCGGTCCCGGTTTTCTAAAGAAACCGATCCGTTTTTATAGAAAACCCTAGTTTCGTTTTTTTAGATCGGTTCGGTTTTTCTTTTCAGTTTAGCTGTTTAGCGAGCGTTCGCCCGTTCGTTAGTTTTAGCGAATGAATTCAACTTTTAGTTTCAGTTAACGAACATTCGTTCATTAGTCTGTTCGTCCGTTTTCTTTTTCGGGGTATTTATGTGCGATTATTTTCGATCGCGGTCTCTGCCCTGATCTTGTTTTTCGTTTTTCTTTTCGCTCGAGAGTCGGAATCAGGTGATTCAAAATCCCAGATCTTCTTCTCGACGCCCTCGTTCCGTTTGACCAACTTGAACAAGGTTTTGCTACTGTAAAATTTGACCCTAGATCAATCTAGTAAATGGATCTCGTTTCTTTCGCAGTTTGAGTTTCGTTGCTTCGTTCGATTTGATTCTTTTTGCAAACCGGAGTTCTTAAGTTGAACTTTCTGGTTAGATCTTCTTATTTGAAGTTCTATTTGTGCATCTTCTCTTGATTGCTTATGTATGCTATTGTTTGCTTGCGATAGAATACTCGGACTGTGAAGCGTGCTACTACGAGTCTCTAGGTTTTGCGAATCATCAACAAGGCAAGTAACACTTTGATCATACCCCTTTATTACCCAGTTTTTACGCATTAGATCAAACCATCACACATTGCATGAGTAGGATCTCTTAACTTGTGGGTCTGTGAAGTAGATTGAGGTAAAACCTATTACCTGCATTATTTTCAAACCCTTGGGAGTTACTTCTACGTTATGCTTATGTTGCTATGCTATGCTCGTAGACGTGGTTTGGGTTTGAGTGAAATCCATGACAGATGTGAGTTGTTAATTAATGGTTCAACTTAAGGTGGCTACTTGAATACACATCTGGGTGGATTGGTTGCAGGGCACCTGGAGAATCCAGTGTTGTCCTAGGAAATCCCGGGGTTCCGTATGATTGTCCTATGGAATGCCACCCAGGCTCAAAGGGATCATAAAACTATTCATGCTAGAAACTTCCGTGTGCAGCCACAATGCCATTATGGGCTCTGGCATAGTATGAGTAAGTTGTGTGAGCTCTTTCAGTGGTGGACTAGCAGATGTAGGGGAAAGTAGGTGTGCGGGTCCACCCGGGGTAAAGAGTAAATGCTTCTGAAAGACTGTGTCTCGGTCATCCGTTTCTCAAACACCATGTAGTGCGAGAAATCCAGCGGAGGAGATCGAGTCTTGTGGGGAAAAGTGCACAAACCTCTGCAGAGTGTACAAACTGATCATGATTAGCCATGTCCCCGGTTATGGACAATCTTGAGTATCTGGTACTTGAATTATTGGTTGTTCTCATAACTCTAAAATTAATTTGTTGGGTTAATGATTACTTTAATTGGGATTGAGTTGGAGGTACCTTCTCAATGATGTTTCAACTACCATGATAGTTAAAATAAAAATTATTCCTTTGTTGTAGGAAAAATTGGCTTTATGCAAAACCTTTAACCCTAGAGCCTCCACCAGCCAAATATGCATGTAGTGTTAGCCTTTATTCTATTACTTGCATTCTACTGTGTTATCTTGCCAACATATTCCATGTGCTGACCCGTTTCGGTCTGCAACATGTTATGTTGCAGACTTTTCAGACGAGGAGTAAGACGTTCTAGGTCGTTTGTCATGCACTCAACTATGCCGTTGGAGTTGATGGACTCACTTATCTTCCAAGCCTTCCGCTGTTATTTTGTTAGATGGCCTTAAGCCATAGACTTTTGTAATAAGTTCTCTTTGGAGACCTTCTATGTAATAAGTGTGTGATTGCCACTCTGTTATAAATCCTTCAAGTAATGTGTGTGTCAGTATTACCGATCCAGGAATGACACGGAAACACAGAGACTTCGGTCCATTCGGATCGTGGTCGCTACAAGATGGTATCAGAGCACACGCTGACTGTAGGACACGACCACTAATATAAACCCTAGGTCAGTCTTCTCTACTCATTTCTAGCTCCTCTCCATTTTCTACTTCTTTAGGAT
Organism: Secale cereale; assembly: GCA_902687465.1. Taxonomy (NCBI): domain Eukaryota; kingdom Viridiplantae; phylum Streptophyta; class Magnoliopsida; order Poales; family Poaceae; genus Secale; species Secale cereale. Next base: position 577,790,327 of record LR738715.1, on the reverse strand, counting down.
GGTGGACCCAAGGAACAAGTTCACTCAACCAGATGAAGATACACCTTTTGGACGACACTTGAAGGAAGTCACTAGGTACCTGAATATAGGAATACCAAGTTTCACCGGGATCTACACCACCACTTTACTAGAAGAGGAGCGATGGATCTTTCAAGTTCAAATTCCCGAGAGAACCTTCACACCATCCACGGAGCCAATAGAGTTTTCTTTTGATGCACCAACCTGGAGCCTAGGCAAGAGTATGGCAGCCCACATCACCATGGGAAGGATTAGAGAAGTCTACAAGCATAAGCTGAAGGACACTATCTACCAGATTTGTGGACGCCGAGATGAGCGTTGGGACATGATCAGTACCCGGAAGGACATGTCCATTGCAGCGTTCCTCCAGGAGTTAAACCATCACATTCTTCGATAGGAGCACCAGATGTGCGCAGGGATGATAGATTTGAAGAAGGCATTAACCAGGAACTTGGAGCTAGAAGAGGAACTCAAGTCTACTCGTGACAGATATGAGGAGGAGATGTTGATACTTGTGGAGAAGAATGATGATTTGACAAGTAAGCTAGGAGTATTCATGGGAGATCTAGCACCAGGAGGAGAAGAAGAGGAACAAGAACCCAAGGAGATTCGCTCTGAAGATTACATCATCATCGACAACACAGATTCAGACCCCGATGTTAGTGATGACGAAAACTATGAAGATGAAGATAGAGCAGACATCATGGAATCTTCCGCCGATCAAAATTTCTAGATGACCACCCCAGGACTAGTAGTTTTTCCCCACAAAGTAGTTTTTAGAGCACTTTTGTAACATTAGTTTGATCTATGTAAGCCCTTGTTTGAAAATTGATTGGTGTGATATGATTGTGTTTGTCTCATATGCATATGGGTAGTGATTTTCCCTTAGACCTCATTTCCATTCTAATCTCTTCCCTCTACACCCATCAGATGCCTCCGAGACGTGAGCCCGGATTTGAGTTTGCCCCTGAGCTCACTCAGTTGATCCAGCAGCAGAACACTTTGATGCAACTTCTTGTCCAGAACACCGAGAACAACCAGACAACAACAACAACCCTCCACCACCACCACCCGTGGACAACCTGACACGTTTCTTAAGGTTGCAACCACCGGTGTTTGCTAGTAGCATTGAACCAATAGTTGTTGATGACTGGCTGCGCAAGATTGGAAGGGATTTGACCACCGCCAATTGCACAGATGATGAGAAGGTGCGATTTGTCGCACATCAGTTGTCTGGACCCGCAGCAGCATGGTGGGAGAATTACACAGCCACCTTCCATGTAGCCAATGTCACTTGGGATCAGTTTCAGCAAGATTTCCGTACTGCCCATGTCTCAACTAGAGCTATGAGCATGAAGAAGCGGGAGTTTCGCAATTTGCGCCAAGGAAATATTACTGTGGCTCAGTACGTAGATGAATTTAGTACCCTATCTCGTTATGCCCCAGATGATGTGGCCACAGATGCCGCTAAGCAGGAGAGGTTTATGGAAGGGCTAAATGATGAGATGAGCATACAGTTGATGGTGGCAGCCTTCAACAACTACCAGGAGTTGGTCGATAAGGCTCTTATGATTGAAGGGAAGCAATAGCAGATTGAGAGCCGCAAGAGGAAGTATGGACAAGGAAGGAATAATACAGGAGCCCAGCAGAAGCCCTGATTCACCCCGAATTCGGGAGGATACAACCATAACCATGGAAGCCACACCCACACTGGAGGAAGTTCTCACAACCACAATGGCTCCAAGAATGGGAATGGGAATGGAGCAAATAATAGTCAGAACCGCTCTACTCCATCCACACCCGCCAAGAGGGATTTGAGCCACGTCACCTGTTTCAAGTGCGGGAAGAATGGACACTATGCCAATGAATGCCCTGAAGCTAAGAATGGGAACATCAATGGAAGCGCCGGGAAGAAGCCCAACCCGTTCAACAAAGGACAAGTGAACCACATGACCGTGGAGGAGGTTGAAGAGCAACCAGATGTGGTGATCAGTAAGTTTTTGGTTAAGTCATTTACTGCAGTAGTTCTTTTCGATACTGGTGCATCGCATTCATACATTTCCAAGGGATTCGTAAATAGACATAAGTTTCCCACCAGAGTCCTTATGACCCCCATGTTAGTAAGTTTACCCGCAGTGGAATATATGGAAAATCAAGGATGTTTTCAGATGCCATTGACCATTGGACAACATGTTTTCCCCTCAGACCTAATAGTTTTGGAGTCACAAGGATTGGATGTGATACTGGGTATGGATTGGCTATCGATGTATGGAGGAAACATCGATTGTGCCAGTAAGACAATTTTTCTTACCACCCCGGAGGGAAAAAGGATCAAGTATGTATCTAGGCATTCGCCTATAAGGACACAAGTGCATTCTCTCACGGGAGTTGTTCAGGAGGAAGTGCCTGTAGTAAAGGATTATCCGGATGTTTTTCCAGAGGAGCTACCTGGCATGTCACCGGATAGGGACATTGAGTTTTTGATAGAACTATTGCCTGGCACCGGACCTATATTGAAGAGACCATATCGGATGCCAGCGAATGATCTGGAGGAGATCAAGAAGCAGATTAAGGAGTTATTGGAGAAAGGATTTATTCATCGGAGTTCATCACCTTGGGGAGCCCCAGTGCTTCTGGTCGAGAAGAAGGATGGATCTTTAAGAATGGTCGTTGATTATCGAGCACTGAATGAAGTGACTATTAAGAATAAGTACCCAATGCCGATGATCAATGACTTGTTCGACCAACTCCAAGGAGCGAAAGTATTCTCCAAGATCGATCTACGATCGGGATACCACCAGTTGAAGATCCGAGAGAAGGACATACCTAAGACAGCCTTCACCACAAGGTATGGGCTATATGAGTATACTGTTATGTCATTTGGATTGACTAACGCCCCTGCCTACTTCATGAGTATGATGAATAAGGTGTTCATGGAGTGCTTGGATAAGTTTGTCGTGGTATTCATTGATGATATTTTGGTATACTCGAAGAATGAAGAGGAACACGCGGAGCATTTGCGTTTGGTACTGGAGAAGCTCAGAGAACATCAGTTATATGCCAAGTTTAGCAAAGGTGAGTTTTGGTTGAAGGAAGTTGGATTCTTAGGGCATGTAATATCAGGAGAAGGTATAGAAGTGGACCCCATCAAAGTGGAGGCAGTCACTGAGTGGTTGGCACCCACTTCAGTTGGAGAGATCCGCAGTTTTCTTGGACTCGTGGGATACTACCGGAGATTCATAGAGAATTTCTCCAAGATTGTAAAGCCAATGACGACATTGTTGAAGAAGGAGACAAAGTTCAATTGGACTGAAGAGTGCAAAGAAATTTTCCAGGAGTTGAAGAAACGGTTGACGACAGCCCCAGTGCTGATTTTGCCAGATATACACAAGGATTTCCAAGTGTGCTGTGATGCTTCACGCTTAGGACTTGGAGGAGTACTCATGCAGGATGGAAGAGTTGTTTCCTACGCATCTCGTCAACTGCGACCGCACGAGTTGAATTATGCGACGCACGATTTGGAGTTAGCAGCTGTGGTGCACGCGCTCAAAACCTAGAGATATTTCCTTATTGGAAGTCGTTGTGATATGTACACGGATCACAAGAGTTTGAAGTACATTTTCATTCAGAAGGAGCTGAACCTCAAACAAAGAAGATGGTTGGAGCTTATAAAGGATTATGATATGAAGATGCACTATCACCCAGGAAAGGCCAATGTCGTTGCAGACGCTTTGAGCCGGAAGAGTTATGCGAATACCCTAGTAAAAGGGGGATTGCCACAGGAGTTAGCAGAAGATCTCAGGGAGCTTCATTTGGAGATAGTTCCTAGAGGTTTTGTCGCAACATTGGAGGTTCAGTCAACATTGCTGGGAAAGATACACGAAGCCCAGAAGGAGGACAAAGAGATTGCCAAAATAAAGGAAGGGAATGAGTGAAGGAAAATCCAAGGGATTTCGTGAAGATGAACACGACACCTTATGGTTTGAGGATCGAATCTATGTGCCCAACAACCCGGAGATCAGGAAGTTGATACTGCAGGAAGCACATGATTCGCCATACTCGATACACCCCGGAAACACTAAGTTGTATTTGGATTTGAAGGAATGTTTCTGGTGGACGGGAATGAAGAAGGATATTGCCGAGTATGTAGCCGTATGTAATGTATGCCGGAGAGTAAAAGTGGAACATCAGAAGCCAGCAGGATAGCTACAACCTATGCCGATACTCGAATGGAAGTGGGAGAAGCTTGGCATGGAGTTTATCACCGGATTGCCCAGTACTAAATCAGGATATGACTCGATCTGGGTAGTAGTGGATTGTTTGACCAAAGTAGCCCACTTTATCCCCGTGAAAACCACGTATACCAGTGCGAAGTTGGCCAAGATATACATGACCAGGATCATATGTCTGCACGGAGTTCCGACGACCATTGTATCAGATAGAGGAACACAGTTCACCTCAAGGTTTTGGCATCAACTACACCAGACTTTGGGAACGAGGCTGGAATTCAGTACAGCTTTTCACCCACAGACATATGGACAGACCGAGAGAGTCAATCAGATTTTGGAGGACATGTTGAGAGCCTGTGCACTAGATTATGGATCTAGTTGGGATGACAATTTGTCCTACGCGGAATTCTCTTACAACAACAGTTACCAGGCCAGTTTAAAGATGGCACCATTCGAAGCATTGTACGGAAGGAGATGCCGAACGCCGTTAATGTGGGATGAAGTTGGAGACCGTCAGTTATTTGGCCCAGATCTGATCAAAGAGTCAGAAGAAAAGGTTAAGCTGATTCGGGATAGACTGAAGGTAGCTCAATCTAGGCAGAAGAGTTATGCAGAGTATACCTGAGAGTATCACCTCTGTGAGGAGTTAAACGTTTCAGACTTAAGGGAAAGTTAGCCCCGAGATTTGTGGGACCTTACCGTGTTTTCGAACGCATGGGAGAGGTTGCCTATAAGCTGGAGTTACCCGAAGGATTGTCAGGAGTGCACAATGTGTTTCACGTTTCTCAGCTTAAGAAGTGCCATGCGGAGATGGCCAATATCCCGCTAAGAGACACAGTACCCCTGGAAGCAATTCAGTTGGATAGTGATCTGACTTATGAGGAGAAACCCGTCAAGATTCTTGAATTTTCCAGTAGAGTCACCCGCAGTAAGGTTATCAACTTTTGCAAAGTTCAGTGGAGTCACCACACCAAGGAAGAAGCCACATGGGAACGAGAAGATGAACTACGCAAGGACCACCCACACCTGTTCTCTAGCAAAGCCGAATCTCGAGGGCGAGATTCATTCTAAGGGGGGTAGGTTTGTAACATCCCAAATTTTAAATTTGGAATGTTATACATAGATCATACTGCATTCATATTTCTTTGCATTTTGTGCGTGGCGATCCTCGAAAATTCTAAGCAACTCAAGGACCTACGAAGAGAATTGGGAATTCTACCGTTTTCGTATTTGAGTTTACTCGAATACCGGTACGAGGATAGCGTTGGTTTTAATTATTTTTCTCTCCTAAAAATATTTCTTAACAAAATATATGAGCGGAGATAATATGACTTCTCCAAAATAAAAGAAATATTGGAGGAAAAATGTTAAAATCACTTTTGGTTTTATTCGGATTTATTTGCGATTTTATTTGCATAGGAAAAATTGTGCGTTTTCAAAACTGCATTTTAGGGCCAAGAAAATGTTCATCATGTTCTAAATATTTTATTTAGACGGTGAAATTTGTTTTTGGCATTTTTAGAATTTTATTTTATTTTCTAGATTTTTTTTTAGTTTTGGCGGTTTTGTTTTAAAAAAAAAAAATATGTTCCCACGCCCGACTAGGCCGAAGGCCCAGCCGAGCCAGGCCGGCCTGAGCCGCCGCCGCCTTCCCCGTGCCGCGCTGGCGCAGAGTCCGAGCCGGACTCCACCGCTGCCGCCTTGCCCCTCCCCAAGTCACCAACCCCGTCTTTAAATAGCCGCCGCCGCTGCCCTCAGCCCCGCCACCCGACCCGCCTCGCCGCCGCCGCAGCAGCAGCAGCCACCGCCGCCGCCGTTTGCACCGCCGCCGCAGACCCGCCACCCCACGCCGCCCCGCCGCCGCGCCGGACCACCGCCGGAGCCGAGCCGAGGTAGCCGCCCCGCCGTCCCAGTTTTCTAAAGAAATCGATCCGTTTTTTTAGAAAACCCTAGTTTCGTTTTTTTAGATCGGTTCGATTTTTCTTTTCGGTTTAGCTGTTTAGTGAGCGTTCGCACGTTCGCTCATTTTAACGAACGAATTCGTCATTTAGTTTCAGTTAACGAACGTTCATTCGTTAGTCTGTTCGTCCGTTTTCTTTTTCGGGGTATTTATTCGCGATTATTTTCGATCACGATGTCTGCCCTGATCTTGTTTTTCATTTTTCTTTTCGCTCGAGAGTCGGAATCAGGTGATTCAAAATCCCAGATCTTCGTCTCGACGCCCTCTTTCCGTTTAACCAACTTGAACAAGGTTTTGCTACTGTAAAATTTGACCCTAGGTCAATCTAGTAAACGGATCTCGTTTCTTTCGCAGTTTGAGTTTCGTTGCTTCGTTCGATTTGATTCTGTTTGCAAACTGGAGTTCTTAAGTTGAACTTTCTGGTTAGATCTTCTTATTTGGATTCTGTTTGTGCATCATCACTTGATTGCTTATGTATGCTATTGTTTGCTTGCGATAGAATACCCTGACTGTGAAGCGTGCTACTACGAGTCTCTAGGTTTTGCGAATCATCAGCAAGGCAAGTAACACTTTGATCATACCCCTTTATTACCTAGTTTTTATGCATTAGATCAAACCCTCACACATTGCATGAGTACGATCTCTTAACTTGTGGGTCTGGGAAGTAGATTGAGGTAGAACCTATGACCTGCATTATTTTCAAACCCTTGGGAGTTACTTCTACGTTATGCTTATGTTGCTATGCTATGCTCGTAGACGTGGTTTGGGTTTGAGTGAAATCCATGACAGATGTGAGTTGTTAATTAATGGTTCAACTTAAGGTGGCTACTTGAATACACATCTGGGTGGATTGGTTGCAGGGCACCTGGAGAATCTAGTGTTGTCCTAGGAAATCCCGGGGTTTCGTGTGATTGTCCTATGGAATGCCACCCAGTCTCAAAGGGATCATAAAATTATTCATGCTAGAAACTTCCATGTGCAGCCACAATGCCATTATGGGCTCTGGCATAGTATGAGTAAGTTGTGTGAGTTCTTTCAGTGGTGGACTAGCAGATGTAGGGAAAAGTAGGTGTACGGGTCCACCTGGGGTAAAGAGTAAATGCTTCTGAAAGACTGTGTCTCGGTCATCCGTTTCTCAAACACAATGTAGTGCGAGAAATCCAGCGGAGGAGATCGAGTCTTGTGGGGAAAAGTGCACAAACCTCTGCAGAGTGTACAAACTGATCATGATTAGCCGTGTCCCCGGTTATGGACAATCTTGAGTATCTGGTACTTGAATTATTGGTTGATCTCATCACTCTAAAATTAATTTGTTGGGTTAATGATTACTTTAATTGGGATTGAGTTGGAGGTACCTTCTCAATGATGTTTGAACTACCATGATAATAAAAATAAAAATTATTCCTTTGTTGTAGGAAAAAATTGGCTTTATGCAAAAACTTTAACCCTAGAGCCTCCACCAGCCAAAATGCATGTAGTCTTAGCCTTTATTCTGTTACTTGCATTCTACTGTGTTATCTTGCCAGGATATTCCATGTGCTGACCCGTTTCGGGCTGCAACTTGTTACGTTGCAGACTTTTCAGACGAGGAGTAAGACATTGATACGTCCAAAACGTATCTATAATTTCTGCTTGCTCCATGCCTCTTTTGGGTGATATTGCTATGATATTTATACACTTCCATACACTTTTGATCATATTTGGACTAACCTATTAACTCAGTGCACCCCAGTGCCAGTTTCTGTTTTCGGCTGTTTTTGTATTTCAGGTTTTCCCGTCACGTAAACTGCCAGAAAAATCCCGGAAAAATTATATAAAAAATCAGCGTTCCAGAAGCTTCCCAGCAGCCAAAGTACAGCCGGAGGGGGGCCACCAGGGCTCCGCTGATGCCCCCCTTTGGCATATATTTATATCGTGTCCCGAAACCCTCGAGACGGGAACCCTTTTTCGCGATCTCATCTCTGTTCCGCCGCCGCCGCGCTTCCAAGATCGGGAGCACCAGGAGAACTCTTCCCGGCACCCTGCCGGAGGGGAGGATCACCACCGGGAGCCTCTCCACCACCATGGACGCCTCCCGGATGAGTTGTGAGTAGTCTTCCTTGGACCATGGGTCCATGACCAGTAGCTATGTGATGTTCTCCTCCCCTTCTTGTGCTTCACTAATTAGTCCTCGTGAGCTGCCCTACATGATCGAGGCACATATGTAATCCTTATGTTGTTGCTATGTTGAGTTTGCTGGGATCCAATGGATTGTGAGATTATGTTCAGATTGTGTTTGAGTAATATATTTGATTCACCTCTTTTATATTTATGTTCGTAAGTAATTCTTGCATGTTCTCCGTTGTTATTTATTGCTTTGGCCAAGTAGTAGGTAGTGACTCCAAGAGGGAACGTTATGCTTGATTGTGGGTTCATGCCCCTCGATGACTAGCTTGAGTGACAGAAACATGAGTCTAGGGGATGTGCTGTTGCCACAAGGGGGAAAACAACGGTGCTTGTGCCCGCGGGTGCAAGGATTGTTTACTTTACGCAAAGTTCTTTTAATGCAGTTGTCTGTTGCTTTGAGTTTACACTATGGGTGGGACTTGCAACTTAATACCAGCGAGATGTTCTGGATAGATATCTCAAGGTGGATGATTAGTAGTAGATGCAGATGGATTTTGGTCTACTTGCCTTGGCGTACCGCCCATGCTTTGAACCTCTACCTTTCTTGCAACATAGTTAGCATTGGTTTGCGCACATAATTCTGTCAATTGCCCAGCTGTAATTCGTTCACCTCACATAGCTGTTTTATCGTCTTTTGGGAGAGAGACATCACTAATGAACATCATGGGACCCCGGTCCATATTACCATCATTGATCACATCCGCTATTTACTTTCAGCTTTTACTTACTATTGCAGCAATACCTATCACTATTATCACTTGCGTTCGATCCTTTGTAAACGACAAGGCCGGAGGGATAGATAACCTCTCTGTACTCGTTGGGAGCAAAGTTATTTGTATCTGTGTGTAGGTCCATGTTGATTGCTAATATCTGGCGCCGTTAGCAGTTGACACCTTCTTGTTGAAACTGGGAGTCTCAGGGAAATCGATCCTTGGTATCTTTGCCAAGGGAAAACTTCCGCTACACTGCATCTCAAACCTTCCACTTGGGGTAACCAACGAGGGGCGAGAAGCCATCAAGCAAAGTTTTTTGGCGCCGTTGCCGGGGACTCCACTCTTCAAGATAGGGAAGTTGCATGCTATCTTTTACCTTTGCTTTTTAGTCTTGTTAGTTTACCTTTCAGTTTTTGCTTTAGTATCTTTTATCGAAAATCACAAAAATAGTTATCTTGCTTGCTTGCTGCTATGGGTTCCACCAAGAACTCCAAGTTGTGTGACTTCACTAGTCACTACAACGATGACTTTATCTGCACACCTATCACTACACCTGCCACTTCAGCACCATCGTATGAAATTAAACCTGCTTTACTGAACTTAGTCATGAAAGATCAATTCTCCGGTGCTGGAGATGATGCTGCTTTACACTTAAACAATTTTGTTGAACTCTGTGATATGCAAAAGTACCAAGAAATAGATGGTAATATTGTTAAGCTTAAGCTTTTTCCTTTCTCCTTGAGAGGAGGAGCTAAAATTTGGTTTCAGTCTTTGCCTAGAAATAGCATAGATTCATGGGACAAGTGCAAAGATGCTTTTATTGGAAAATACTATCCACCTGCTAAAATTATCCAACTAAGAAGTAACATAATGAATTTTAAACAATTGGATAATGAACACGTTGCCCAAGCTTGGGAACGTATGAAATCTCTTGTCAAGAACTTCCCTACTCATGGTTTGACTACTTGGATGGTTATCCAAACTTTTTACGCAGGCTTGAACTTTACCTCGCGGAACTTGTTAGATTCGGCCGCGGGAGGAACCTTTATGTCAACTACTCTTGGTGCTGCCACAAAGCTTCTCGATGAGATGATGACCAACTATTCCCAATGGCACACCGAACGCGCTCCAACAGGTAGGAAGGTAAACTCTGTCAAGGAGATTTCCTCCCTAAATGAAAAAGTTGACTTGATGATGTCTCTACTTTCGAAGCAATCTTCTGTTGATCCTCGTGATGTTCCTTTAAATTCTTTGATTGCTCAAGAACAAGTAGATGCAAACTTTATCTCTAGAAACAATTTCAACAACAATGCTTATAGGAGTAACTTTGGTAACAATCCTAGACCGTTCCCCTCTAATTCTTATGGGAACAACAATGCTTATCCTATCACCAAGAACTCCACTACTGAACTAGAGATTATGCTAAAAGATTTCATCACTAACCAAAAGGCCTTCAGTAAGAGTGTAGGAGAAAAACTAAACAAACTAGATGATCTCTCTTCGAAGGTAGACAATTTAGCCAATGAGGTAGAATTGCTTAAAATTAGAACTTCTCCTCTTGAGGAGAGGAAGGTCACTCCTATGAATGCTATTTAAGTGCAAATTAATGAAAATATTAGGATGTTGGCTAAACTTAAAGAGAGATGGGCTAGAGAAAGGGAGGAAGAAAATAGAATTAAGAACCTTCCTACCCACCACACTGTTGCTACTATCCAAGTTGTTGAGGATATCCAAACTCTTAGCACCCAATGCACTCCTGGTCCCATTGGACCTATTAATGGTGATGCTATGACTATAGAAACTACCAAACAAGTGAACCTAAAGGACACCACTACCACCTTACTTGATAGTAGTGACCTTGATTTTGATAATTGCACTCTTACCGAAGTTATTGATTTCCTTCACAAGATGTCTAGAGATCCCCGCACTAGCACGCTTAACCTTGCCTTCACAGAGCATATCACTAATGCTCTTATCAAAGCTAGGGAGGAGAAACGTAGAGTAGAAGCCTCCATACCTAGAAAGCTAGAAGATGGTTGGGACCCTATGATAAAAATTAAGTTGAATAACTTCTCTTGCTATGCTTTATGTGATGTTGGAGCTAGTACCTCCGTTATGCCCAAAAGAATATTTGATATGCTTAAATTGAAACCTTTTGATTCTTGTTCTTTTGGTGTTCGTCTTGTTGATTCTTCCATAAAGAAACCTTTGGGGAGGATCGACGATGTTCTTATCATTGTCAATGACAATTACGTTCCCGTTGATTTTACTATTATGGATATTGAATGTGAACCTTCTTGTCCAATTATTTTGGGACGTCCGTTTCTACGCACCGTTGGTGCTATCATTGACATGAAAGAGGGGAATATAAAATTTCAGTTTCCTCTCAAGAAAGGGATGGAACACTTCCCTCGAATGAAGATTAAGTTACCTTTTGAGTCCGTTATACGGGCTAGCTATTCTTTTACTCTTGATAAAACTTGATCTCTTTGCATTATGCCTAGCTTAAAGGCATAAAAGAAAGCGCTTTTGGGAGGCAGCCCACATGAATAAATTTTATTTTTCTTTTGTTGTGTCTTGATGTTGTTACTACAGTAGCATCATCATTGTATCTTTACTTTTCAATTTTGTGCCAAGTGTAGCCTCTGATTGCAAGAAAGTTCAAAAGTTGTGACGTGCTGTCCAGGAAACAGATTCTGTCCTTGGATAGAAAAATTCGTATAAAATCACCAGATCATCTTTTTGGTCTGAATTGTTTCGACAGCGTGCTCTATACAATTGTCTTTCGTGCGTCTGTTTTGAGTTTTTTTATTAGAGTTGCAGAAGTGCCCCGAAAAAATCATTTACTACCTGCTGTTCTGTTTTTCACAGATTATGTCCTGTTTTGCCTTTCCTTCATTTTGCAAACCTAGAGCTTGCTTTTTCTTTGCAAAAACCTTTTGGCAATCTTGAGAAACAGTAGACCTTCAAGAATACCTTTATTTCCAGCAAGGAACAATTATTTTATTATGGGTACTAACCTCGCTAATCAGATTATGATGAGTTATGTATGAAGGGAGTTTTCAAGTGTGCGAGGGAAGATGATAAAAAGATTCAGGAGTGTCAAACGCTCAAGCTTGGGGATGCCCCCATGCACCCCCAAGAAATATTCAAGGAGACTCAAGCGTCTAAGCTTGGGGATGCCCCCGTGCATCCCCTTCTCCATCAACATTATCAGTTCGTCTTTCGTGCCACTATATTTTTATCACTTCATGTGTTATGTGCTATGCTTGGAGCGTCTTGCTTTTAGTTTTCCTTTTTAGTTTTCTTTAGCTTTTCATAACGAGTCGGAACTCAGCCTTCTTTATGTGGGAGAGAAACACGCTCCACTTCTACCTAGAACATAACATAGAATTTTCATGTCTATCTTTGTTGTGTGTGTTCTTTGTCTTTCAATAGCTACTATCATGTTCAGCTTTTAGTTTTCATGCTTATCTTTTTAAAGAGCTTTTGTTTAGTTGGTTGCTTGAACTCTCTTTAGTTATCATGCTTATCTTATTAAGAGAGTTTGCTTCCGTTGCATTGGTTGGTATGTCTATGATAAAGATGCTACGTGCATAATGGTGCTTAGTAGTTCATGTTTTCTTATGGTTAGTCTCAAATAGCTGGGGGGTTTCCAATGTGTTATTGGAGTACCAACATGATTTGTTTGCCTATGATGTGGTATAGTTTAGTAATATCTTCCTTCAAGAATTTATTTTGATTGACTTGGCGTATGCTCACGCATATTTAAGATTGTAAAGAAAGTCTGTCAAGCCTTGATGATCTTTTATTTCTGAGTAGCGATATAACTTCCATGCCTGATTCAATGTTGCTTTGTCGCTCTGCATGATTATGACCGTCATTGCTCTCTTAGTTGGTCGCTCCCAGTCTTTTGCTAACCTCCACCTGTACTAAGCGGACTGACTGCTTGTGCATCCAAATTCTTTTAAACCAGTTATGCCATATGAGTCCACCATACCTTCCTACATGGTATTTACCTGCCATTCCAAACGAAGACTTTCATGTACCATCTCGAAATTATTCAAAAAAATGCATTCCTATTTTGTGCCTCTGTTTTAAGTCCATGAGGAAGTAGTAGTTAATTCATGATCTTTTTAAGTTGGACAAGCTTCACCCCGGGATTGCATGTCTAATGTGCAAACCCATAATACGAGAAGGAACTGGCATTGAGTGCGCCCGGCTCAAAATTAATATAACAAACAAACCCTCCTTCACGCTTTGTTCATGAGAAATCAGAAAACTTTGGCAGTGATAAACAAAGGAGATTAAGAGGATGTGATCGTCCTCATTCGGGAGCCGTTCCTCGAAACTTGTCCATCTCAAGAAGTGATTGAGTTGTCTGCTAGCATTCGTTGACAAAACATGCATGATCTAAAAAAAATATATATATTATTACTTCTGTTTTTAAAACCAAGAGCTCTGGTACATGTTTTGTCTTTGTTTCCGACTATGGGTTTTCAACCTTGCCAACAAAAGCCACGGTTCGAGAGTCTCCACCTTCTTTTAAAGCACCAACTACTGAGAGCATGATTGTCATTCTGAGTGTAATGTGCATTGTCCCAAAGTAGCATTGTCTTTTGCATGATTGTGATATCGTTTATTTTGAAATCATTGTATCTAGTCATCACTTAAACCTTGGAGGTGCCCCTGCATTTATGTTTTGCTTCACTAAAGGGGGCAAGCGAGATATCACTTCATCATATTTGCACACCATGCTCATTACGAATCTATTTGATGTTTCAGTATCATGTTGTAAAACCTTCAGTTCTTTGTGATTTTCTCATGAGGCAACTTAATTACTACAGATTCATTGTCTCAGTAAGCTTTTGTCATATGACAATGAAAAATAAAAAGAGTCCTATATGGTTAATAGCATGTCACCACAGAAATTATTCTTGTTATCATTTACCTACTCGAGGACGAGCAGGAATTAAGCTGGTGGCCCCCCTCCGGCTGTACTTTGGCTGCTGGGAAGCTGATGCCCCCCGGGCCTCCGCTGATGCCCCCTTTGGCATATATTTATATCGTGTCCCGAAACCCTCGAGACGGGAACCCTTTTTCGCGATCTCATCTCTGTTCTGCCGCCGCCGCGCTTCTAAGATCGGGAGCACCAGGAGAACTCTTCCCGGCACCCTGCCAGAGGGGAGGATCACCACCGGGAGCCTCTCCACCACCATGGACGCCTCCCGGATGAGTTGTGAGTAGTCTCCCTTGGACCATGGGTCCATGACCAGTAGCTATGTGATGTTCTCCTCCCCTTCTTGTGCTTCACTAATTAGTCCTCATGAGCTGCCCTACATGATCGAGGCACATATGTAATCCTTATGCTGTTGCTATGTTGAGTTTGCTGGGATCCGATGGATTGTGAGATTATGTTCAGATTGTGTTTGAGTAATATATTTGATTAACCTCTTTTATATTTATGTTTGTAAGTAATTCTTGCATGTTCTCCGTTGTTATTTATTGCTTTGGCCAAGTAGTAGGTAGTGACTCTAAGAGGGAACGTTATGCTTGATTGTGGGTTCATGCCCCTCGATGACTAGCTTGAGTGACAGAAAACTGAGTCTAGGGGATGTGCTGTTGCCACAAGGGGGCAAACAACGGTGCTTGTGCCCGCGGGTGCAAGGATTGTTTACTTTACGCAAAGTTCTTTTAATGCAGTTGTCTGTTGCTTTGAGTTTACACTATGGGTGGGACTCGCAACTTAATACCAGCGAGATGTTCTGGATAGATATCTCAAGGTGGATGATTAGTAGTAGATGCAGATGGATTTCGGTCTACTTGCCTTGGCGTACCACCCATGCTTTGAACCTCTACCTTTCTTGCAACATAGTTAGCATTGGTTTGCGCACATAATTTTGTCAATTGCCCAGCTGTAATTCGTTCACCTCACATAGCTGTTTTATCGTCTTTTGGGAGAGAGACATCACTAGTGAACATCATGGGACCCCGGTCCATATTACCATCATTGATCACATCCGCTATTTACTTTCAGCTTTTACTTACTATTGCAGCAATACCTATCACTATTATCACTTGCGTTTGATCCTTTGTAAACAACAAGGCCGGAGGGATAGACAACCTCTCTGTACTCGTTGGGAGCAAAATTATTTGTATCTGTGTGCAGGTCCACGTTGATTGCTAATATCTGGCGCCGTTAGCAGTTGACACCTTCTTGTTGAAACTGGGAGTCTCAGGGAAATCGATCCTTGGTATCTTTGCCAAGGGAAAACTTCCGCTACACTGCATCTCAAACCTTCTACTTGGGGTAACCAACGAGGGGCGAGAAGCCATCAGACATTCTAGGTCGTTTGTTATGCACTCAGCTATGCCGTTTGTAATGCCCAGTATGGGATTATACCTCCTACGTGTCGAGGCACGACTTAAAGGTATAAGCTCATACTAGAATGATCTCAAGTATTCTATCTTTGCATGACTCATGTAAAAATAGGGATGAAATTGCAAAAGGATAGTTGGCTTACACTCGCCACGTCACACAATACATTACATAAGCAAATCATCATCCAAATAACATCACAGTCCGACTACGGACGAAGACCCAAATGAAAGATACCAAAAACATAAAGCCACAAGGTCCGAATCGCCCCTAGTAGAAGCCACTACTGATCATCGGGATAGTGCACATAGTATTGACTATGTTCTTCATCGAACTCCGAGTACAACTCGGTGCCGTCACCTGTGTAGTCCACCATAGTACCTGCATCTGGTGTTGTGTGGAATCTGTGAGCCATGGAGGACTCAGCAATCCCATTCCGGGGTAGCAAAACTATCTAAGCCTTGGGTGTGGAACAAGGCTGAAGAAATAAAAGGTTGCAGCTGCACTAGCACTAGCTTACGTGTTTAGAGCGAGAAGAGAAATGCCACGAGCGTCAAAGTGATCACGAAGTGATCCTATCTAAGCACGTCAAACATAACCCCACCGTGTTCACTTTCCGAAGCCCTTTCGGAAAATGACCGTCATGGTTAATCACGCTGGTAGTGTGTTCTGAACATGGTGTCAAGTTTTCTACAACCGGATATTAACAAATTCCCATCTGCCACATAACCGCGGGCACGGCTTTCGAAAGTTCAAAACCCTGCAGGGATGTCCCTACTTAGCCCATTACAAGCTCACGATCCGCGGAGTCGCAACTCCAAGGTGGGAAGGCCCGAGTGTTCTCGGAATCACGTGCTCAAGATATTCTGGCAAAGGTAAAACTAATCCAGCAAGACCTCCCGGCGTGCCGACACCCTGATAGTAGCCGCACATATCTAGTCTCAGGCCACGACCGGATGAGCAGTACGTACAACAACCAAAGACCCCAGCGAACTAGGTGGCACCGCAAGTGGCTCTAGTTTGGACCAACACTCAAATCGAGCACTGGCCCAGGGGGGTTGATTAATTAATCCTCGGGTTAATTACTCCCTCAGCAAGTTTTAGTTGTTAGGCAAATGAAGTACCAATGTCGGGCCTTGCTGGAAAAGGTTTAGCGCTAAGCGGGTTATCAAGGGGGTCCCATAACCCCAACCGTGTTAGGAACGCATAATCAAGGAACATAACACCGGTTTATACAGTTCCTAGGGTGGCATGAGTGGAACAAATCACCAAGCGAGAGGCTTAGCCTTCCACCCATTGCCAACTATATAGATGATTTAGTTTAAGAGTTAATATAGTGTGATATCCCAACAAAACTTCAACATGAAGCAAGAATCTTCAAATCTTCTCCTGCAACTAGCAATTCTATAAGAGGAGCTGAGCGAAGCTTACGTAGCCAAACAAAGGTTTGCTAGGTTGGCTGGTTAGACAGATTCATGGTTACAATAGGAGGCTGACAAACAAACATGGGCATCGAGGCAATAAGCTAAAGAGCGAGACATCTAGCAATAGGTAAAGATAGTAATGATATCTGGGTCAGGTCATCTTGCTTGTCGAGTCATCGATGGGATCGTAAGACGGCTCCTCGTACTCAACCTCGGTAGTAACCTCGTTCTCGTTCTCGGTCTCGGCTTCCGGCTCTACTCAACACAAGATCACAACGAGGCACGAAATCAAACAAGGTGCAATGCACAATCAACATGATGCACGTATGATGCATGTATGATGCAATACATGTCAAGGGATGAAGCAGACAAGAACAACACAAGACAACAAGTTTAGATGAGGGCGGAATCCACATATAGCGAATCCGGTAAGTCCTCATATGCATAGGTTGAAAATGGTCCAGATCTGAACAAACCTTAAGTTAAAGTTGTTAAATAGCAAGTTAACATGCACCATGATGATCTACACGAAATTCTAGTCAAGTTTCATATAAAGTTTGTTTAAAACGGAGATACGGTCTAGAAGATATGAGCAAAACAAGACAAACATGGCAACGGTGCAAGATGCACCCAAACATTAAGAAAACACACTACAAACATGTTAACAACATGATATTATGATTCTACATGCAAAATCACACAAGTTTCATATAGGGCACGCTCAAAACAGAGCAACGGTTCAACACATACACACGAAACAAGATACAATGCAAAGCTGAAATTAACAGCCACTTAGCAACTTTGGAGCAAGAAATATATACTCTACAACACCCAAACATGATGACAATAAGCATGGACATGAAGTAGACATATCCTACAGCAAACAACTCCATTGGAGCAACTCCATAGGAGGCATGGATCAATAGCGACAAGCTACGCCATTTTGATCATGACGTTAAAAACCTGACAGTTATATTTTATAGCAACTTGGGATCAAGAAATAAATAAGCTACAACAACCCATATGAGCAAGTGAGGGCATGGATGGATAGACAACAACTTGTACAACAAGGAATGATCAATGGCCACTCCAAAACAAGCATGGATTTATCTAGGGCATCAAGCAAACATAGCATCAGGATATGGCAGATTCCAGACTTAACAGAAATTTCACTAAGTATAAAACAGTTATGTTGGCATGGCATGTTTACAAGCATGTTTAAGTCACCTCAAGGCATTTCATGGAAAATGGTTTGCACCACATCAAATACCACATGATGTAGATTCTAAAACATATTGGCATGGGACAAGGGGACAAACACATCAATAGCAACGAGCACTTCAAATCAGCATCTCATAACATGTTTCGTAACTTAACAGCCACATGCACTTTTGCAACAGATATTAACATGGCAATATGAACCCTAACATGAATGCTACAGCAACCATCATGTAGAGCATCTCCCAATGAACATTTTGACATATCATTTGCTTCATTTGGATAAACATGCACCAAGTTATCACATCTCAAACATGGCATGAAAATAACAAGTAGCAGCAGTTTATAACAAGTAGCACTATTGTCACGAAGATTAAGACCTCTAGATGAACTCAAACAAGCATGCCACAATGGAACAAAATGTAGTGCACATCACCACGATCATTTTGATATATCATATGCTCAATTAGGACTTACACACAAAAAGATACAGCTACATGAACATGCAACAAAAATAAGCAAAAACAGGGACTTAGTGAAAAAAAGATAGCAACCTCGCGGATCGGGTCGAACGGGGCGGATCGGGTCGGGTCGGACCGGATCCAGCCCGTTAGGGTTCGGCGGCTGGATCGGCGGCGCGGATCTGGATCGGCCGGGGGCGCGGCGGCCGGCGGCGGAGCTGCCCGGGCTCGGCTCGCCAGAGGGTGGCCCGGCGGCGGGAAGGAGCGCGCCGGCTGGTGGCGGAGTGGCGGCGGTGGTCGGGGCCTGGGGCGGCGGCCGGAGTGCCCGATGCGGTGGCGACCGGAGCGCGACCGGCAGCGGCGAAGGTGCCGAGCACCGGCGGGCGGCAGCGGGGGCCGAGGTGGCCGGCGGGCGGCGGAGTAGATCGGCGGCGGGGGTCCGGCGCTGAGCGCGGCGGCGGCGGCGCGCGCCGGCGACCAGAGCGCGGCGTGTAGGCGCGGGGAGAACGCGGGCTGGCGGCGGCGCGATGCGGGCCGCGGGGGCCCGTGACGGGCCCGGCAGGCCCGCGCGGTGGGAGGCGGCGGTTGTGTCCGGTGCAGACGGACATGTCCGCCCGGCACGAAAAACGAGACGGCGGCTGGAGCTAGGAGGAGGCTAGGGTTTTGCCCGAAAATTTGGACGGGGGAGACGTTTTTATAGGCACAAGGAGTTAGGAGACTCCAAATGGGGAGCGATTTTCGGCCACGCGATCACAATTCGACGACCGAGATGATGGGAAGGGTTGTGCTGGGTTAGTGGGCTGTTGTGGAGGGTGTCTTGGGCCTTAAAGAAGAGGTTCTTTGAGCCCAGTAGGTTAACCGTTGGAGTACCAAACAAACTCCAAACGCGATGAAACTTGACAGGCGGCCTACACGTACCAAAACAACAACGCACGACAAGTCTCACGTCATTCCGGGAACGTTACACGACCACACACGAAAGAAGGACTCGGGGATGCCACGGGCACGTGTGAGCGTCGGAACTCGAAACGGACAACGGGAAGAGACGAGTGGGACTGGGTGCAAGAGACAACACAAATGCAATGCAATGCACATGACAACATGACATGGATGTAATGCATACATGCACACGACAAAACGAAGAAACCCGAAATGAAAGAAGAGCCCAGAATGGAATTGACGAAGTCAAAGTTTATATATTGCCATATTTGGAAAGTGTTACATCTGGGGCATTACAAACTATTCTCTACTACGAAAAGATCTCGTCCCGAGATCTAGGACTGGAAGAAGGAAGGGTACTCGGAACGAAGGTGATCTTCTCGTTCCCACGTAGCTTCTCGGTCGGTATGGTGTGACCACTTAACTTTCAAGAACTTGATTGATTTGTTGCGGGTCTTGCGCTCGGTTTCTTCAAGAATAGCAACGGGGTGCTCACGGTAAGACAAGTCTTGTTGAAGATCAATCTCCTCAAACAGAATAGTGCGTTCAGGTGTCTTGAAGCACTTGTGGAGTTGAGACACGTGAAACACATCATGAACATTAGCAAAGTTGGATAGAAGCTCGAGTTGGTAGGCTAGATCGCCTCTTTTGCCAAGGATCTTGAAAGGGCCCACGTATCTAGGCGCAAGCTTCCCTTTGATACCAAACCTTTGGGTGCCTTTCGTAGGAGAAACACGGAGATAGACATGGTCTCCAATGTCGAAAGCCAACTCACGATGCTTGCCATCATAGTAACTCTTTTGACGCGACTGAGCGGCCTTGAGATTCTCACGTATGACTTTGCACATTTCTTCGGCTTCTGAGATCAAATCATTTCCAAGGAGTTGACGTTCACTAGTCTCGGACCAGTTGAGAGGGGTACGGCACTTTCTGCCATAGAGGATTTCAAACGAAGCTTTTCCGGCACTTGCTTGGAAACTATTGTTGTAAGAGAACTCGGCAAACGGAAGGCAATCTTCCCACTTCTTGCCAAAAGAGATGACACAAGCTCTGAGCATGTCTTCGATTATCTGGTTCACTCTTTCGACTTGACCACTAGTCTGAGGGTGAAACGCAGTGCTGAAATGGATCTTAGTGCCCATGGCTGACTGAAAGGAGTCCCAGAACTTGGATGTGAACAAACTTCCACGGTCCGAGGAGATAACTTCAGGAATGCCATGTAACGACACAATTCTGGAAGTGTACAACTCTGCCAGCTGAGCTGCATTGATGGATTCTTTGACTGGAAGGAAGTGAGCTACTTTGGTTAGCTTGTCAATCACCACAGAGATAGCATCATTCCCCTTCTTGGACTTGGGAAACCCAGTGACGAAATCCATTTCAATGTGGTCGAATTTCCACTCGGGAATAGGAAGAGGTTGGAGGAGACCGGCTGGACGTTGATGCTCTGCCTTCACTCTTCTACACACATCACATTCATTCACGAATTGGGCAATCTCCCTTTTCATGCGAGTCCACCAGTAAGATTTCTTGAGGTCTTGGTACATCTTGGAACTTCCAGGATGAATAGAGAGGAGGGAGTCATGTGCTTCGTTCATTATGAGCTTCCTGAGATCACTCTTGGGAACCACAAGTCTGTCCTCAAAGAACAAGGTGTCTTTCTCATCAACGCGATAGCACTTGTATTTGGGAGTACCCTTTGCAATACCATGTTTCACTTTCTGCACAATAGCATCACTGAGTTGGGCCTCATGGATCTGATCTTCCAAGGTAGGAGCAACTTGAAGATTTGCAAGAAAGTCTTGCGGAACAACTTGGAGGTTGAGCTTCCTGAATGATTCACAAAGCTCAGGCTGAAACGGCTTGAGAAGGAGACTATTGCAATATGCCTTTCTTCTCAAGGCATCTGCAATGACATTGGCCTTGCCAGGTGTGTATTCGATGCTTGGATCATACTCTTGGATCATCTCAACCCAACGAGTCTGGCGAAGGTTCAGGTTCGGCTGCGTGAAGATGTACTTCAAGCTCTTTTGATCGGTGAAGATGTCGAATTTTCTGCCCAACGGAAGGTGTCTCCACGTGATCATGGCGTGTACCACAGCTGCTAGCTCGAGATCATGTGTGGGGTATTTCTTCTCATTTGGCTTCAATTGACGAGAAGTGTAAGCCACAATCTTCTTGTCTTGCATAAGAACACCACCAAGTCCTTGAAGAGAAGCATCACAGAATACTTCGTAGGGCTTGGACTCATCTGGAGGAGTAAGAACCGGAGCAGAGATGAGCTTTTATTTGAGAGTTTTGAATGCCACATCACAATCCGGAGACCAGTTGTACTTGACTTTCTTCTGCAGCAAGTTGGAGAGAGGCTTGGCAATCTTGGAGAAGTTCTCAACGAACCTTCTGCAATAGCTAGCAAGACCAAGGAAGCTTCAGAGTTGCTTGACGTTCTGAGGGGGTTCCCAATTGACAATCGCTTCAACTTTCTCGGGGTTGACAGCAATACCGTCAGCAGAGATGATATGGCCAAGATACAAGACCTTATCGAGCCAGAATATGCATTTAGAGAATTTGGCATAGAACTTATGTTCACGGAGTCTGTCGAGAACCAAACGGAGGTGCTTGGCATGATCCTCTTCATTATTTGAGAATACCAAGATGTCATCCAGATAGACGAGCACTAATTCGTTGGTGTAGGGGTTGAATATGTAGTGCATCATTCTCGAGAAGGTGGGTGGAGTATTTGCGAGGCCAAAAGACATGATTGTGTATTCATAGGTGCCGTAGCTTGTTCTGAATGCAGTCTTGTGAATATCTTCTTCACGGATACGGATCTGGTGATAACCCATCCGGAGATCGAGCTTTGAGAACACTTTTGCTCCTTTGAGCTGCTCGAACAATTCATTGATGTTGGGGAGCAGATACTTGTTCTTTATTGTCTTCTTGTTCAATGGCCGGTAATCAACGCAAAGGCGCTCCGTGCCATCCTTCTTCTTGACAAATAGAACACCACAGCCCCAAGGAGAAGTGCTAGGCCTGATTAGACCCATATGCTCTTGCTCATCGAGTTGTCTCTTCAACTCCTTCAACTCTTCAGGGGAAAGCTTGTACGGACGCCGACATGCTGGCTCGGTACCGGGCTCGAGTTCAATGACGAATTCAACTTGACGATGTGGACGCATGCCTGGAAGCTCTTCAGGGAAAACATCTTCATACTCATTGACCACCGGAATTTGAGAGATGGCATTAATCTCGCCCTTGTCATTGAGAGAGAAAAGCCTGATTGTGTTATCTCGAGAGACAAAGATAATCACGTCTTCGTCAGGATGAGTAAGCTTGACCTCCTTATTTGCACAATCAATGTGAGCATCATGCTGGAAAAGCCAATCCATCCCAAGAATAAGATCAATGTCGGAGTTGCCGAGAACGACCGAAGAAGCCAGGAAGCGGTAATCACCCATGCGAATAGATACGTCCAGAACATGCACCCGAGAGGACATTTGCAATCCAGGAGAAATAATGTTCAACAGCTTTGGCAACACTTGAGTGACGAATTCATGCTTGGCAACAAATGGTCTTGAAATGAAAGAACGCGATGCACCCGAATCAAACAATACTTTAGCAGGTATAAAGTTAACTGGAAGATTACCAAGTATCACATCTGAAGAATTCTCTGCTTGAGCTGCATTCATCAGATTCACTCTTGCAACCTTTGGATTGTGCTTGACAATAGCTGTACTGACAGGTGGAGGAGGCGGAAGGTGCCTTGGGTTGGGGCACTTGTTAGCATAATGACCCTTCTGGCCACACTTGTTGCAAATCACTTCTGAGAGAGGACGATGATAAGGAGCACTTGACTTTGAAGCTTGAAATTGATTCTTTGATTGATTGCTTGGGTTGGGTGGGTGGGAGAAACCACGACCACCAGAATGCTTGTTGTTGTTGTTGGGAGGTCGGATCACTGGAGGAGGTGGAAGCCAAAACTTCTGCTACTTTGCAACCACTTGTGATGAAGAGGAGGAGTGAACAGCATCTCTGATCCTCTTTTTGGAAGCTTCCATCTTGAGCTGGGCTGCCTCTTGCTTAAGTGCCATGTTATAGAATTGATCAAATTCATCAGGCTCGAACAAGGTGAGAGCTAGTTGGAGTTCATCCTTCAGACCACCATGGAACTGATAAATCTTGCTCTTGGCATCTGGGATGTCTTGCTTGGCATAGCGGGCAAGGTTCTGGAACCTGACATTGTATTGAGAAACGGTCATTGAGCCTTGCTTCAGGTTGCGGAATTGCTCTCGCATACCTTCGATGACACTTGTTGGAATGTGGTGGGAACAAAAATCCTTGCAGAAGTCAGCCCACGAGATTTCACGCCCTTCTCTGGAGTCTTTGTACTGCTGCCACCAATCAGTGGCTTGGTCCTTGAGTTGGAAGGCGGCAAACTTCACACGGTCCTCAGGTCTCACGTTACTGCACTCAAAATGCTTCTTGATATCAGTTATCCAGTCTTCAGCATCTAGAGGGTCCAGACAGTAACTGAATGCCTTTGGTTGGTTTGCCAGGAACTGGTTGAGTGTAGCAAAGTGAGGTTGGTTGAACAAATTGCCTTGGCCTTGGTTCCCATGAGCACCTTGATTTGCTTGAATGTTCGGCATCATTTGCATAAGCATCTAGGTGTTCTGGTTCGTCGCTTGCATAATTGCTCCCCAAGCCTCAGACGGAGGAGGAGGGGAAGGAGGACGACCAGGAACTTCTTCACCCTCTGGGTTAGCGTTGGGAACCCTTTTAGGAGCCATCCTGAATGAGATGACAACTATTAGCCATTGATTGAGAAAAAATATATAAGCTGAATCAACGGCTAGAATTGCAACATAAGTCTTCACAAGAACATTCGAACAAGATGAACGAATGTAATCCACAGTTTAATGGTACAACAATCTTCTTGAGAAGCCACTTGGGAGAACAAAAGGTAAATAAAAAAAACAAGGAGCAGATAGAACAAATACAAGATAGATGCTTCGTTCGACATATTCGTGCTGAAAGCTTATGGAACGTGTTACAAAAGGGTTTTGCAATCCCCGGATCAGCATAGCCAAGGACCCTTTAAGATGCAACTCCCGATCGGAACAACGCCTATAAAACTACTTCACTCAATGTAGAACCCCGAACTCCATATCATCCATTCGTTGGAAGAATGCCTACGAGCTCCTAGATGAACCCACCTATTAATTTCCGAAAGTTTCCAGTTATGCAATCAGGTGTTGGGGATACAGGGGAAGCATCGCGCACTCAACTCTAATCCTACATCCAGCTGTATCCATCCCTCAACACATAACCAGTTATTTCCGGAAACCGTTTACCTCGGACCTTCGAAACGCATCTACTATACAAGCTATGGCAATACTCCCGAACTACCTCCCCAGTACTGGGTGATGTCGGGGTTATCTTGCCACTAACCGCATAGGAGAGTTTTCGATGTCGGCCGTCTTAAGTATTCCAGAACTGCTGCGATATATTTGTGATGACAACACCTCGGAGCTCAACTCCCCGGGACACTGCCACAACCCCTAAATGACAGGAGGCATCGAGAACAATGTCCTCGTCACAAAGACATCGGAACAATCCAAACAATACCCGCGTGATCCTAAAAAAAATTGGTGAATTTTTGAGAGTAGAAGAGACAAGAGTAATCGTCAGGAGTCCTCACCAGAGTGAAAAGAGATGAGGAGCAAAATAAATCCTACTCTCCGATATATATATAGGACTCAAAACATTTTTAAGTGTGTGCCTAGACTCAACCGTCAACGATTCGATCAATCAGTGGGGCCTTCTAGGTCGGAGAAGGCTCTGAATACCAACTTGTAATGCCCAGTATGGGATTATACCTCCTACGTGTCGAGGCACGACTTAAAGGTATAAGCCCATACTAGAATGATCTCAAGTATGGTATCTTTGCACGACTCATGTAAAAATAGGGATGAAATTGCAAAAGGAAAGCTGGCTTACACTCGCCACGTCACACAATACATTACATAAGCAAATCATCATCCAAATAACATCACAGTCCGACTACGAACGAAGATCCAAATGAAAGATACCAAAAACATAAAGCCACAAGGTCCGAATCGCCCCTAATAGAAGCCACTACTGATCATCGGATAGTGCACATAGTATCGACTACGTACTTCATCGAACTCCGAGTACAACTTGGTGCCGTCACCTGTGTAGTCCACCATAGTACCTGCATCTGGTGTTGTGTGGAATCTGTGAGCCATGGAGGACTCAGCAATCCCGTTCCCGGATAGCAAAACTATCTAAGCCTTGGGTGTGGAACAAGGCTGAAGAAATAAAAGGTTGCAGCTGCACTAGCACTAGCTTACGTATTTAGAGCGAGAAGAGAAATGCCACGAGTGTCAAAGTGATCATGAAGTGATCCTATCTAAGCACGTCAAACATAACCCCACCGTGTTCACTTTCCGAAGCCCTTTCGGAAAATGACCGTCATGGTTACTCACGCTGGTAGTGTGTTCTGAACACGGTGTCAAGTTTTCTACAACCAGATATTAACAAATTCCCATCTGCCACATAACCGCGGGCACGGCTTTCGAAAGTTCAAAACCCTACAGGGGTGTCCCAACTTAGCCCATTACAAGCTCACGATCCGCGGAGTCGCAACTCCAAGGTGGGAAGGCCCGAGTGTTCTCGGAATCCCGTGCTCAAGATATCCCGACAAAGGTAAAACTAATCCAGCAAGACCTCCCGGCGTGCCGACACCATGATAGTAGCCACGCGTATCTAGTCTCAGGCCACGACCGGATGAGCAGTACGTACAGCAACCGAAGACCCCAGCGAACTGGGTGGCACCGCAAGTGGCTCTAGTTTGTACCAACACTCAAATCGAGCACTGGCCCAGGGGGGTTGATTAATTAATCCTCGGGTTAATTACTCCCTCGGCAAGTTTTAGTTGTTAGGCAAATGGAGTACCAATGTTGGGCCTTGCTGGAAAAGGTTTAGCGCTAAGCGGGTTATCGAGGGGGTCCCATAACCCCAACCGTGTTAGGAACGCATAATCAAGGAACATAACACTGGTTTATACGGTTCCTAGGGTGGCATGAGTGGAACAAATCACCAAGCGAGAGGCTTAGCCTTCCACCCATTGCCAAGTATATAGATGATTTAGTTTAAGAGTTTGTATAGTGTGATATCCCAACAAAACTTCAACATGAAGCAAGAATCTTCAAATCTTCTCCTGCAACTAGCAATTCTATAAGAGGGGCTGAGCGAAGCTTACGTAGCCAAACAAAGTTTTGCTAGGTTGGCTGGTTAGACAGATTCATGGTTACAATAGGAGGCTGACAAACAAACATGGGCATCGAGGCAATAAGCTAAAGAGCGAGACATCTAGCAATAGGCAAAGATAGTATGATGCATGTATGATGCAATACATGTCAAGGGATGAAGCACACAAGAACAACACAAGACAACAAGTTTAAATGAGGCTGGAATCCACATATAGGGAATCCGGTAAGTCCTCATATGCATAGGTTGAAAATGGTCCAGATCTGAACAAACCTTAAGTTAAAGTTGTTCAACAGCAAGTTAACATGCACCATGATGATCTACACGTAATTCTTGTCAAGTTTCATATAAAGTTTGTTTAAAACGGAGCTACGGTCTAGAAGATATGAGCAAAACAAGACAAACATGGAAACGGTGCAAGATGCACCCAAACATTAAGCAAACACACTCCAAACATGTTAACAACATGATATTATGATTCTACATGCAAAATCACACAAGTTTCATATAGGGCACGCTCGAAACGGAGCAACGGTTCAACACATACACACGAAACAAGATACATTGCAAAGCTGAAATTAACAGCCACATAGCAACTTTGGAGCAAGAAATATATACTCTAAAGCACCCACACATGATGACAATAAGCATGGACATGAAGTAGACATATCCTACAACAAACAACTCCATTGAAGCAACTCCATAGGAGGCATGGATCAATAGCAACAAGCTACGCCATTTTGATCATGACGTTAAAAACCTGACAGTTATATTTTATAGCAACTTGGGAGCAAGAAATAAATAAGCTACAGCAACCTATATGAGCAAGTGAGGGCATGGATGGATAGACAACAACATGTACAACAAGGAATGATCAATGGCCACTCCAAAACAAGCATGGATTTGTCTAGGGCATCAAGCAAGCATAGCATGAGGATATGGCAGATTCCAGACTTCACAGAAATTTCACTAAGTATAAAACAGTTATGTTGGCATGGCATGTTTACAAGCATGTTTAATTCACCTCAAGGCATTTCATGGAAAATGGTTTGCACCACAGCAAAGACCACATGATGGAGATTCTAAAACATATTGGCATGGGACAAGGGGACAAACACATCAATAGCAACGAGCACTTCAAATCAGCATCTCATAACATGTTTCATAACTTAACAGCCACATGCACTTTTGCAACAGAGATTAACATGGAAATATGAACCCTAACATGAATGCTACAGCAACCATCATGTAGAGCATCTCCCAATGAACATTTTGACATATCATTTGCTTCATTTGGATAAACATGCACCAAGTTATCACATCTCAAACATGGCATGAAAACAAGTAGCAGCAGTTTATAACAAGTATCACTCTTGTCACGAAGATTAAGACCTCTAGATGAACTCAAACAAGCATGCCACAATATAACAAAATGTAGTGCACATCACCACGATCATTTTGATATATCATATGCTCAATTTGGACTTACACACAAAAAGATACAGCTACATGAACATGCGAAAAAAAGCAAAAACTGGGACTTAGTGAAAAAAAGATAGCAACCTCGTGGATCGGGTCGGGTCGGACCGGATCCGGCCCGTTAGGGTTCGGCGGCTGGATCAGCGGCGTGGATCTGGATCGGCCGGGGGCGCGGCGACCAGCGGCGGAGCTGCCCGGGCGAGGCTCGCCGGAGGGTGGCCCGACAGCGGAAGGAGCGCGCCGGCCGGTGGTGGAGCGGTGGTGGAGGTCGGGTCCCGGGGCGGCGGGAAAGTGTTACATCTGGGGCATTACACCGTTGGAGTTGATGGACTCACTTATCTTCCAAGCCTTCCGCTGTTATTTTGTTAGATGGCCTTAAGCCATAGACTTTTGTAATAAGTTCTCTTTGGAGACATTCGATGTAACAAGTGTGTGATTGCCACTCTGTTATAAATCCTTCAAGTACTGTGTGTGTCAGCATTACCGATCCAGGGATGACACGGAAACACAGAGACTTCGGTCCATTCGGATCGTGGTCGCTACAGGATGGCAAGGTGAACAAAGGTATATGTGATATACAAGTTATTGATGTGTACCTTACTAATGCTCGTAGTAGTACCTGGGTATTTGGTACCGGTTCAGTTGCTAATATTTGTAACTCGAAACAGGGACTACGGTTTAAACGAAGATTGGCTAAGGACAAGGTGACGATGCGCGTGGGAAATGGTTCCAAAGTCGATGTGATCGCCGTCGGCACGCTACCTCTACATATACCTTCGGGATTAGTTTTAGACCTAAATAATTGTTATTTGGTACCAGCGTTAAGCATGAACAATATATCTGGATCTTGTTTGTTGCGAGATGGTTATTCATTCAAATCAGAGAATAATGGTTGTTCTATTTTTATGAATAATATCTTTTATGGTCATGCACCCTTGAAGAGTGGTCTATTCTTGTTGGATCTCGATTGTAGTGATACACATATTCATAATATTGAAGCCAAAAGATGTAAAGTTGATAATGATAGTGCAACTTATTTGTGGCACTGCCGTTTAGGTCATATCTGTGTAAAGCGCATGAGGAAACTCCATAGTGATGGACTTTTGGAATCACTTGATTATGAATCACTTGGTGCTTGCGAACCATGCCTCATGGGCAAGATGACTAAAACTCCGTTCGCTGGAACAATGGAGCGAGCAACAGATTTGTTGGAAATCATACATACTGATGTATGTGGACCAATGAGTGTTGAAGCTCGCGGAGGGTATCGTTATTTTCTAACCTTCACTGATGATTTGAGCAGATATGGGTATATCTACTTGATGAAACACAAGTCTGAAACATTTGAAAAGTTCAAAGAATTTCAGAGTGAAGTAGAGAATCATCGTAACAAGAAAATAAAGTTTCTACAATCTGATCGTGGAGGAGAATATTTGAGTTACGAGTTTGGTCTTCATTTGAAACAATGTGGAATAGTTTCACAACTCACGCCACCCGGGACACCACAGCGTAATGGTGTGTCCGAACGTCGTAACCGCACTTTATTAGATATGGTGCGGTCTATGATGTCTCTTACTGATTTACCACTATCATTTTGGGGTTATGCTTTAGAGACAACTGCATTCACGTTAAATAGGGCACCATCTAAATCTGTTGAGACGACGCCTTATGAACTGTGGTTTGGCAAGAAACCAAAGTTGTCGTTTCTTAAAGTTTGGGGTTGCGATGCCTATGTGAAAAAGCTTCAACCTGATAAGCTCGAACCCAAGTCGAAAAAATGTGTCATCATAGGATACCCAAAAGAGATTATTGGGTACACCTTCTATCACAGATCCTAAGGCAAGATATTCGTTGCTAAGAATGGATCCTTTCTAGAGAAGGAGTTTCTCTCGAAAGAAGTGAGTGGGAGGAAAGTAGAACTTGATGAGGTAATTGTACCTTCTCCCGAATTGGAAAGTAGTACATCACAGAAACTAGTTCCAGTGATTCCTACACCAATTAGTGAGGAAGCTAATGATGATGATCATGAAACTTCAGATCAAGTTTCTGCTGAACTTCGTAGATCGACCAGAGTTCGTTCCGCACCAGAGTGGTACGACAACCCAGTTCTGGAAGTCATGTTACTAGACCATGATGAACCTACGAACTATGACGAAGCGATGATGGGCCCAGATTCCGTGAAATGGCTTGAGGCCATGAAATCTGAGATGGGATACATGTATGAGAACAAAGTGTGGACTTTGGTTGACTTGCCCGATGATCGGCAAGCCATCGAAAATAAATGGATCTTCAAGAGTAAGACTGACGCAGACGGTAATGTTACTATTTATAAAGCTCGACTTGTTGCGAAAGGGTTTCGACAAGTTCAAGGAGTTGACTACGATGAGACTTTCTCACCCGTAGCGATGCTTAAGTCTGTGCGAATCATGTTAGCAATTGCCGCATTTTATGATTATGGAATCTGGCAAATGGATGTCAAAACTGCATTCCTGAATGGATATCTCAAAGAAGAGTTGTATATGATGCAACGAGAAGGTTTTGTCGATCCTAAAGGTGCTAACAAAGTGTGCAAGCTCCAGCGATCCATCTATGGACTGGTGCAAGCATCTCGGAGTTGGAATATATGCTTTGATGAGGTGATCAAAGCATATGGTTTTATACAGACTTTTGGAGAAGCCTGTATTTACAAGAAAGTGAGTGGGAGCTCTGTAGCATTTCTGATATTATATGTGGATGACATATTATTGATTGGAAATGATATAGAATTTCTGCATAGCATAAAAGGATACTTGAATAAGATTTTTTCAATGAAAGACCTCGGTGAAGCTGCTTACATATTAGGCATCAAGATCTATAGAGATAGATCAAGACGCTTAATTGGACTTTCACAAAGCACATACCTTGATAATTTTTTGAAGAATTTCAAAATGGATCAGTCAAAGAAAGGGTTCTTGCCTGTGTTACAAGGTGTGAAGTTGAGTAAGACTCAATGCCCGACCACTTCATAAGATAGAGAGAAAATGAAAGTCATTCCCTATGCCTCAGCCATAGGATCTATCATGTATGCAATGCTGTGTATCAGACCTGATGTGTGCCTTGCTATAAGTCTAGCAGGGAGGTACCAAAGTAATCCAGGAGTGGATCACTGGACAGCGGTCAAGAACATCCTGAAGTACCTGAAAAGGACAAAGGATATGTTTCTCGTGTATGGAGGTGACAAAGAGCTCGTCGTAAACGGTTACGTCGATTCAAGCTTTGACACTGATTCGGATGACTCGAAGTCACAAACCGAATATGTATTTTTATTGAACGGTGGAGCTGTCAGTTGGTGCAGTTCCAAGTAGAGCGTCGTGGTGGGATCTACGTGTGAAGCGGAATACATAGCTGCTCCGGAAGCAGCAAATGAAGGAGTCTGGATGAAAGAGTTCATATCCGATCTACGTGTAATACCTAGTGCATCGGGTCCAATGAAAATCTTTTGTGACAACACTGGAGCAATAGCCTTGGCAAAGGAATCCAGGTTTCACAAGAGAACAAAGCACATCAAAAGACGCTTCAATTCCATCTGTGATCTAGTCAAGGAGGGAGACATAGAGATTTGCAAGATACATACGGATCTGAATGTTGCAGACCAGTTGACTAAGCCTCGTCCATAGGCAAAACATGATCAGCACCAAGACTCCATGGGTGTTAGAATCATTACTTTGTAATCTAGATTATTGACTCTAGTTCAAGTGGGAGACTGAAGGAAATATGCCCTAGCTGCAATAATAAAGATGTTATTTGTATTTCCTTATATCATGATAAATGTCTTTTATTCATGCTAGAATTGTATTAACCGGAAACTTAGTACATGTGTGAATACATTGACAAAACAGTATGTCCCTAGTATGCCTCTACTAGACTAGCTCATTGATCAAAGATGGTTATGTTTCCTATCCATAGACATGAGTTGTCATTTGATCAATGAGATCACATCATTAGGAGAATGATGTGATGGACAGGACCCATCCGTTAGCTTAGCACTATGATCGTTTAGTTTTACTGATATTGCTTTCTTCATGACTTATACATGTTCCTATGACTATGCGATTATGCAACTCCCGTATACCAGAGGAACACCTTGTGTGCTATCAAACGTCACAACGTAACTGGGTGATTATAAAGATGCTCTACAGGTGTCTCCGAAGCTGTTCGTGGTGTTGGCATAGATCAAGAATAGGATTTGTCACTCCGAGTGTCGGAGAGGTATCTCTGGGCCCTCTCAGTAATACACATCATAATAAGCCTTGCAAGCAAATGACTAATGAGTTAGTCACGGGATGATGTATTACAGAACAAGTAAAGAGACTTTCCAGTAATGAGATTGAACTAGGTATTGAGATACCGATGATCGAATCTCGGGCAAGTAACATACCGATGACAAAAGGAACAACGTATGTTGTTATGCGGTTTGACCGATAAAGATCTTCGTAGAATATGTAGGAGCTAATATGAGCATCCAGGTTCCGCTATTGGTTATTGACTGGAGATGAGTCTCGGTCATGTCTACATAGTTCTCGAACCTGTAGGGTCTACATGCTTAACGTTTGATGATGACCGGTATTATAAGTTTATGAGTTTTGATGTACCGAAGGTAGTTTGGAGTTTCGGATGAGATCACGGACATGACGATGAGTCTCGGAATGTCCGATACGTAAAGATTGATATATTGGACGACTATATTCGGACACCGGAAGTGTTCCGAAAAGTTTTGGATTTAACCGGAGTGCCGGAGGGGGTTACCGGCACCCCCCCCCCCGAGGGAGTATGGGCCATAGTGGGCCTTGAGGGAAAAGTGAGAGGCAGCCCATAGGGGCTGGCCGGCGCCACCACCAGAGAATCCTAGTTGGACTAGGAGTGGGGGGCGCCACCTCTCTCCTTCTCTTCTCCTTCTTCCTTTCCTACTCCTAGTAGGAATAGGAAGGAGGGTTCCTATTCCTACTAGGAGTAGGAATCCTACTCCCCTTGGCGCGCTAGGATTGGGCCGGCCGACCTCCCCCTTGCTCCTTTATATACAGGGGCAGGGGGGCACCTCTAGACACACAAGTTGATCTTTCCAGCCGTGTGCGGTGCCCCCCTCCACAGAAACACACCCCGGTCATACCGTTGCAGTGCTTAGGTGAAGCCCTGCGCCGGTAACTTCATCATATCCGTCACCACGCCGTCGTGCTGATGAAACTATCTCGTGAAGCTCAACTGGATCAAGATCTCGTGGGACGTCATCAAGCTGAACGTATGCTGAACGCAGAGGTGTCGTACGTTTGGTGCTTGATCAGTGGAATCACGAAGAAGTTTGACTACATCAACCGCGTCACTTGACGCTTCCGCTTTTCGGTCTACGAGGGTACGTAGACACACTCTCCCCTCTCGTTGCTATGCATCTGGTAGATAGATCTTGCGTGATCGTAGGAAAAATTTAAAATACTACGTTCCCCAACAAAATGGAGTTGGTTTATTATCTACTGGCGTTTGGATCTTTTTTAAAGGCCTGGTTTGTAACCCTTCAGATTCTAACATAGCTGTCTTCCCCTTGCATGCCTTATATAGAAGAATGGTGCTTCAATTATAAAACATGCTACAGCAGAGATGGAATAGGTACTAAAGAATAGAAAGGCATGACATATTGACTTGTATTCCCTCCATCCAGAAATAAATGGATGGGTCTAGGCGTATTTCAGTTCTAGATATAGGACAACACAGTAAAAAAACACTGAAAACCCAGTGCAGAACCAAAGTAATCGAACCCACTGATATGAGATAGTACGCTCATGCAGCTCAGGATGCAAAACTACCAGGCAATTTTCCTTACAAAAATCAACATTGTGGCCTTTAATCATACATTTTGCTACAACTAAATTTAGATCAGATAAATGTTGGGTTCACGCCGATTAACAAAATACATGCTGATGTAAAAATACAGTGATATACAATAGGTACTTACATCTGCATTGGAGTACAGAGAATTGATAGAATAATCTTTCCTCGCAGACGATACCAGTGCAGAAATTCTTTTATCTGTTAAGCTTATTTTCTAAGAGAGAGATGGGTAAGAAACATGTAGAAAATATGATCAGCATGCTATAAAATTTCATGATGCAAGGATACACACTTGCTTCTTAGAATGGAGTTGACATATTTTTGCTGGACTGGAGCAGACTAGTTCTTTGGCCACTGGAATCTGCTTATTATCAGTAGGAGTTGGGTTTCTTTGTGCTGGAGCAGTATCTATAAAAATTGGAGTTGGTTTATTATCTCCTGGCATTTGGATCTTTTGCAAAGACCTAGTTTGTATCCCTTCAGATTCTAACATAGTCGTCTTTCCCTTGCATGCCTTATATAGAAGAATGGTGCTTCAATTATAAAACATGCTACAACAGAGAGATGGGATAGGTACTGAAGAATAGAAAGGCATGACATATTGACATGTATTCCCTACATACAGAAAAAATGGATGGGTCTAGGCATATTTCAGTTCTAGATACATCCCTTTTATCCATTTCGGCAACATGTAATCGGGACGGAGGGAGTATGGTGTAAGAGCTAGGGATACGACAGGACAACACAGTAAAAAAACACTAGTTGAATGTAAAACTGTATGCTAGCGGAATACGTACAGAAAAAAACTAAGGCAACATACACGTGTATGATTGGGAAACTAAGATGGCATTGCAATAGAGCACTAGAACATCACTTCAATGTAAAAAACATGGTATGGTAGATAGATGAAGTACATACTGATGAATAATAATGCATAAGATATTCAGAAGCATGATGTCCAAATTAAGCAGATGGCATTGCGATAGAATAGAACGACAGTACTGGAATTTGAAAACATGTTATCATGAATGGAATAGGTACTGAAAAACAGGAAGGCATGACATATTTACATGCATGATCAGCATGCTAAGCACATGGCATTGCAACAGAGTAGATACACTCCAGGACATTATATGTATGTTGTACTCATATCACGTGCCAAGTTAGAGCAAGGACCTTGTGAGGTGAAGAGGATTCAACATCTTTCTGCAAGTCTTCTGAAGAACTGCCTTTACATGTTCCATCATATTGGGTATCATTGACATCAAGTTTATTGGCCTTTACATTGCTCCGTTAGGTTCTTGTGGATATATCAGTGTGTGCAATTATATCTGACATGCATGGACGACAACTAGTAGTTAGATTTATGTAATGAGTGGCTGTAGGAGACGACATAAATAGTAGGACTGGGGTTAACTAGCAGCAACAGGTCTCAAAAACTAAAGGGAGACCACATATGAAAGCTACACAATATGTATCGTTTGTACTTGAGATTAACTAGATAGCACACAAAAGTATTAAAGAACAACATAAGTAATACTAGAAGTGGTATAATACTATAATCACCAGCCTGTGGGATAGCATTGGCTGATGGATGATAACTATGGAACAGTGTTACCTAAAGAACAAGTATCTTAGCTGAACTATGGAACAACGTTAACTCCTGAACAAGACCCGTAAGAGATCAGCATGAATATACAATGAAATGTGATAATCTATTTTCCATGCTTAGATGAATAGCAAAGCCATAAATGTTGCACACAAGCAAGATGAGGGTACAACCTATTTGGCCGCCATCCATAGGAGTGAGCATCATGTGCTGGCTTGTCGATGGCCCTGCAGTTGTTGTGGCTGTCCATGTCGGGCACGCGCATTCGATGCAGGGAACTGTTGAGTGGGGACTATAGCTCCCTTATGGTGTATGCTTCCCTTGTTGGAGCAACTGCGGTGAGTCGGAAGACGGTGTGGCTGAAGATGCAGATAACACATAATGTTAAGAACGACACATCTCTTTGATATGAAGAAATACACTAAGATATCAACAGCAAGGTACAAGAGTGGTCACACGTCTGTTCACTGAGACTAAATTGGGGTCACACGATTTTATTTTATTTTGGTACTGTCCGATCTACGCTGGATGGCTTGATGGCCGTCTTGTGCCTCCCGGCTGACACTGTTAGGAATCTTCCACAAAGAGCCAGCGACCAACGGTAGTGCAGCTTGCCTCCGCCGTCCGTGGCCCCGGCCAAAACCCCGCTCCCCGCCCCACCGCACTGCCGTGGTTGCGCCGCCCCCGGGCCAATCCACAAAGACTCCCCGTCATCCAGATCCGACGGCGGCAGTACCTTGAACCCACGCAACTCTAAGATAGCCATCTAAGCGCTGCTTCCACAGCGAACTTGCGGCCCCGCACCCTTACGTTAGACACCAGCCAACTGGCAGCCTAGGAGCTCCGCCGCCTCAAGGGGTGCTGCTTCCCATTGGGAATCGATTGGCCCAGAATAAAAATTCAGACAACTGACGCATAAATAAAGTGATTTGAGATGAGGGTGCGACCTATCTGGCAGCATGGTGAAGTAGGCAGGTCCAGCTGCCGAGTCGGTGAGGCCGGCGCGGTTGCGGTGGCCACCGGTGGCAGGGAAGCAACGATGTCGCAACGGTCGACGGCTACGGGGAAGCAGCGCTGGGACTCTGGACGGATCCGAAGTTGGAGCCGCTCCGGCACCGTGAACAATGGCGGGGGTGAATCAGCTCCGGTACGGTTCACGCAGCCATCGTCGAGGCAGCTCCAGCAGCACGGAGTAAGAGGCACACGGCCTAGTGGACGACGACAAATGGACAGCGTCTCCGGCATTAGGGAGGAGGGCGGCTGTGAAATTGGTGTCGTGGGGGGTGCCATGGAGGAGGGGCTAAGGTTTCGTGGCTCGGGAGAAGGGAGCTTCCCGGGAGAAGGTGATTTGGCGCCCACGAGGTATGAATGGGGGGGATTGGGAGGGGAGTGGAACCATGTTTTACGGACACATTTGTCTGAAATGTGAGGGGGAGTTACAGTTCTACCCCTGCCTTTAGGCTTCTTGGCTTGGGTCTGTGTACTGAGGGTCGGGGATAGTAGAGTAACTTTGCTTCTCCCCAAATAGTGGGCAGGAGCGATTTCAGGCGAGGAGGGCGTGTTTTAAAATATAGTGGGCGCGAGCGATTTCGGGCAAGGAGAGCGTGTTTTGAAATAGTGGGTGCGAGCTATTTCGGGTGAGGAGAGCGTGTTTTGCCGACCATGGTTAATGAATTATTTGGCACATGTCATTTCGGCCGAGGATAAGGTGTGCTTGGATGAAGTTACGAACCTACCCTCGATGCACAACGGGCCAATTAATGCGTCTCCCACATAGGATGGTAATTTCGCGTCTACCATTTATTTGCTCGGGCGAATTCCACAGAGCAGGAGATGTTTAACGGTTCGTTCAAAATTTGGGAGAACGAGCATCCACGTCTACCTTACCAAGTCGATTCGAATCAAATTTAGAAATATTAGCTTGCCACTTCTTTTTTAGATGGAGAGATGATGCTCGGGAGTAATGTGTTTTTATATGCTCGTTGCTAGCGATTTACTATATGACAAATAGTTGACCCACTCAAAAACGGGAATCAAACCCAAAATGAAATATCTCGATTCAATGAAATAGCTCGTTCACCAGGTCAAAATAGGGAACTAAATCCAAAATTGAACACCTCAATTGAATAGCATGTTGTACAGTATTATAGTACTCCATGAACATGTTGAAAGTCAAATTAATGAACTTGTTTGATATACACATATATCCGTTCATGTGTCGATTGCAGACAACATGTTCTCCAATTTAAATATTTGAATGCAAGTTTATATCGAAACATGGTTTATATCAGTCTTTGATGCATAAAACGCGACCCCCCCTCTCCCGGACTCCTGCGCTCTCTCTCTCTCTCTCTCACAGATAATCTTTAATTCTGTCGCACACATCCAACACACAAACCTTGTTGGTCCTCTGTCTTTCTCTCCATCTCTCTCTCTTTATGTGTGTGCGTCGGGGGGGGGGGGTCTTTCTAGTTCGCATGCATATATACTCCATCTATAGGTCTCTCTCGCACATTATGTATGATTCTCTAGTCCAATCTAGATATCTTGGGGTGCACTAATCGCACGCACACAAATTCCTTGGCTCGTTGCCGGTAACTCTCTCACGCACCACTCTGTCGTCTCGGAGCTCTTCCCCCTCTGTCTCAAACTCTCTATCTACCTGGATCACACATACACATGCATATCTCACTCGCACTCGATAGGCCCATCTAAAACTCTATCTCTCTCCCTCATTCTCTCTCCATCTCACACACACACACACACACAATCTCATGCCTAGCTAGCCAAGTATGATGGTCTCTCACTCAATTGTAGGCACACGCAGTCCCCCCTATATGTATATGACTAGCTAATCTTAGTCTCCATCACAAACATGTGCATGGTCTATCTCGATTTCTCTCGGGGCATCTTTCTATCACGCACGCACCTCTCTCGATCTCCCACCCATATAGTCCCCTCACGATCTCAAGGGGGTCTCTGATACGTCCAAAACGTATCTATAATTTCTGCTTGCTCCATGCCACTTTTGGGTGATATTGCTATGATATTCATACACTTCCATACACTTTTGATCATATTTGGACTAACTTACTAATCCAGTGCACCCCAGTGCCAGATTCTGTTTTCGGCTGTTTTTGTATTTCAGGTTTTCACGTTTTGAGAACTGCCCAGAAAAATCCAGAAAAATTATATAAAAAATCAGCGATCCGGAAACAACACTGCGTCCGAAGGGCAGCCTGGGGGGGGGGGGGCACCAGGGCTCCAGGCGCCCTGGCGGCGCGCCCCTCCTGGGCCGCGCCGGGGGGGCGCCTGGGCCCCCCGAAGCCCGTCCGGTGCCCCCCTTTGGCATATATTTAGAGGGACCTCCGAAACCCTCATAACGAGGAACTCTTTTCGCGATCCCATCTCTGTTCCGCCGCCGCCGCCGCTTCCAAGATCGGGAGCACCAGGAGAACTCTTCCCGGCACCCTGCCGGAGGGGAGGATCACCACCGGGAGCTTCTCCACCACCATGGACGCCTCCCGGATGACTCGTGAGTAGTCTCCCTTGGACCATGAGTTCATGACCAGTAGCTATGTGATGTTCTCCTCCCGTTCTTGTGCTTCACTAATTAGTCCTCGTGAGCTGCCCTACATGATTGAGGCACCTATGTAATCCTTATGCTGTTGCTATGTTGACATTTGCTGGGATCCGATAGATTATGAGATTATGTTCAGAGTGATCTTGAGTAATATATTTGATTCACCTCTTTTATATTTTAGTTCATAAGTAATTCTTGCATGTTCTCCGTTGTTACTTATTGCTTTGGCCGAGTAGTAGGTAGTGACTCCAAGAGGGAACGTTATGCTCGATTGTGGGTTCATGCCCCTCGATGACTAGCTTGAGTGACAGAAACATGAGTCTAGGGGATGTGCTGTTGCCACAAGGGGGAAAACAACGGTGCTTGTGCCCGCGGGTGCAAGGATTGTTTACTTTACGCAAAGTTCTTTTAATGCAGTTGTCTGTTGCATTGAGTTTACACTATGGGTGGGACTCGCAACTTAATACCAGCGAGATGTTCTGGATAGATATCTCAAGGTGGATGACTAGTAGTAGATATTGATGGATTTCGGTCTACTTACTTTGGCGTACCGCCCATGCTTTGAACCTCAACCTTTCTTGCAATGTAGTCAGCATTGGTTTGCGTTCGTGGTCCTGTCAATTGCCCAACTGTAATTTGTTTACCTCACATAGCTGTTTTATCGTCTTTTGGGAGAGAGACATCACTAGTGAACATCATGAGACTCCGGTCCATATTACCATCATTGATCACATCCGCTATTTACTTTTCGTTATTTCTTTACTATTGCAAAAACTATCTATCACTACTATCATTGCTTTTAACCCTTTGTGAACTACAAGGCCGGAGAGATTGACAACCTCTCTGTACTCATTGGGAGCAAAGTTATTTGTATCTGTGTGCAGGTCCACGTTGGTTGCTACTAATCTGGCGCCGTAGCAATTGACACCTACTTGTTGAACCTAGGAGTCTCTGGGGAATCGATCCTTGGCATCTTTGCTAGGGGAAAACACTTCTACTTACTGCATCTTACACCTTCCACTTGGGGTAACCAACGAGGGGTTCGAGGCCCATCAAGGAGTATTTTCTGGCGCCGTTGCCGGGGACTCCACTCTTCAGGATAGGGGAGTTGCATGCTATCTTTTACCTTTGCTTTTTAGTCTTGTTAGTTTACCTTTCATTTTTGCTTTAGTTCCTCTTATCAAAAATCACAAAAATAGTTATCTTGCTTGCTTGCTACTATGGGTTCCACCAAGAACACCAAGTTGTGTGACTTCACTAGTCACAACAACGATGACTTTATCAGCACACCTATCACTACACCTGCCACTTCAGCACCTTCATATGAAATTAAACCTGCTTTACTTAACTTAGTCATGAGAGAACAATTCTCCGGTGCTGGAGATGATGCTGCTTTACACTTGAACAACTTTGTTGAACTTTGTGATATGCAAAAGTACCAAGAAATAGATGGTAATATTGTTAAGCTTAAGCTTTTTCCTTTCTCCTTGAGAGGAGGAGCTAAAATTTGGTTTCAGTCTTTGCCTAGAAATAGCATAGATTCATGGGACAAGTGCAAAGATGCTTTTATCGGAAAATACTATCCACCTACTAAAATTATCCAACTTAGAAGTAACATAATGAATTTTAAACAATTGGATAATGAACACGTTGCCCAAGCTTGGGAACGTATGAAGTCTCTTATCAAGAACTGCCCTACTCACGGTTTGACTACTTGGATGGTTATCCAAACTTTTTATGCAGGCTTGAACTTTACCTCGCGGAACTTGTTAGACTCGGCCGTAGGAGGAACTTTTATGTCAACTACACTTGGTGCTGCCACAAAGCTTCTCGATGAGATTATGACCAACTATTCCCAATGGCACACCGAACGCGCTCCAACAGGTAGGAAGGTAAACTCTGTCGAGGAGATTTCCTCCCTTAATGAAAAAGTTGACTTGATCATGTCTTTACTTTCGAAGCAATCTACTGTTGATCCTCGTGATGTTCCTTTAAATTCTTTGATTGCTCAAGAACAAGTAGATGTGAACTTTATCTCTAGAAACAATTTTAACAACAATGCTTATAGGAGTAACTTTGGTAACAATTCTAGACCGTTCCCCTCTAACTCTTATGGGAACAACAATGCTTATCCTAGTACCAAGAACTCCAATACTGAACTAGAGACCATGCTTAGAGATTTCATCACTACCCAAAAAGCCTTTAATAAGAATGTAGAAGAGAAACTACATAAACTAGATGATCTTTCTTTTAAGGTAGACCACTTAGCCAATGATGTAAAATTGCTAAAAATTGAAACTTCTCCTCTTAAGGAGAGGGAAGTCATCCCTATTAATGCTACTCAAGTACAAATTAATGAAAATATTAGGATGATGGCTAAGCTAAAAGAAAGATGGGCTAGAGAAAGGGAGGAAGAGGAAAGAATTAAGAGCCTTCCTACCCACCACACTGTTGCTACTATCCCAGTTAGTGAGGATGTTCACACTCTTAGCACCCAATGTACTCCTGGTCCCAATGGACCTATTAATGGTGATGCTATGACTATAGAAGCTACCAAACAAGTGAACCTTAAGGACACCACTACTACTTTACTTGATGCTCGTGACCTTGATTTTGATAATTGCACTCTTACCGAAGTTATTGATTTCCTTCACAAGATGTCTAGAGATCCCTGCACTAGCACGCTTAACCTTGCCTTCACAGAGCATATCAGTAATGCTCTCATCAAAGCTAGGGAGGATAAACTTAGAGTAGAAGCCTCCATACCTAGAAAGCTAGAAGATGGTTGGGATCCTATGATAAAAATTTATTTGAATGACTTCTCTTGTTATGCATTATGTGATGTTGGTGCTAGTACCTCTGTTATGCCCAAAAGGATATATGATATGCTTAAATTGAAACCTTAAGATTCTTGTTCTTTTGGTGTTCGTCTCATTGATTCTTCCATAAAGAAACCTTTGGGGAGGATCGACGATGTTCTTATTGTTGTCAATGATAATTATGTGCCCATTGATTTCACTATTATGGATATTGAATGTGATCCTTCATGTCCAATTATTTTGGGACGTCCCTTTTTGCGCACCGTTGGTGCTGTCATTGACATGAAAGAGAGTAATATAAAATTTCAGTTTCCTCTCAAGAAAGGGATGGAACACTTCCCTCGTAAGAAGGTCAAGTTACCTTTTGAGTCCGTTGTACGGGCTAGCTATTCTTTTACTCTTGATAAAACTTGATCTATGCATTATGCCTAGCTTAAAGGCATAAAAGAAAGCGCTTTTGGGAGGCAGCCCACATGAATAAATTTTTTGCTTTTGTTGTGTCTTGATGTTGTTTACTGCTGTAGCATCATCATTGTATCTTTGCTTTTCATATTTGTGCCAAGTATAGCCTCTGATTGCTAGAAAGTTCAAAAGTTGTGAGGTGCTGTCCAGGAAACAGATTCTGTCCTTGGATAGAAAAATTCGTATAAAATCACCAGATCATCTTTTTGGTCTGACTTTTTTTGACAGTGTTCTCTATATAATTGTCTTTCGTGCGTCAGTTCTGAGTTTTTTGATTTGAGTTGCAGAAGTATCCCGAACAGATCAATTACTGCCTGATGTTCTGTTTTTCACAGATTCTGTCCTGTTTTGCCTTACCTTCACTTTGCAAATTAAGAACTTGCTTTTTCTTTGCAAAAACCTTTTGGCAATCTTGAGAAACAGTAGAACTTCAAGAATATCCTTATTTCCAGCAAGGTATAATTATTTTATTAAGGGTACTAACCTCGCTAATCAGATTATGATGAGTTATGTATGAAGGGAGTTTTCAAGTGTGCGAGGGAAGATGATAAAAAGATTCAGGAGTGTCAAGCGCTCAAGCTTGGGGATGCCCCCGTGCACCCCCAAGAAATATTCAAGGAGACTCAAGCGTCTAAGCTTGGGGATGCCCCCCGTGCATCCCCTTCTCCATCAACACTATCAGTTCGTCTTTCGTTTCGCTATATTTTTATCACTTCATGTGTTATGTGCTATGCTTGGAGCGTCTTGCTTTTAGTTTTCTTTTTAGTTTTTCATAACGAGTCGGAACCCATCATTCCTTTATGTGGGAGAGAAACACGCTCCACCTCTACCTAGAACATTACATAGAATTTTCATGTCTATCCATGCTGTGTGTGTTCTTTGTCTTTTAATAGCTACTATCATACTCTGCTCTTAGTATTCATGCTTATCTTTTCAAGAGCTTTTATTTAGTTGGTTGCTTGAACTCTCTTTAATTAGCATGCTCACCTTATTAAGAGAGTTTGCTTCCGTTGCATTGGTTAATGTGTCTATGATAAAGATGCTACTTTCATGATGGTGCTTAGTAGTTCAGGTTTTCTTTTGGTTAATCTCAAATAGCTGGGGGGGTTCCCATTGTGTTATTGGAGTACCAACTTGGTTTGTTTGCCTATGATGTGGTATGGTTTAGTAATATCTTCCTTCGAGAATTTATTTTGATTGACTTGGCGTATGCTCACGCATATTCAAGACTGTAAAGAAAGTCTGTCAAGCCTTGATGATCTTTTATTTCTGAGTAGCGATATAACTACCATGCCTGATTCAATATTGCTTTGTCGCTCTGCATGATTATGACCGTCATTGCTCTCTTAGTTGGTCGCTCCCAGTCTTTTGCTAACCTCCACCTGTACTAAGCAAACTAACCATGCAATACATAGCTCATGGGAAAGTAGCCTAAAAACTATTGTGGTAAAGAATATGTTGCTTATGTATCTTATTTCTTACAAGTTGCTTGCTGAGCGGTAACCATGTTTCTAGGGACGCCATCAACTATCACACTTTGTTGAATATCATGTGAGTTGCTATGCATG
Source organism: Secale cereale (assembly GCA_902687465.1). NCBI lineage: Eukaryota > Viridiplantae > Streptophyta > Magnoliopsida > Poales > Poaceae > Secale > Secale cereale. The sequence goes on along the minus strand of LR738715.1, from coordinate 577,746,148 downwards.
TTCGTCTTGTCTGAAGTAAGGGTGATTTACCGTGGGTTGAATAACTATGCATATTGTTAAAGAAGAACATTGGGCCGCCAACCAAAGCCATGCATCATGGTGGAAGTTTTAGCTTGGACCTTAATCCTCAATCTCTCATGAGAATATGCTTATGCATTAAAGAGGAGTCCATCATCTATTTTGTATGTTGTCCCGGTATGGATGTCCTCAAGTTGAGATCTATCAAAAACGAGAAATCAAATGCGATCTATCTCCTTGGACCTTTGTACAGGTGGCATAGAGGTACCCCTTTGTGACACTTGGTTAAAACATATGTAATGCAATGATAACCCATGGGGATCCGAGCTAATTAGGACAAGGAGCGAGCACTATTGGTATTCGATGCATGAGGCTTGCAACTTATAGGATGTTTTATACATGACACATATGAAGTGCTACTACCGTTGACACAATTGCTTCCATGTTTTCAAAATAAAAGGCTTTAGCACTTATCCTTTCTTTTACTTTTATGTTGAAGCACCAACTACTGAGAGCATGATTGTCATTCTGAGTGTAATGTGCATTGTCCCAAAGTAGCATTGTCTTTTGCATGATTGTGATATCGTTTATTCTGAAATGATTGTATCTAGTCATCACTTAAACCTTGAAGGTGCCCCTGCATTTATGTTTTGCATCACTAAAGGGGGCAAGCTAGATATCACTTTATCATATTTGCACATCATGTTCATTGCAAATCTTTTTGATGTTTCAATTTCATGTTGTAAAACTTTCAGTCATTTGTGATTTTCTCTCGAGACAACTTAATTACTTCAGAATCATTGTCTCAGTAAGCTTTTGTCATATGACTATGAGAAAGTCCTATATGGTTAATAGCATGTCACCACAGAAATTATTCTTGTTATCATTTACCTACTCGAGGACGAGCAGGAATTAAGCTTGGGGATGTTGATACGTCCAAAACGTATCTATAATTTTTTCTTGCTCCATGCTACTTTTGGGTGATATTGCTATGATATTCATACACTTCCATACACTTTTGATCATATTTGGACTAACTTACTAATCCAGTGCACCCCAGTGCCAGTTTCTGTTTTCGGCTGTTTTTGTATTTCAGGTTTTCACGTTTCGAGAACTGCCCAGAAAAATCCAGAAAAATTATATAAAAAATCAGAGATCCGGAAACAACACTGCGTCCGAAGGGCAGCCTGGGGGGGGCCACCAGGGCTCCAGGCGCCCTGGCGGCGCGCCCCCCCGGGCCGCGTCGGGGGGGCGCCTGGCCCCCCCGAAGCCCGTCCGGTGCCCCCCTTTGGCATATATTTAGAGGGACCTCCAAAACCCTCAGAACGAGGAACTCTTTTCGCGATCCCATCTCTGTTCCGCCGCCGCCGCCGCTTCCAAGATCGGGAGCACCAGGAGAACTCTTCCCGGCACCCTGCCGGAGGGGAGGATCACCACCGGGAGCTTCTCCACCACCATGGACGCCTCCCGAATGACTCGTGAGTAGTCTCCCTTGGACCATGAGTCCATGACCAGTAGCTATGTGATGTTCTCCTCCCGTTCTTGTGCTTCACTAATTAGTCCTCGTGAGCTGCCCTACATGATCGAGGCACCTATGTAATCCTTATGCTGTTGCTATGTTGAGTTTGCTGGGATCCGATGGATTATGAGATTATGTTCAGATTGATCTTGAGTAATATATTTGATTCACCTCTTTTATATTTTAGTTCATAAGTAATTCTTGCATGTTCTCTGTTGTTACTTATTGCTTTGGCCGAGTAGTAGGTAGTGACTCCAAGAGGGAACATTATGCTCGATTGTGGGTTCATGCCCCTCGATGACTAGCTTGAGTGATAGAAACATGAGTCTAGGGGATGTGCTGTTGCCACAAGGGGGAAAACAACGGTGCTTGTGCCCGCGGGTGCAAGGATTGTTTACTTTACGCAAAGTTCTTTTAATGCAGTTGTCTGTTGCATTGAGTTTACACTATGGGTGGGACTCGCAACTTAATACCAGCGAGATGTTCTGGATAGATATCTCAAGGTGGATGATTAGTAGTAGATATTGATGGATTTCGGTCTACTTACTTTGGCGTACCGCCCATGCTTTGAACCTCAACCTTTCTTGCAATGTAGTCATCATTGGTTTGCGTTCGTGGTCCTGTCAATTGACCAGCTGTAATTTGTTTACCTCACATAGCTGTTTTATCGTCTTTTGGGAGAGAGACATCACTAGTGAACATCATGAGACTCCGGTCCATATTACCATCATTGATCACATCCGCTATTTACTTTTCGTTATTTATTTACTATTGCAAAAACTATCTATCACTACTATCATTGCTTTTGACCCTTTGTGAACTACAAGGCCGGAGAGATTGACAACCTCTCTGTACTCGTTGGGAGCAAAGTTATTTGTATCTGTGTGCAGGTCCACGTTGGTTGCTACTAATCTGGCGCCGTAGCAATTGACACCTACTTGTTGAACCTAGGAGTCTCTGGGGAATCGATCCTTGGCATCTTTGCTAGGGGAAAACACTTCTACTTACTGCATCTTACACCTTCCACTTGGGGTAACCAACGAGGGGTTCGAGGCCCATCAGTCTCTCTATCACAAACACACCCTCTCGCCCTCCCCATGCGTCCATGTTCTCCATGTGTCCCTCTCGACCTTTGTTCCTTGTTGGCCAGACCTCTATTGGACATGTGCTATAGGGGTGTCTCTCTCCGTTGCAAACAATCACACACTAGCTATCTTCGTGTATCTCCTCGCATCGCTTTTCTATCTCGGAGATGCATGCGTGATATGTTCCCCTAAGAAACGAAAACACACACACACACACTCTCTCTCTCTAATTTATTTTTTTGTCACTTTCTCTTTCACACACATACTCTTTTTGCACACTTACTCATTCTCCTTCACACACACTTGATCCCTCTTGACTTAGGCACTCTCCTCGGGCCATAGCATATTGATTTATGGAAAAGTCAAACATCACAAAGTTTGACCAGGTACGTGGAGAAAAACGATTACATATGGAAGGGCAAACATATACCATTAGATTCACCATGAGATGTAGTTTCGTATGATGTTTCTTTGGTATTGAAGATATAAATAACATTTGTGTAAACCTGATCAAAGTTTCCAAAGTTTGACTTCTAAAAAAATTACATGCACTCCATTATCGAGCGGATGGAATATCTCTTTCCCCCTCTCAGTTATCTGACGCACCACTCAGCCTTATCGGGGCTCCTCAATCTCTCTCAAACTTTATATCTCCTTGGTTCACACATACACATGTCTCGCTCGCGCTATACATATAGACCCATCCAACACTCTCCGCCCTTGTTCTCTCTCTATGTGACATGCACCCGCCTAATAAGTACCATAACCCCTCACTCCATCATAGGCGCAAGCACTCCCCCCTAAGTTTGATTATCTCTCACTAGCAATCAGGAACACACGTATTGTCTCCTTCCATCCATACATTTATCTTGATATCTCTCGGGGTATCTTCTATCGCGCACACACCTTGTCACTCGATCTCCCACCCATGTAGTCCCATCATGATCTCTAGGGGATCTCTCTATGACAAACATACACTCTCTCCTCCCCATGTCTGCATTTTCTCCATACGTCTCTCTCGACCCCTCTCACTTGTTTGTCAGACCCCTCTTGGCCATGTGCTAGGGGTCTTGCTCTCTCGGTTGCAAATAACCACACACTATCTCCTCACCTTGCTTCTATTATCGAAGATGCATGTGTGATATGTTTGCATAAGACACACACGTTTTTCTCGACTTTTATTGAGTCTTGTCCATGTCTCTTTCACACACGTTTTTCACTCACTCTTTCTATTTCTCTCTCTCTCTCCCTCTCTAGTTCTCTCTCTCTCCCTCTCTAGTTAGGGACTCTCTCACGTCCATAAGCATATGGATGTTTTGAAAAGTCAAACATCTGAAAAGTTTCACTAGGTATATGTGGATAAAAACATTTACATCTGGAAAGATCATTAGATTCATCACAACATGTAATTACTTCATACTATCATTTATCTTTGGTATTGTAGATATAAGTAATTTCTTTATAAACTTGGTCAAAGTTTCAAAAGTTTGACTTATTAAAAAATGTTGAAACTACATTATCGAACGGAGGGAGTAACTCTTTCTCTCTCTCTTCTATCTCTCACGGGCCTCCCCTCTCACACGAACACACTATACCGACGGATTATACGCTCACTGTATCAGCGTATAGCTCCGTATATTGTTTAGTTGACCGGTCAACCAGTCCACATGCTGCCTTGTTAGCTCGTGTTCTGTATCTTCGTCTACTGGCCCATGTGGCAGTGGGTGAAAATAAGTAAACTAGAGGCCCATCTGACACGCGGTGAAGTACGCAAAGTTGAAACCACTCGGGGTAGCACCCCGCACGCTAGTAAATTGAGGGCGCATTGAGGACACACTTCTTCCGCGTGGAGGATGCACTCGTGCATAATTCACCACTGTGCGGCGGCATGCACAGAAGGACGCACTCGCGCACACCTAGCACACAACACACACCAGCACACGTGTACACCAGCGTCGCCGCCAGTTGAGATGGACGGCGAGGCAGCCAACAAGCGGAGGCGGCTCGAGCCAAAATGCATCCGGTGAGCCTAGACTTCATCAGCAGCCTCCCCAACGACATGCTGCTCGTCATCATCGGCCTCCTCCCCACCAAATGTGCTGTGCGGACCGCCCTGCTCTCCCGGTGGTGGCGCCTCCTCTAGCGCCGCGCCCCCTCAACCTCACCATCGACAGCTGCCTCTGCAACGAGGATTGCAAACGCATGGCCGCAGTCTCGAAGATCCTTTCATTGCACCCTGGGCCAGCCAGACACCTTGACATCCGCATGTTCAGTACCAACTGCAAGGTCCAACCCAAGTTCGACGAGTGGTTCTTATCCCCCGCCCTAGATCTGCTCGAGGAGCTCAGCTTTGAAGCTGGACGATGTCGCTCTCTACCGTCGTCCATGCTCCGCCTCGTGCCAACGCTGCGCCGCGCCAGCTTCAGCTCCCGCTATCTTCCCCAGATTAATGTCGCGCCCGCCCTTCTTCTCCCTCAACTCAAGATGCTCCACCTCTTCGATGTTGTCATCTTGAAGAAGGCTATGGAGCACTTGCTCCGCAGCTGTACTGTGCTCGAGTACCTTCGTCTTGAGCAGATCCACGGGTTCATTAGCCTCCACATCGCCTCGAGGAATCTCCGATGGATTTATGTGTCTTGTTGGCCCCACAACAAGGCATCAATTGGGAAGAGATCACTCCAGATGTTCCACATTATGGTAATTGAGAATGCGCCTTTTCTTGAGAGATTGCTTGTATCGGATCTAGAAGGTCCAACAAAAATCGGGGTCATTAACGTGCCGCAATTGACAGCGTTGGTGCACTCGTCTGCCAAATTCTCCGAACTCTTTATTGGATCTGTAATCGTTCAGGTACAACACTCATCTTCTTCTCCGTCTTCTTGAAATTCACATTTTTAAATTTCTTCTTGATGTATTTACGACCGTCTTCCAGAAAATGATTCCCACAAGCTTGACCCAGTCTATGCGTACAGTGAAGATCTTGGCAATAAAATCTATCGGCCCGAATCTGGATCAAGTTGTTGGATTCCTTACATACTTTCCATGCACGGAGAAGCTTCTGATCGAGGTGAAACTTCTTTCCTATTAGTAAACGATAATCACAACGTAGCTCAAATTTTTCGTAATTTTCCCAAATTACGATGACAAGTGTGGTGTTCAAAACTGCATCTACGCACTGCACCAAAAGAAATGTTTTTAGTATTTTTTCTCACGTGATCACCTGCACCGTTTTTTTGTTGTACTACTATAGTAGCCTAGGCTAGTCATAGTGGAAAGTAACTTAGACTACTCCAGTAACTCTATGGTTACCCTAAGAGCAAGTACTACCTCCGTCCTGGTTTACTCTTCCTATTTTGTAGTACCAAAATTTGACCATAGATTTAACTGACAAAATATTAATGCATGTCACTAAGAACTATATCGTTGGATTCGTATTTGAACATAATTTCAAATGGTGTAATTTTTAGTGACATGCATTGGCATTTTCTTACATAAATATATGGTCAAAATTTTATACTAAATAAGAGGTAGTACAAAAGTGGGCTATAACGGCCCACCACTATGTTGGCCAAAACACGTGCCAAACTCACTTGTGATGCATTTGGCATCGATGCCCCTCCATTGCTCACCTGGTGCCCCAATCTGGATCACCTACTTTGCTCCGGTTCCAAATTAACTCACGCAATGAAAAAACACTTGCGTGGGAGAGAGAGAGAGAGGACTGAGGCAATAAAACACTTGTTTGGGAGAATGAGAGGCTGGTGTAGTTGGTTTGTTTGATTTGTTTATACATGTGGGCCTGTGTGCACAGCGGTGCCAACTCTCTCACATCATGAGAGCGGTGTCAAAATCTTTTAATTTGACATCGATGCATATTATGTGGCATACTTTTGTGAAATATGGCATCGGCCACATAGTGGAAGGCAACAAATGCCCAAGCTCTTCACGTACTCCTAGGTAAATGAGAGGAAAGAGAGAGAGAGAGAGAGAGAGAGAGAGAGAGAGAGGGAGAGAGAGAGAGAGAGGGGGAACGAGAGAGAGTGAAAAATATCATTAGCCAGCCAACCCTAGCGTATGAGCGAATGATATTGGTACCTCTGGATGACACGGCAATCTTATACATCTAGCTGCTCTAATATGTTCTCTTCTTTTGCAGATAAAAAATGACCCGAAAGTGGAAAATGTGCTGCACTATAACAATCTCATCGAATGCCTTGATCTCCATCTTACAAAAATTGATTTGATCGACTATCGGGGCAGCACATCTGAGATTAAATTGGCCAGGTTCTTTGTTCTGGAGGCAAGTGTGCTCAAGGTAATGAGGTTTGGCATTCTCTGGCGCAACAATGAATGGCGTGATGATCACCGCAAGCGTCTAAGCCTAAATGACAAAGTCTCCGCAAAAGTGGAATTTGTTTTTGAAACATCAAGTGGCCAGAGACTCGAAAACTTATTTTCCCATTAGTGACTTGTCAGGGCGGTGGATTTTAGTTTGTACGATAATGCTGCATCCACCTAAAGTAACGAAAGTTCTTACGTAAACTTCCTAGTAATTCCCTCTTCGTAGGTGCAACATTACTCCTAACATTTGTAATATCAGTTTGAAATTTGTAATATTGCCGTGTTCTATTCCTGCATTTTCAAAATCCTGCGAATCAAATAGGTCCTGAGTTGGTGATGATGTTGTGGCTGCCATCTTTCACCAATAGCCGTCGGATCTAGATCTGACGCATACAAACCAAACTTCTCCAGTTTTGCAAAATGCCCGCACTTGTTCCCTATTTACAAACAACTCCTTGTCTCTCACAATCAGCCTTATCTCCTCCCCACCACATCTAGAAGGCCATGGAAAAATCTGGCATGATGGCCGCTGCCGGCGCCGTCCACCCCCCAATCTTGGTGTTCCGTGCAATGCACGGGCATCTACGCACGGGAAATTATGTCGAACACGGCTAGTTGTAAGCAGGCTAGGTCTATAGCCATGATGATAGTGACTGCAGACGCTGAGGCTGACTATGGTATGCCGAACACGGCGCCTATACTCAGGTGTCATCTCCAGCGTAGGGTCTTGTCACTTCACCGCGAGGAGCAGCACGTAATAATTTGACCAACGGGTAGTACAGTGCTACTACATTGGTAGTACTACTACTACTAGTACTAGCACCACCGTCTGGATTTAGTAGTACTACCACGTCCATATGGATTTAGTATTTGACTAGCAATATCTAGTAATGCATGTCACAAAAAATGTACTACTCCCTCTATAAATAAATACATGGTGTATTGTTTTATTCCTATCGACGATATAACTTAATGTCTTTTTGCTACATAATATGATTACATGCAATTAACTAACCACTGCATGTGATGCTTGGTAGTCTCAAGTCATTGAAAGCATGCACGGGCACGGAGGGGGACGCAACTTCATTGACTTACTGCACCTGTCTTTGGGTGTATGACACGTGGGCCCAACGAGTGGCTGGCCAACCTGTCATACACCAAAGGCAGGTGCAGTAGAGGGGCGAGGAGTAGATGGCCAACACGCACGTGAATTCAATGCAGTCTGCACTTCTCATATAAAGGCTCCCGCCAGTCCAATCTACGAAAACCTACGCACCTACGCACCCAAGGGCAAGTGTGATCACTCCAATCGCAAGATCAGTTGACTAGAAGCTAGACCCATGGAGGCGATGAGCACGAGCATCAGCCGGCTGTGCCAGATGGTCCACGACGCCGGCCTGTGGCCCGACACCGAGGAACGTCTCTAGGCAGCGCTTAAGGCCGCCAGGGCGAGTGGCCGCTTGGACGACAGCTTTGTCTCCTGGTTCGACGAGGTCCTCGTCGGCTTCCTCGACAAGTTCACCATCGTCAAGAAGCTCGCGGACGACCTTGACGTACGCCTCCAGCCCACGTGCCCAGGCTCTGCGATACTTGCCACCCTCAACGGCCTCTATGGTGACAACCTCTTTGATGCACTGGTGGCCCTACGACTGCCCGCCGTCGTGCCGGAGAATGTCCACCTCGAGGTCGCGCTCGTCGCGCAGCGCCTGGCGCAGCAAGACACCATCGACATAATCACCCACGTCTACGCGCAAATCGTCCACAAGGACTACTACATGCAAGAGGAGGACGATAGGACGCTAGCCTTCTTGGACTGCAGGGCATCCTTGGACGGCATTGTTCAGAAGCACGTTGAGCTTGCTGCCAACGCCGCTGCTCCTCACATGTCGGTTGGTGACCCGGTGCACTAGGGCGTGAGGATGTTGTTGATGGATCCGTATGTATCTTTATCTTTCCATCAAATCCATGTAGTAGTATATGGTACTACTAGTAATTATCTTACCTTTCGCATCAACTTCATAATTTTCCTACATACTCCATGCATGAACCGCGCTAGAACCAAACTTCTCATTACTCTAGGGAAAATCTTTATTTCTATCTATCGGTCGCGCCATGGAGCAGAACCAAATTTTACAAGTTACAAGTTCAAAAGGAAAAGCCAGCCGTGTTCTCGTCGCACCCCCACACGGTTGGTCCGGCACGCTGATCAAGTGGGAATGCGTGCTATGTTGCATTTTTCACTTACAAGTGGGACCGCAGTTGAGCAAACTGACTATCAGCAAACCCCCACCCCGCCCATCGCGCGATGGTTGAGAAAACAGGAGGGAGAAGAGATGGCTGTAGCATGGACTCCAAGAAAATTGGTGTCGGATGGGACTCGTGTGGGTGGCGTGTGCCGTACTGCTAGACATGAATGCTAGTTTTGGCCCATGCCACCCCACTATATCGAGGTGCTAGTTATGTAGAACAAATTTCCCGGAGTCTGTGCTCAGCCCTCCTCTATCTCTCTTCTCAGCCAGCCAGCAGATGCGCAGAGCCCATCGTCTGTTTGCTCATATGCGGTCCCACATGTCAGTGAAAATGCTAGAGGACCCACTGAACCTGCACATCTTTCACCTCAACGTGCTGGTGATGAAAAACAAATCCAATAAAGATGTTCAGTGGCCTCTTTTGGAGTTACTCAAGAGTAGTAAGATTCTATTTACAGTTTAACCCAAGATGCACATCACGTGTCTTCAACTACCACTCTATTTTCTTGCATGACACGACCTGGATGCTGGATGTCCCACGTGTTGGCAAAAGGAGGAAGAACTCGACCAAATCTTCGGTTGTGCTCTCGGATTAGACTAGTTGTGCTAACTTAAAATTTTATTGTGTAGAATGGATGCAAGTTTTGGTATTGGGAAGAAGAGTACAACAATATATTGATAGAGCACAATTTAGTAGATGTTCTAGCACTTTTAGCTAGCATAGAGGCTAGAGATGAGACTAGTGCACTTGTTGATAGAATAGAGGCTAGACACGTCTACTTCTTTACACTCGAAGAAGAAAGAAGCAGGCAGGATTGAGCCTCCACAGATCAACAATGAATGTATCGAGAAGGCACTAATCCAACTTACAGGAGCAGTTATGGAAGTTGGATATCTTCTAAAATGTATTCTTGTGGTTCTTGTTTTTCTAGTCAAAATTTTGGTGATGTATTTCCATGTACCAAAAAATCAATGATGAAAAAAAGATATGTGTTTGCAAAGAAAAATGTACACGGCCGGGATGCATCCGCGCGTTCGGTGCACGACCACCGCATCCGAGAAATGGCCCGGACATGACCCCATTGCCCTACCAAAACGGACAGAATCCGGGCAAAGCGGAGGTCCGTTTGGGGTTGTGCATTGGAGTTGGCCTTACAAGTGGGACCGCAGTTGAGGAAACCGACTATCAGCAAACCCCCACCTCGCCCACCGAGCGATGGCTGAGTTAGAGAAACGACGAGGTTGAAGTGATTGTCGTAGCACGGACTCCAACAAATATGGTGTCAGATGGAAGTCGTGCTGGTGGCGTGTGCCGTACTCCTGGACGTGAATGCTTGTTCTAGCCCATGCCACCCTACTACTCCTACTACTTATAGTAGTAGTATCGAGGATTCGAGGTGTTGGTTACGTACATCAAACACATTAACATATGGCCCACCTCACACTGTGGCCAAATTTCCTGGAGTCTATGCTAGGTTAAAAAGTGTTCTTTGTTAGGATGGGTGGCTGGTCTCAAGTTTAAAACTTGTTGTATTACGTACGTAGACGTAGAGATAGTGCAGCATGTGAAGCTAGTACAAATAGTGTACTATTGTTGATTGGCCTCATCCGATAACCTGTTGCAAGGCACATACAATTATGCATTCGGAAAATATATTTTTCCTCGTCGCAGCACCCACTCAGAGAAGCGACTCGAAAGCCATTCATAAATTTAGTAAGTTTATCACATGCACATCATTTTATTACCTACAACAGGTCATCAACCCACAACGACAACAAGGATACATTATAAATACTAAAGTTTTCATCACACAACATATAACAAGCAATTAAATGAACTTCTACTCAACCAATCCTCGGCGTTGGAAACATTTGCTTTGAACCACAAGTGATTCTCTGGGAAAAGCCAACTAGTGTCAATCTCGAGACCAATGCATGACTGATCATCCAGGCTAAAGCAGTCTACTATATCACGACCAGGGTAGGGAACCACCGCAATGCCCGACGTATAGATACAGTTGCTTCTCATAAATGGTAGTAACGTTGTGTCAACAGCAGTTGGATCGCCTTTCACCATCATTGGATAGTTTTGTCCAAGGAAGAGCGAGTTTGCTCCAAGACTATGAATAATGTACCAGGGAGAAGGCATTGGCGCTAGCAAACTAGTATCCATCCCAAATACCATGCAACGGGTGCTGGAATAGGTCCGGAGAGTGCGACCATGGGAGACAACACCTGCTCCATCAGTAGTAACATCAGCACTGGGCTGTATACAGACAAGAAGTGGTGATCCATTGGAATTAGTTGCCAGCCGCCAGTGAGCATATGGGCCCTACTCGTCCTCATGCTCGTGATCATCACCATCGTCATCTCCCCCTTGCTTATAATTTTTTTCAAATATAGGTGGTGGAATGTTCACAAGACCTTAGAAACACAAGAAGAAGGTTAATTAGTAGAGAAGGGAGACTTGCTAACTTGCATGCATGTGGATGAAACAATTATAATTACGGTGGAAGACAAACGTACCGAAACTACAAGGATCCCATGCAAAAATAGTGCCATGAGTGGTGGCAGCAAACACAGAACCCTCGTATTCAATTGCATCACAGTACACATCCGTGTAAAGAAACTGATTTTTGAGCAATATCCATCCAGTCGAACCACGAAGGATGGCAACAAACTTGTCGAAGATAGCAACAACTTGATAGTTCTTGTAATTCCAAGAGCTGTTGGGAACTCGAGAAATTGCTATCTTCTGTAGACGACAGTCACCATGATCATATTTGACGTACGTAGATCATCTGTGTGCTCAACCTCAGGGCACTCGGAGATTTTTGGAAGTGGAATCCGCTAACGAGTGTACACATTCACAAGTTCCCACTCGCAATTGTACCCAATATAAACAACCCAATCTCTATTTGTGCCTGACCAATCCTTGCCCTCAAGCGATGGCATCTTAACATCATACGTATCATTATCAAGCGGCATCAACTTGCACAAGGCGAGGCTTCCCTCGTCCCCGCGCCAGTCAGCAGGGTCATGGCGAAGAAGATAGGGGAGATCAAACCGCTCCTGGACCCTTGGGTTCCTTGGAATGATGTTATTAGTTGAGTCGAGAATGTTCTTGAACGAACCTGCCATGCTAGCCGAGGTGATGATGTCGCACCGATCAATGAGTTCCCCCACCACGTCGTCTTTCAGATTGGGGCAAGAATAACGGGGTCGTTTCCGGCTTGTTCCCTCCATGGAGAAGACGATCGAACAATGGCAGAAGGAAGGGTGAAGGCAAATGGAGGAGGGAGGAAGAGCGTGGGACAACAGTTCCAAATCGAGAGGGAAAGGTGAAGAGTCGGTGGACGGTTGCCAGTTTGCCACAGTACACGAAGAGGCGCCCCGGCCTACACGTCCTTTGGGAAATTGTACAAAAGGGCTCGACGTCGTCTCACTGACATGTTGGAACGGGACCACATGTCAACGAAACATGGTGTGTAATTTCTCGTGCAAAATGCGATCTGGCCGCATTGGCCCGAGGTGCCGCATTAATTATCGACCTTTATTTTTTTAACATACAAATTGAGTGGATAGCTCTTGTGGTCATCACACGTGAGCGGATATATAGGTGGGCTAGGTGGGCATGCGGCAACAATCTAAGTACTAAAAGAGTTGATCTCGAAAAAAGAGTTGATCCAATGCTTGGTTTTGTTTGGATTTTCCAACTATGACCATTGGATAGAGTGAATCAATGGCTTACGTCAAAGTTATTCTCATACTATAGTATGGTATAGGAACATGGAGAGATTTGGTTGATTTTATATCGCTGAATAATATAAAATACTATGAGTGCACATGCTCCACCCCGAGGTTTGTAGCTCCTTCTTGGTCGTCAGGAATCTATGTTCTTCCACTCTTTCGTTTAAGACATGAGCTTTGTTCATCCTGTTGCCGGCACGCGGAACATCTATATGCCTCCATTTTACAAAATCACACTATATGCCTCCATGACATGCGGGACATCTAGCATCAAGGTGGAGTGTCATGCAAGAAAATGGAGATATGCAGTTCGTAAGTGAGTCGTGCACTTCGATGGCACCTAGTACTACGCAATATTTTTTCTCCTCGATGGCACGTTAATAGTGCACGTACTCAATGACAGAGAACAGGGTGGTAGCCATGGACATGGTCGGCCCTTTTTGAAGAGAGTACTAATAAATACGTAACTTTGATGTGTCCCATCAACTCGCAGAACGACGAGAAGCTTGCTTACTATGCCTTCTCCCTCGCCAACGCATGCGCGGTGGCTCGCAGCACGAGGAGAAACTTTTGCTTACAAGTGGTGGACGTGCAGCAGTTCATTTGGTGTCAGATTGCCAGAAGTAGTACCATCATTATTGTTCGACTTCTGTAAGAAGAGAAGAGCCAAGCACAAGGTCACCTACTAACCTACAGTACTACTATAGCCAAAGCTGGTCCACCTTTTTAGAGTGGTTAATTGATATATGCGGCTCTTGCAGCGGTACATCATTTAGAGCAAGTACTCTCTTCGTAGGATCAAAGGAAGTGAAACAAAAGTTGGAGTGGATGCTAGATTGCCAATTAAAACATGATTACATAGGTAAAAAAATCCTATACATTCTATCCTATGAATCAAATGACCAATGTAGGAAAATTATGAGGGGGGGTCTCTCCAACAGTGTTCCTCGGCTCGCACCTAGCATCATGGTGGTCGAACTTGGATTCATTCATCTAGTACACGGGACCACATGTCAATGAAACATGGTGTGTAGTTTCTCGTGCAAAATGCGATCTGGCCACGTTGGCCCGAGGTGCCGCATACCCGCATTAGTTATCGACCTTTATTTTTTTAATGGTGTGCCGTTCAGTTTTGAAGCACGACTAACTGGTACTGTTTGCAGAGAAAATATAAACTACTCTACCACTACTCCACCTCTAGTACTAGTAGTATAAAAAAGATATTTAGGCTGGAGCTTCAGAGCTTTCTTGCTAAGGGCTGCCCACTTGCTTCTCACACTATCACCCTCTCTCCAGATCTAAAAAAGAAGGCCTCTCTCTCCCTTCTCACCGGTGGTCACAGATCCGCCGGGGAAGAAAAGGGCGTGTAGCGTTGACGCACTCGTCGTTGGCGAGCGAGGTCACACACTAACGATAAGGCCGTCCTCTTAGACCTAGCGCCCGCGCAGGATGGCCTCCGTCCCCAAGCTCGCTGCCGTAGTGCGTGCGGAGGACGACGACCACGAGCGAAGCCACTTCCTGCCGACCCTCAGGTATGCTACATATTTTCGAACCATACCCTTGTTCTATTGCCCCATCTGCCACGTCGCTACATGTGGATCTTTTTCCACTCCACCATCTTTCCAATTTGCTATCCTCTGATCTGCTGGTCACGCAGACGAAAACCTTAATTTGCACTATTAAAGGAAACCCTACTTCATGCAGACTAATCCATCTCTGGGTTGAATAAGGAAAGGGAGGGAGACTGTACTGTCCAAGAGAGTAGGCATCGAACCCGCATCTAGGTTGAAAAGGGGAAATCAGTAGCTAAGGAACGAGTCTCGTGTCTCTTGGTTGAAGAAGGGTAGAAAGGCATGACAACGCAATAGAGAATGACTAGGTCGATCGGTTTGTTGTCCTCACATAGGAAAAAGGTGGCTAAACATAACAAAAATGGGACGTAATCCACATATGCTGCCTGGATATTTGTTGCTCTAGGCAACCATACCTCCCTCACCACTCTATGCGTCCATGGAGGTACATCGTACTGGTGCGCCCACTGTCCGAATGGGTCTCCCATGCTCTTATTGCCACTTTTTTGCTGGTAGTATAACGCCAGCGGTAAAGTCAACCAATGCTACTGCTAAAGTGATGCCACATTTAACTAATGCCGCACTCAGTCTAATGCCATCGATAAATTTAAGCAATGCCATTTAATGTCTCTGGATTATTTCAGGGTTAGCTGTTGATTGTGGATGTATTAAATATTTTTCAGCTAAGGCATTCTAATGTTGTTGCACAGCCAGTATACCAACGATGAAACTTGTTACTACCTTCAGATTTTTGCGCTGTTAATGCTTATAGATTACATACCTCACTTTCATGAGATAAGTCAATTTTTTGTACAGTGTCACCAAAATGCCAAGGCACTGATGTCATTTTATTTTGGTTAAACTGCACAAAAAGTTACGAAGACAAGAGGAAAGGTCAAGAGTGGGCACCTCATTATCTGATTGTTTTCTTTGATTCGGTTGGTCAAGTTTTACGTTTAATCGACTATAAAGATTGGGATATCAATTTTCAGGTCATCTCGAGTTTGAAATGATATATACCTTCAAGGTACATGGTTTGCAAAAAAATTATACTATCATTAGTTCATACTGTTAGTTACCTTCAGACTTTTGTATTTGGTTTAATGCTCTTGCACAACTAGTATACCAATGCTGAAACTTGTTACCTTTACATTTTGTATTGTTAATTCTTTTAGAAATCTTCCAGTGCTATAGCTTATGGAAATCTATTCAGTAAAACCATTGTATTGTACCTTGTAATAAAATAACTACTCTACTGTTGCATTAGCCACTAGATTAGTGTATATTTGTAGTATTTGCAATTTTGAATGGTGTTGCATTAGCGCATGGACATAAATAAAGTGTGGCAAGCTTTCCCAGATATGTGCTCAAGAAAACTACTACCTGTTTTTCTAAATACTAGACATTTGGGTATTTTAAACTGGACCGCGAAAACGTCTTATATTAAGGAACAGAGGGTGTAGAGTTCATTCAAATTATCCCGGTAAAGCTAGTCACACCTTTGTTAAAATTAATGCTCATTATGTTATCGGAGGAGGTCTGTAAGTTTGTCTCTAATGCCTATCGACTACATACCTGACATCATGATGTAATGTTAAGTCATTTCCTTTCAATATCTATGCAAATAGGGATGCTCGATTTTAGTGGAACTGCACAAAAAGTCCAACTGGTTCAACATTAGGAGCATGTTTTCTTCCAAACCTTTATATCCAATTGGTGGCACTATGAGCTGTTCATTAAGAAGGTACATGGTTTGCTACTATCTTGCTACTCTTTTTGTACTATCATTAGATAGTAATACTAGTGGTTTGCATGTGAATTTATTGGTAGGGTGGACCTACATTGGAGGTGCAGGACATGATTCAATGATTGGATGCTCAATTTCGGTTGTATCGATTTCACCTCTTCCATCACTGTGAACATGGATATCCTTGGTCTGATGAAGAATATGCGCTATATTTCTGCTCTGAACAAGCAAATCAATTCAGTATGAAATTTTCCAGGGAAAAACATGATTGTATCAAATTGTCCAGTGCAAAACATGACAGATGCTAAGCGGAAGAGACATGTTTAAACCGAAAATACAAGGTGGGGTATATGTTTACTAGCTGCTTGATATTTGTGCAGACAGAGATGTCTGCCCGTTCCTATTTGGCAAACACACAAAGTGACCACAATTTTGGTTGAACTGCACAAGAGAATAGTATAGTCATTGCATGTAGTGCCATTTGAAAATAGACACAGAAAGATTGGATAGTCACTTCATGGATTGCAGAAAAGTAGTATTGTACTATTTATTGGCCAACACTAGGTGCTTCATTGCTTTGGTTTGATTATACAATGGGCATCATTTTGCCTAAGTTAAAGTTTGTATTCTGAAAATAGTCTCGCCGTGTGATCGAGAGAAGACCAAACCATATTGAAGTGGATGTTCCTCCATCATGTGTGGTTCATTCTCATGGTTCCAGCTGTTGGTGAAACCACTTACGTTTGCAAGAGGAATTGTGGACTTCACAAACAAATTTGTCTTTCAGTCTGTATTGAATGTTGTCCAAGAGAAGCATCCATGTTAGTAAGAAGAGCATATGCTTTTTTTCTAGATCTTTGTTTTTGGAGCTACATATTTGTATATGATCTATGAATCATTGAGATGCATTAACATGTTGATCTTATGTATGGGAATTGCACTAGTTGGTTTTAGTTGTGGCTGATCTTTGCTTTTGGAGCTACATATTTGTATATGATGTGTGAATCATTGAGATGCATTAACAGTTCCTTATATCTATTCGCTCAGTGTTTACAAGTTACTGATCGATCACTAGCTAGCCTACTAATGCGCTCCTGGCAGTTTTAGTTGCGACGCAAGATCCGAAGTGGCAGTTTTTTGAATAAAAATGCCTACCTCTAAAGAAACTGACAAGCTGCTCTGAAGAAACTGCCAGCAAAAACATTCGGAAATGCCTTATCTCCCAGTGAATGTTCATCAATTAATGAGATCGTACACGTACACCATCAACCTGCTCGATCCTACACGTACACTATCCGACCTACTTGATCCTAAACGGATAAATAGCAGATCACGCACGTACTACCTCCTTTCCGGTTTGCAGGGCTCAATTCAAAAAATGACCTACTCGATCCTACACAAATAAATAGCAGATCACACACGTACTAGCTCCTTTTCGGTTTGCAGGGCTTAGTTCAAAAATCTCACCAACCAAGGTAGATGATGAGTGGTGGAATGATTTTTAACAAGGAGGGAGTACCTCATATGGATGATTCGAGTTCACAATTGCCTTATCTCCTAGCTAAATGCCTTATCTCCCAGCTAAAGTTCATCAACTAATGCCCTCGGCTGCGACTCATTGCATGCTGCTCCGCGTACTGGCTGCGAGCGATTTTGAGTGCCTGCATGCAGCCGGCCGCAATTAAGGCAGCTAACTAATGCGAAAAGATGTGCTTTAATTGTTGCGGGCCTTTTAAATCCGTGGAATCATTATTGACAAGGAGGGAGATGATTCGAGTGCACTCATTTGACCGTCATGCCGGCGTGCGACCCAGCGCAGACGGGATGGGACGACACAGTCATAATTTCCGTTTCTCTAGTTTTCCACGGCAAGCCGGCGCGTTAAGCCATGCCTGCTTAATTATGCATTGAATTCCGATGACCGTCGCGCTACCTTCCGCCTATAAGTACTGTTTCTCGGTCTTGTATGGTGGCACAGTGACCCAACTCACCCTATCCTCATAAGCCCCCACCGGCCCGACGTCGCTCGCCACTAGACCTGGCCATGGGCAGCCCGGCCCGACGCTGAGGTCGGGCCGGGCCTAGGCCCGCTGTTTTTGTTGTTTAGTGAAGAGGCCCGGCCCGAGGCCCGGTGTGTTTTTTGCAGTGATGGGCCGGGCTCGGGCCTGAAAAGTCGGCCCAACGGCCGGGCCGGGCCGGACTCGGGCCTGAGTTTTCTGCCTCGGGCTTGGTCAGGCCCGGCTCAAAGCCCGGCCCGGCCCGGGAGATGGCCAGGTATACTTGCCACTTATCCTCGCTCTCGCCACGTCCCCCATGCCCCCGCTCGTCCGTGATAGGCGAGGCCGAAGACGGTCACCGCCGGAACTAGTGTTCGGTCTTTCACTGGAAGGCAGACGGAGGGAGGAGGAATTCTATCGGTCTTTAGATGGCAATGTGGAGATCGATGACTTATTGGAGCGCGACCGCGTGTCGGAGGAGCAGGAGTTGTTGGAGCGCGACTGCTTGGTGGAGCAGCAGCGTATCGCCGACTTGCGCCGCCAGCGGGACATGGATCAGTAGTGCACCGATGCTCCGAGTCGCGAGCAGAGCGCCCGCAACTGGGCCGACTACGTGGAGGCCGGCGCCCAATAAATAACCCTGGAGGCTGTCGGGCACGCACGCGTTTACGACGCCGATTTTTACTACCAGCTCGTCAAGTGGGTTTCCCGCTTAGAAGCCGAAGCTTCGGTGGACCACGCCGGCATGGAAAGGGCCAACGCGCGCGAGCAACGCGCCCTATCGCACCTCTGGAAAGTTCAAGGCGAGGCGGAGGACACCGGTGCCGGCATTTAGCATGTACCACATATGGCGGCCGGCATCGTCTAGTTGGCTAAGAGTAAGTTAGTACTTGTACGCTTCTAGAGTATTAGTGGGAGTAGATAGTTAACTTGGCTATGATGGTGTTGAGTGTGGAAGTTCAGTACTCTATATGTGGATCAGACCTGTTACTTTGCTCTGAATGTTGAACTTTCCGTTTGAACGTATGGAATGGGTTGTTATTTCTTAAAATGGGTTGTATTTGTCCTCCATGGGTTTAGAGGCTGACTTGTGGGCCTACCAAGTTGACGCGTACACAATCTGGAGATGATTGTATGTGGAGAGGATGACAGCAGGGACCCGCCAAGGTCATGGCACTATGCAAGCAAGTGCCTCCTTATTTCAAGCCAATAAAAAAATGGCTCCTCCTAATGGATTTCTGACATCTGGGTCCCATGTCATTGTCAACGTAGTCAATAAATGAGAGAATTGCACAACGAGCGGCTGACACCAGGGACCCAGCAGCTTGCCCAGTTATTTTTTTGGGTTAATTTGATAAATGCCACTCCAAATCTGGTGTTTCTGAGAAATGCCACTGCAATTTCCAAACTTTGAAAAATGCCATTTTATGCCATTTCCAGGGCCATTGGCCGGGCCCCATGGGGAGGCCAACGCCATTACCACCGGACGGGTCGAGGCCAGCGTGTCCGCGCGAACCGATGGAGGGCTCGACATGGCAGCGAGAGGAGGTGGGGGCTTGTGGCCCGCCATCTTCTTCTTTCCGCCACCGCCTTGGCCCAGCACAGGCGGGGGGGGGGGGGAGCCCATCACCACCATACGAGCCCCACCCTTCTCCACAGCCAACGGAGAAATCAGCATCGAGCGCCCTTCCGAATCGCAAGAAGCAGCGACTCCCTTGTCGATGTCGAGGCCGAGGGAGAGGTTGGAGCCGTATTGGTTGAAGCCGATGTCGTTGCTCCCGACCACCACCTGCCGTTCCCCTTGCTCGGTGGTAGCCCCACCCTTAGGAGCCGCCGCCTCACCATCTTTATCCTTGAGACCTAGCTTGTTCCATGTCACCGTGTCAATTGAGTCATCCCCCATGCTTGTGTCAGAGTCTTTGTCCGTGCCGTCCGGGCCCTTGTCAAGTGTAGCTGGTGGAGGGGGGGAGGCGCCGCGCCCTGCACACCGCCCGTCTCGGCCTCCATCCGGATCGTGAAGCCTTCACTGTTGAACCAGATTTGCACGTATCCACGCAGCTTGGCCGGATCACGGCATGCAAAGCGCATCCGCACCGGGCCCAAGCCATCTAGCGACGCCATGTCCACCTCCATGGGGCGGCCAATCATCACGGTCCCCGCCATGAGACGATCGGCGCGGCGGTGCTTTGATGGAACACCCCACAGCTTGACCTAAACGCCCGACATGATCTCCGCCTTGGGCTCCTCGAGGAGGGATTCCTTGATGTCCGCCATGATGTTGTTGAGGGAAAGGAAAAGCTTGCCGTTGCGGGTCGCCATGCGCAGCATCGCCTTGTTGGGGAAGATGACGGAGAAGGCATTCTCCTCCACCGCCTTCACCTGCCAGTCCTACTCCCCCTCGAAGAGGTGGGGAAGCTCCGCCTCCAATATGGGGACTGACAGCGCTCCCGGAGTCACCGAGATGACCGCCGCGTCTGATACGGCAGGAGCACGCACCTCCGCCCCCTCCGTCTCCACGAACGGGAGGCAGAAGAACCCCTCGCCTGGGATCGCATTTCCCATGATCTGCATCAGCAGCGGGCGACCGCGCGTGGGGCAGTGCACGGACGCATGCCCCTCCTCATGGCAGACGACGCAGAGAGGCTTGAACCGGCAGGCGTTTTGGTAGTGGCCCACCCTGCCGCACTTGAAGCACTCCGACCCATCGGATTCCTCGACAGGGATTGGGGCGTCCGCCGAGCCCTTCGACGTCGGCAGCCCGACCGTCCCAGCCGGCTGCGTGGAGCTTCCCCCTTGCTGCTTCTGCTTCTTGGCGAGGGGATCCCCAATTCGCTCACCGCCAGGGGGAAGAAGGGATTCCTTCCACTTGAGCTCCTTCTTTTGTTCCAAACCTCGCCGCCTATACTCCTCCTTCTTCTTCCACTTGCGCTCGCACTCCTCTTGCTGCTTCCTTTCTTGCTCCTCGAGCCACCATGGTGGTGACGGCCCCCATCCCCCCTCGTCCGCCTGGTGAGCCACCTTCTTGGCAAGCGCCTTTGCCCGAAGGTCTTGCTCCCGCAGGCGCTCCGCCGTGGAGAGAGGAGGGTACATGGGGGGCTTCTCCACCCTTCGGGATCCCATGCAGACCACTGTCGCGAACGAGCTGGTGAGAGGAGGAGGGGGAATGGATCGGAGAAGACGACGGGCTCGATGCTCGAAGCTCCGCACTTGAGAGGGAGAGGCAGGAAACCCTAGCACGAGATCTAGGGCTCCCTTGGGCAACCACAATCACTTATATAGAGGTGTGGTTGGCTGCGCCTCCCCCGCTGCGCATGGGACAGGCCGCTCCCCAGATGGGCTGGCAGACCGCGGGCCAGAGAGGCCCGATCCACCCGCGGGAGAGCGCCGCGCCTCCACCGCAGCACCTGTGCCAGGCCGCTTCCCGGATGGGCTGGCAGGCCGTGGGCCAGACAGGCCCGATCCACCCGCTGGAGAGCACCCCTGCGTCTCCACCATGGCCGCGCCAGGGACCATGCTCCCTAGGCCCCCAGGCCCAGTCGAGGGTAAGCAGGGCGAATCCCCCAGGCCCAACAGAGGAGCCAGCCCAGCAGGCTCCACCGGCGGAACCCTAGCGGGGAGCTGCGTCGCTCGATCCTGAGGATCCTTGCCGCCGCTAACGAAGCCGACGAGCTCGCCGGCGCGAGCGACGGCGCCGCCCGCACCAGATCTCGCCGCCCCCCAGCAGGGGACGAGATCGGCCCTCAGGGCCCGCATCCACGCTCTTCGGCGGACGCCAGATCTGAGGAGGAGAGCGGCGCCCCCCATGACTACTGGGAGCAAAAGCCCGCCAGCGACCCGCCGCGTAGGAGCCCCCAAGGTCCACCGCGCGGGCCACGTAGTCTCCTACCGAGCACGCTACTCGAGCCTTCACGGCCGCTTGAACACTTACCTCGCTTGCAGCATCCTCCCCGTCGTCGTCGGATTCGGAATCGCCATCCGCCAGCACCCAGAACCGACTGCCTGAGGGAGGCGGGGCGAGGGGCCAGACGCCCGGCGAGGCACACCGTCGTGGTCGTCCGTCGCCGGCCTGGATCTCGACCCACCCGTCCTCCGCCGCGGGGGAGGGGCCCGGGACGCCGCCCGCGTCACCGCGTTCGCCCCCCCTCGCGCACTCGCTCTCCTCCCATCCAACACTTTTTTCCGTCATGGACGGCCCAAAGAATGTCATGCGGCTGCATCTCTGGCCCACCCCGGATGAAAAGCCCATTTTTTGTCATGATGTTTTTGTCATAGAAGTAGGAACCCACCACATCTATGATGATACCGGGTTTTGTCACAATTATCGTCATAGAAGTGTCATAAGTACGACATAATTTTTTTTCGTTCGGCCCAAAATGTCATGGATATGTCTTTTTTTTGTAGTGATGTATTCACTATGTGTTAATGCTTTGTTCTGGTTCTCTATTAAAAGGAGGCCTCAATATCCCTTAGTTTCCTTATGGACCCCGCTGCCACGGGAGGGTAGGACAAAAGATGTCAGATAAGTTCTTTCCATGAGCACGTATGACTATTTACGGAATACATGCCTACATTATATTTACGAACTGGAGCTAGTCTTGTATCGCCCTAGGTTATGATTATTATATGATGAATATCATCCAACAAATCGCTGATCCAATGCCTACGAATTTCCTACATATTGTTCTTGCTGAGTTACTACTGCTGTCGTTATTGTTACAACTGCTACAAAATCATTGCTATCATTGTTATCGTTACTATTGATGTTACCACTACTATCAAAACTATCATACTACTGTGCTGCTAAACACTTTGCTACAGATAACTAATCTCTTGGTGTGGTTGAATTGACAACCCAGTTTCTAATACTTACAAATATTCTTTGGCTCCCCTTATGTCGAATCTATAAATTTGGTTTGAATACTCTACCCTCGAAAACTGTTGCGATCCCCTATACTTGTGAGTTATCAAGACCTTTTTTGGCGCCGTTGCCCGGGAGCATAGCTATATTTGTTGAGTCACTTTGGATTAGTATCTATTTATCATTATGAGGAGTCTGAAGGACGAAAGAACTAAGATCTTTCCCTCAACGACGAGGGGAGGTAAGGAATTGCCATCTAGCTTTGCACTTGATTCTCCTTCAGTTATTAGTAAACTTGCAACACCACAGTCTTCTATTAATCCTGATATGTTGCAAGTAATTGATGATGCTACTTCTGCTATGAATGATGCTTATGAAGATGCTAGTACCTTGCTTGATAAGACTGTGCCATTGGGTGATTTTCTTGATGAACAACCCTCTAGAGCTGAAGATATTGAGAATAATGAAACTAATGAGGTACTTGAAATTAAAAATCTTGAAACTCCTATTAGATCTAGTCATCCTAGATATGAATTGCCTGAAGTACACGAAGGGTATGTTATGGATGAGGAGACAACTAGAGACTTTCTTGCTTGCAATGATAGAGATGATCTTAAGAAATTACTATGCAAACTGAAAGAAAAGTCTTTGAATGCTAGAACGAAATGTGATCCTAAGTTTGCTACTTCACCTATCTGTGTTACTGATAAGGATTATGAGTTCTCTCTCGACCCAGAGTTAATTACTTTGGTAGAATCTAGTCCTTCCATGGCTATGAAACTGAAACTGTAGTGGCACACCTTACTAAAAAAATGATATAGCCACCCTTTTTGCTCATGATGAGAAGATTCATTACTATTATATCCTCAAATTATTTCCATTCTCATTAAAGGGTGATGCTGAAGCTTGGTACAATACTCTTGCTCCTGGTTGTGTGCGTAGTCCCTAGGATATGATTTATTACTTCTCTGAAAAATATTTAACTTTGTGCAAATTGAAGAAGAGAATCTCCCGTAAGCTTGGGGGAGGCTTCTCCAATTTCTTAATGCTTTACATGATCATCCACTTAAGAAAAATGAAATACTTGATATCTTCTATAATGGACTAACCGTTACTTCTAGGGATTTCCTAGAAAGTTGTGTTGGTTGTGTTTTCAGGGAACAAACTGTTGAACAAGCTGAGGAATTATTGAATGTCATATTGAAAAATTAGGATGATTGGAATCTTACCGAACCACCACCTAAACCAACTCCGAAGAAGAGGGGTATCTTATTTCTCGGTCTCGAAGATATGCAAGAGGCAAATAAAAGTATGAATGAAAAAGGTATTAAAGTAGAGGATGTTAAAAATTTACCACATATTGAAGAAATTCATGGACTTGACACACCACCACCCAAGGTGGTAGAGGTAAATTCTTTAATGAAATTTGATGAAGGTGATATCCCTTAGAATAAACATCTTAGTCAATGCCTTTATGATGTTGATAACTACATTAGAATACAAGATCACTTCAATGCCAATGTCATGAAACAATTAAAATACAACTCTGGCATGATTTCTTGCTTGAGTGACTTGTTGTTTAGAATCTCCAATGATGTTAGAGGTGTAGGAAAACATGCCTCTATGGTTCAAACTCAATTAGAACAAGTTGCTCAATCTCAGAAAGAATTGCTAAATGAAATGAATAATAATATAAATGGTTTTGTTGTTAGAGTAGCAACTAGAGGAGGTAAAATGAGTCAGGAACCACTTTATCATGAGGGACACCCGAAGAGGATTGAACAAGATTCACATAGACTTAACACTAGTGCACCTAGTCCTTCTAGAAAGAAAAATAATAAGAAAAATGATAGGACTTTGCATACCTCTGGTGAAGCTGAGATAGAAAAACCTCCTGAAACTAATGATGTCTCTATCTGTGATGCTGAAACTCAATCTGGCAATGAACATTTATCTAGTGATAATGAGAATGATAATGATGCTGTTCAGAAAAATACTCAACCAGATAATGATAAACCACCAGATAATGATGTTGAGATAGAGCTTGTTGTTGATCTTGATAACCCACAACCTAAAAATAAAAGGTATGATAAAAAGGACTTTGTTGCTAGGAAACATGGTAATGAAACGGAACCGTGGGTACAAAAACCCATGCCCTTTTCACCTAAGTCAACCAAGAAAAAATATGATGAAGAATTTGAACGCTTTGTTGAAATGCTTAGGTCAGTCTTTTTGTGCACTCTTTTGACTAATATTTTAAAGATGGCCCCTTATGCTAAATATATGAAAGACATCATCACTAATAAAAGAAAGATACCGGAAGATGAAATCTCCACCATGCTTGCTAATTATTCTTTTAAGAATGGAGTGCCTAAAAAACTTGGAGATCCGGGAATACCAACTATACCATGCCCCATCAAAAGAAACTATGTCAAAAAATGCTTTGTGTGATTTAGGAGCTGGTGTTAGTGTTATGCACTTCTCTTTATATAAAAGACTTGATTTGAATGAACTCACACCTACTGAAATATCCATTTAAATGGCTGAAAAATCAATTGACATACCTATCGGTATTTGTGAGGATGTGCCCGTTTTTGTTGCAAACGTTACTATCTTAACTGACTTTGTTATACTTGAGATGCCCAAGGACAACAATATGTCGACTATCCTTGGTAGACCCTTTTTGAACAGTGCAGGGGCTATTATTGATTGCAATAAAATCAAAGTCACTTTTCATATCAATGGTAACGAGCATACGGTGCACTTTCCGAAGAAACAATTCCAAGTGAATGGTATTAATGTTATTGAAAAATCTCCGACACTCACTATTGGAAGTTTTCAACTACCTCTACCTACTGTCAAAAAGAGATATGATATACTTATTGTTGGGGATATACATATCCCCGTTGAGGTAACTTAGTGTTTTACGAAAGTTCGTTTCATGCTAATTGAAAGTGGTTGTTAATAAGACTTGATCAACCTTATTAATGGATCATTTTTCAGAGGTATGAAGTTGATGAATTTAGTAGGCACTACCTTCTGTCCCTACCTTTTATTCCCCATTTTTCTTAGTTTAATAAAAAATATGATGTCATGTTTTGTCTATTTACTGTTTTTTCGTGCAATAAAAAATGACCCAAAAACAAAAGTGCTCAAAATGCCCTAAAAACTTAAATACAAATTTTTCTGGTTATTTCTGAACTTTTAGTGCAAATACCATCAGAGAGGGTGTGCGCACTAGGTGGGCACAATCGACTTGGGCACGCCAGCAGCCCCATGCGCACCCTGGTGGGTTGTGGTCCCCACGTGGCCCCCTCACTTATCTCTTTAGCCCATGTCATCTCTTACCTCCAATTTTTTTTGACCATTTCTCTCTCTCTCTCTCTCTCTCTCTCTCTCTCTCTCTCTCGTGTTATTGCTCTGAAACCCACAGATTTCGATCACTTTGCTCGAAGCTCCGTTTTCAAAACTGTTTTGGCGGATTGCTACTTGGTATGTGAGTCTCCCATTGCTCTAGTTAGTTTTTGCATAAGTGGGTTATATTTGAATAATTAGCTACTCTTGGTGTTGTTGTAGATGGGCTTGCATGTTGAATTCTTAGAACTCTAAGTAGTTTGAATGCTCAGTATGGTATCTATGCACGCTTATGAGTACTTGCTATCAATCTTGAGAAGTTTTGTTGGCAGAAATTTTGTGTACTAAAATTTTCAGTTTTATTATTTATAGGAATAAGATGAGTTTCTTTAGGAAGTTTGCTTCCAAGAAAAATTCCAAAGGGATCATTGGGGAATCATCGGACAATGACATCCTTATTGGAAGAAGGGCGGAGGTGCGGCCGTGCGAGTGGCCACATAATCCCTTCATGGAGGGGGCGAAATTCACCAAGACTTCGCACAGTTCGCTGCAAACGATGGGTTAACCAACCTCTTGTCAGCTGAGTGTAAACAATACCATCTCCTTACAAATTCCTTTGTGAAAAAATTTCATTTTCTGAGTAGGAATAATCCCCCTGAGGTAAAATTTAACTTATATTCTGAAACCCGTCAGATACCACTCACAGATTTTTGTGCCATATGCTTGATTCCTTCTAACGGTGAAATAAGAGAACCTAGACTGGCAGAGTTCGAGGACTTTTATCGCACTCTGTCAGTGGGATATGAGAGAGGGGCATTGAGTGTCACCGCCACAAGCTTGCAGTTTCCTTCTTTGCACTATATTGCTCTATTTTATCACGAAGTGTTTACTTGCTAGAGAGAAGGTTGGTGCACTTAGGGCCCCCGATTTCGCCGTCTTATGCTGCACACTATGCGGCGATAACACTTATAGCCTAGGAGCTATTATTGCACGTCGTGTACACCTCAATTGGACCAAGGGTAAAATTCATGGGGGTATTTATGCCACTCGCTTAGTGAGTCACTTTAACATTCAGATACGCCAACATGATTACTGCTTATCCAAGATTTATTTAGATCGCCAAGCTATGGTAGACCATCAATTTATTGATGGCGAGAACACCACTATTCATATTCCTTACAACCTGGTTTTCTGTATGGATACCCGTGATATTATTGTGTTGCCTGCACCTGCTTTGTTTGATCCTATTGCAAGGGGCGAATACATGATTATGCTAGAAGACATCGTTGCCTACCGGAGCACCTAGGCAGTTGCATAGGAGGAGCCTCAGGATTGGGACGCCCGGGTGCCACCGCCACAACTCTTTGACATGGGATCGGATGGCTACTATGGATGGCGATTGCCAAGCTAGACCAAATTCCTAAGGTTGGGGTGTACGTGTTTCCACCGACATTATATTCATGTTCACACATTTCATTCTAGTTATTGGTGTTCACACTTTTTCATTGTATTATCCATGCTAGATTTATTTTTCTCGCTTTCTTTTTTTGTGTTTGGAAAACTTCGAGAAAAAACAAAAACATTTCATGTTTCTTTTTAGTTTTTCTTCTGGTTTAATTAGTTGTAGTACTAAAAGAAAACCCAAAAAGATTTATCGTTTCTTCTCTTTGTCTGTTGGGAGCTCTCTCGTGTAAATATTTTTTCTCGTTTTTGTTTTCTTTATTTTACCTTCTCTTTTCTATTTATCTTGCAATGGGAAGGGGGTGCTTTGTGATGGGTTCGATCTTGCGGTGTCCTTTCCAAGTGACAGAAGGGGCAACAAGGCACACAAATATCGTTGCTATTAAGGATAAAAAGATGGGGTCTATGCCTACATGAATAGATCTTGTCTACATCATGTCGTCGTTCTTATTGCATTACTCTGTTTCTCCATGAACTTAATATGGTAGATGCATGCTGAATAGCGGTCGATGTGTGGAGTAATAGTAGTAGATGCAGGCAGGAGTCTGTCTACTTGTCACGGACGTGATGTCTGTATTCATGTTCATTGCCTTAGATATCGTCATAACTTTGCGCTTTTCTATCAATTGCTCGATGGTACTTTGTTTACGCACTGTATGCTTTATTCAAGAGAGAAGCGTCTAGTGAAACCTATGCCCCCCGGGTCTATTTTCCATCTTATATTTCCAGATCTATAAAACCAAAAAACCAAAAATATCTTGCTGCAATTATTTTGTGTTTACTTTATTTAGCTTTTTTACTTTAGTTTTAAATCTATCTCTATCAGATCTCACTCTTGTTCGTGACGTTGAAGGGATTGACAACCCCTTTTCTGCGTTGTGTGCAAGTGTTTGTTAGTTTGTGCAAGTGCATATATTGGAGACTTGATTGTACCTCCTAGTGAATTGGTAGCTTGGTTTTGAACTGAAGGAAATGCTTATCTATACTTTGCTACATCACCCTTTCCTCTCCAAGGGAAAAATCAACGCAAGCTCAAGAAGTAGCAGGAAGAATTTCTGGCGCCATTGCCGAGGAGGTCTACATCAAGCCTACTAAGTAGTTGTCTTAAACTCTCATCTCTTGCACTTACATTATTTGCCATTTGCCTCTCGTTTTCATCTCCCCCACATCTACAATGTTTTCAGAAAAACACAAAAATATTTGCCATTTTATTTGCCTTCTTTAAATTTTTCCTTATGTCTTACTTGGTATGTTTGCTTGGCATAATTGTGTTTATTCAAATTCAAAAGAAAAGTGTTAAGGATCCTCATCCACTTGCTAATCTTTTTAAAAGATCCAATTATGATAAACCAATTCCTAGTGAGTTGAGTGCACTAGATTATCTTTATGAGGTTTTGCTTGAAATTCGTGAATCTGAAAATTGTGATGAAGTGTTAAAAGAAATTCATAAAATGATTCACGATAGCTGCTTAAATAAAAAGCATGATTGCAATGATGTTATTATAAATTCTATGAATGACAATTGTGCTAATGATATGCAAAACCCTAAACTTGGGGATGCTAATTTTGCTATGTCCACTACTTGTTGTAATGATCATGATTGGGGTGGTGCTTCTTACGATCTTGAAAATTTATTTCAACCCCATTATGAATATGAGATTGATAATAATGTTTGCAATAATATTTAAAGTGGGTTTGAAGGAATGTCAACTTTTGATCCCACTACTTTAGAGATTGATCAGTCTTATGATTTTTTGATAAAAGTGGGCTTGGAGAAGTGATGAATTTGTTCTATGTTAATCTCACTATTTTGAAAGAGTGTCAAATTTGCATGCATGTGGATCATGTAGAGAATATTTTATGTGATAGATATATTGTTGAATTTGAATATGATCCTACATGCAATTATTACGAGAGGGGGAAATATGGTTGTAGAAATCATCATGTTACTAAATTACCTCTCGTTATGTTGAGATTGCTATTGTTTCTTTCTTCTTCCTTGCAAATCCTAGTTATTGCTTGCCATGATAATTTGTTTGCTTATAAAATGCCTATGCATATGAAGTATGTTAGACATAGATGCGTTTTTCACGTGTTTTATGTTTCATGTGAGCATCATTGAAATCTGAATGCCTAGCTAAAAGGCTTCAAAGAAAAGCGCTTGTTGGGACGCAATCCAATTTTATTTTGGTTTTTACTTTTTTTCTTGCTGTTCTTGAAAAAATTTATCATCTATCCTCAGGTTTGATGTGTTTTCATGTTTTAATTTAGTGTTTGTGCCAATTAATACCTTTGGGGTTATTTGGAAGATAGTAGATTAGCTTTTTCTGGAAAACAGAAACTTCCGCGTCCAGTGTCAGAATTCTTTCTGATTGCTGGAACGTGAAAAAACTCTGAATTTTTTACTAGTTTCTAATCTACAAATTTCCCACGTTGTCCTAGTTTTTCAAAAAATAGAGATATAGCGGTTTCACCTTAAATCGCATCTTTACTGACTATTCTGTTTTTGACAGATTTTGTTTTCATTGTGTTGTTTGCTTATTTTGATGCATCTATGGCTAGTATCGGGGGGTATGAACCATGGAAAAATTGGAATACGATAGATATTACACCAATATAAAATAAGAATGAGTTCACAATAGTACCTACAAGTAAGGTTTTGCTCTACTAATGGATCTCACGAGTTTTGTGTTGAGTTTTGTGTTGTGAAGTTTTCAAGTTTTGGGTAAAGATTTGATGAACTCTGGAATAAGGAGTGGCAAGAGCCTAAGCTTGTGGATGCCCAAGGTACCCCAAGGTAATATTCAAGGAGAACCAAGCATCTAAGCTTGGGGATGCCCCGGATGGCATCCCCTCTTTCGTCTTCAATCCATCGGTAAATTATATTTTTTATTCACCACATGGTATGTGTTTTGCTTGGAGCGTCTTGTATGATTTGAGTATTTTCTTTTTAGTTTGCCACAATCATCCTTGCTATACACACCTTTTGAGAGGGACATGCATTAATCGTGAATTTATTAGAATACTCTATGTGCTTCACTTATATCTTTCGAGCTAGGGTAGTTGCTCTAATGCTTCACTTATATCTTTTTGAGCACGGCGGTGGTGTTTATTTTGAAGAAATTGATGAACTCTCATGATTCACTTATATTATTTTGAGTCTCTAAACAACATGGTAATTTGCTTGGGTTATGAATTTAGTCCTAATATGATAGCCATCCAAAGGGGGTATAATAAAAACTTTCATAAAGAGCTTTGAATATATGAGAAGTTTGATTCCTTGCAATTGTTTTGAGATATGAAGATGGTGATATTAGAGTTATGCTAGTAGTAAGTTGCGTGGTTAACGAAATAATTCTGTTAAGGTTTGTGATTCCCGTAGCATGCACATATAGTCTTCTAGTTATGTGATGAAGTTGGAGCGCGATTTATTCTTTATTCTTGGAGTTTATCATCACATGTTCATACTTCAAGGTGCATTAAACCAACAAATGCGATCAAGAGGAAACTCACGGCATGCATGCATTTGTAGACACAAGTTTTTGAGAAAATCGTGCTATGATGTGTCGCGTCAACTCGTACAACAAGAAGAAGCTTGATTACTAGTACGCCCTCTCCATCACGCATGCGCGCGGTGGCTCGCAAACGAGGAGAAACTTTTGCTTACAACAAGAAGCTCTCCCCCCCCACGTGATGGACATGCAACTGTTGATTCAGTATTGTAGAAGTAGTACTAACATTGTTCGACTTCTCGAAGACACGAAGAGCCAAGCGCAACCCGAACATGGCAGTTGCAAATGCTCGCATGAAAGTCTTATGTGTAGAGGAAGGGCGTGGTGTTGCAGTTTTGTAGCAATTATTTTCTAGTATTGTTGTTTGCGTCCAATAGGTGCCACCGTTGGATGCAGATCTTACGGCTATACTCCCTCCCTTCCCAAATATTTGCCTTTCTAAACATTTCAAATGTAATACAACATACAGATGTATGTAGACATATTTTAGAGTGTATATTCGCTCATTTTGCTTCGTATGTAGTCACTTGTTGAAATATCTAGAAAGACAAATATTTAGGAACGGAGGGAGTAGTTATCTTACGTAAATCAAATATTCCCAAAACAAACCCGACCACGTTTCTTATTTCTATTGTTTTTAATGCCTTGAGACATACTATACCTAACACCGCATGCAGCGGTCAGTTCTTTGCATGCAATCGTATTAATTAGCAAATAAATATTAGTTTCTCTCGTTTTCCTCTCCACCTTGGTCGCGGTGCACAACTCTAGTCTCTTTTTGACACGCATTTACGTTGATATGGCTTGAATCATTGAATGCCAACGAGGGGAGGGTAGCGGTTCCCGAAATGTTGAACAGTCAATGATGCATCCTCATTCAATTAGCATGCAGAGGGAATTAATTAGAGAAGCATAATGGAGCTAGCATGATGTTAATGCAACGCAGTTTGGACTCTCATATAAAAGTGCCCCACCACTCCAATCCATGTACTCCTAGTCTCTGCGCAACACTGCTCACTCCAATCCAAGACCAATACCAAGTGACCAGAAGCCACAAGCACCCATGGCGTCGATGGACGCGAGCGGCAGTCGGCTGTGGCAGATCATCCAAGACGCCGGCCCACGGCCCCGCACCGCACATCGTTTCCAGATGGTGCTAGCGACCGCCTGCATCATAGCCCTCGTCAACATCGGATTCGCCTCTCGTGTGGACGAGATGATTGTCCGCTCCATCCACAAGTTCACCACCGTCAAGAAGCACGCGGACGACCTTGCCGTACTCCTCCAGCCCACCTGCCCAGGCTCCTCTTTGCCTGCCACCCTCATCGGCCTCCATGGGGACGAACTCTTTCAAGCACTGGTGGCCCTGCAGGTGCCGGAGGTCGCGACGAAGAATGTGCACCTCGAGGCCGTGCTTGCAGTGCAGCGGCTCGCCATGCAAGAAACCATTGACCTACACATCCACATCTATGAGAAAATCATCTACATAGGCCACTACAAGGCCAGGGAGAACAAAAACACGTTGGCCTTCTTCGACTGGCTGGAATCTTTGGACACCATTGTTCATAAGCACGTGGACCTGGCCACGAAAGCTGCTGCTACATAGCCGCTGTTCGGTGGGCCGGCGCCCTGAGTCGAGGAGGAGTAGGTCGTTGATGGATCCATCTTTCTTCTTGCCTCCTGTAACCAACACCGCATCATCTCGTGGCCTTAATGTGTTAGTGTATGGTATTTTTATTCTAGTCGTAAATGACATGTGTGATCCCTTGCTCTTATTTGGTGGTGTTAATTATATGTAGTACACGTGTGACGTATCACCGTCTTCGTCTTGGTTTACTAACTATGTCCTGGTTTACTAGTACCTTCGCAAATCCCCACCCCACCCACCGCGCGTCGGCTGAGGTAAAATAAGGAGAGAGAAGCGAGGGAGAAGAGTACCACTAGTTGGGTGCGTGCGACTTCATAGTACATAATTTTTCCCGTATGTACTCCTAGGCTATTTCCACATGCTTCCTTTCGCCGACATGTGGGACATATAGCATTTGGGTCGTAGTGCATGCACGACTTGGAGCATATGCAACCATGCCGACGTACTTTACATTTCAAACCTGACGAATTACATGCAAAGACCCCATAGAAGAATAAATAAATGAATGAATTACCACAGGCAAACCGAATTATTTTCATAGAAACACGTAGCACGTTCATTAAATTACTAACATAACATATTGAAAAAAAAACTTCCAGACCTAAACCAGTCTAAGCGCCTCTTTGATTCGCATGATACTGAAAACATAGGAATGGTGAAAGTAGATGGAGATGAACCGAGAAGAGGGCGTAAGTTGTTTTTATGGCCATATCACCACATTGTTTTCTATTGCCATCGCCAGCTGGTTCACTGGGCAGCCGTGTTTTGCACTGCTCTTGACGTGATAATGACTATAATGAGATGTTATATCACAAGACCCCATCTTTCCAGCAGTAATGAGCTGTCCAATCACACAGATATACCTTTCCAGCAGTAACTTGAATCCGCTAGTGTCAAACCGGTTAGGCGAAACTTCCATGCGTACTGCCCGGGAAAAGCCCCACCCTCAACTTTTAAATACTCCTACTCCATATGTTCCTAAATATTTGTCTTTCTAGACATTTCAAATGGACTATAACATACAGATGTATGTAGACATATTTTAGAGTGTAGATCCACTCATTTTGCTTCGTATGTAGTCACTTGTTGAAATCTTTAGAAAGACATATTTAGAAACGGATGGAGTAAAATTTTGTATCGATGAATTGCGCCATGGAGCAGAAAACCAATAGAAAAAGGTGGTACATCACATGTATACAAATATAGTTCAAGTTGTAGCTAGCGATTCGGAAAGTAAATCGTGCATGCTTTTTATAATACAATACAGTACAAAGTGCGATGTCCAGTTAGTCACGTTAAACATAGAGTTTCTTTTCATTAATACCACGTACACAAAATGAAACGCTTGTTCTGGAGAGAAAAAGATAATCCCTCCACTATATACCTAGGAAGGAGCCTGAGCGCTTGCTTTTCTAGGGTTGCTCTCTTCATTCTCTCATCCTCTCCAGATCTAAACAAGATAGCGGGAGCGACATTCTCTCTCAGCTCACCGCTGGTCACAGATCCGGCCGGATCCCTTCGGCCGGGGTGTTTAGGGGACTAGGTGCATCGTTCACGTGGTCATCAGAGGTGAGGGAGGAAACCCACATCTGCCGACGGGTCCCGATCCTCTGCCTATGTCGTTCTCTCCAACACAACGCCGGCTCGGGAGGTCCTCGGACCCCTTCTTCCTCCCTGTCGTATTGTGGGCAGATACTACCTCCCGCCGGCCTCCTAGCCACACCTCGACGGCCCTCTGGTATAACTTCCTTCAAAAACGGCCTCGCTCTAGTGCCCCAGCTCCCCACATGGCTGCATGTGGATCTTTTTCTACTTCCATCAGCTCTTCCGAAGCCACCTAAAATTTTAGTATTATTAGTGGTAAATATACATCATAAAGTAGAATATAGGACTTGGTTCAACATGGGAGAAAGGGGGGAAAGTCGTAGCATGAATTTAGGACTTGATTCAAAGAGGAAATAACAGGGGGGAAGCAGTACAGACTAGATACCCAACGGATCTCTTGGTTGAAGAAGGAAATAAAAGGGAAACGCAGTTCAAAGAGGATAAGGAACAAATCTATTATTGGTTAAAAAATGAAAGAAAGTGGCAGCCAGGGGACCAGCAACAGAGTATGTTTAGGATTAGATATGCTGCCCTCACATAGGAAAAGGCAGGCAAAGAGAACAAAATTTGGGACCAGCCCGGATCTTGATTGGATGTTGGCATCACCACTTTATGCCTCTCTATAGGTACATGGTGCTGATGCATCCACTGTCGCATGCCCTTATACCAAATTTTTGTTGTTGTTAATGTAAGGGCGGTAGTAAAACAAAGAAATCCCACTGTTACACTAAGGACATGTCTAACCAATGTTATTGTCAATCTTATGCCTACAGTAATATGATGCAATTAAACTGTTCTACAAATGGTACTCTCCTGCTATTTT
Organism: Secale cereale; assembly: GCA_902687465.1. NCBI lineage: Eukaryota > Viridiplantae > Streptophyta > Magnoliopsida > Poales > Poaceae > Secale > Secale cereale. The sequence continues at coordinate 577,710,610 of LR738715.1, read as the reverse complement.
TTCCATTACAAGTTGCTTCTTTACGCTAGTGAATGTCCGAGAGTCCCCACTGCCCATGCCCTTGTACCAACTTTTTATCTGTTGTTAATCCAACGTACTTAACCTGAAGAAGGCGTATCCGGCGGAATGAAGTCCGTGTGCATTGCATCAATCACAACCTAGCATGTGCACCGAACTAGTTGAGTGCATCAGGCCTACCGTCGAGGATGCGGATGCCGTAATTTTTGTTGAACTGCACAAAAACAGAGATTGGAATGAGTCCATGCTCCTCCTTCTACTGCCACACTAATCGGCACTATCCTCTATGGCGTTATTCACATGATCGTGCTTTGTCATACTATGCTAACGTTGTATTTTTTTAATAAAGCAACTCTATCGCAATCTTTTCTCGTTCCGAAAATAAAGTTGCTTCGACTAGTTCCACTATTATAGTAATCATGCTCTTTCTTTATTTGTGCTAACAAGAATACAAAACTACATATGTTGGTCTTGCGTTGTATGACACGGCTGGCCAACATGGATATAAACCCGAGTTTCACTTTAGCCAAAGGTTCCGAGTGTCGTGAGTATGTGGAAGCTAAGCAACGCCGTTAGCCTCACAAGCTTGGGAAGTAGAGACACCTGGAACCATTATATCTCATTAGCTCATACATTCAGCCCTCTGCGAGATGAATGGTGCCTTGACTAAAGATGTGAATCATTCACATGCGTAGGCATCTTTGTTGTACTTATTATTTGAATCTTATGGGTTGGTTGTGAATCTTGCAAACTGGGAAACACGACTTGATCATGCAGAGGACAACAACCATAACAAGCTGTTCAAACTTGGTAGTATTGTAATTGTGAAAGTGCGGCAAATGAGCTGATCGCGTGCGTCCTGAGAATAATAATTCTCATTGTTTTGCGTATTTATCATGTTGCACTGATAGAAGGAGCCAATGCTTTGCTTGTTTTAAGAATCAAATTTGAGTAAAGCGAATAAAATTTAAGTAAAATTACCCGCTCGTGAACGGACGTGTGGCCGGTATAGGTTTCCCGGCTCCCAGGCCGGTTTAATGGAGGTGCCTGAATGTGTTCTTGCCGCCTGTACCCACCACGTTTACTCATGATTGCAGTTCTCAAGAGTTGAAAAACTAACTGTTGCCGCCGCATACACATCCTCACCAAGTTCAAGTAGTACCTACAGGAGGAGAAGCACAAGGTCGCGGGACTAGACCTTGTGCCCATCCATCCGTCTCCTGGAAAGGACCAGTGGATCGCCGTCGCCCAGGTATGCGTGCGGGACGAGGTTCTTGTCTACCATTATAGTAGGGCCATTAGAGGTTCTGGAGCATTCGCACATTTCATCGGCATCGCCGACTGCACCTTCGCTACGGTGGACAACAGGAATAACGCCATTGTGCTTTACGATTCGGCCATCTGGTGCAAAAAAGTCATTGAAATCCAGAAGTAATACAAGGTCATCGACAATGAGCAGGAGAAGGACTCCATGGTTGACCTCGCCGTGGCGATCATCGACCCCTGCTACGCCAACATAAAAGAAGATGTGGATACGACGGACCTGAACACATGGGAGGTACCTCTGAATCTAGCCTACATCACCTACATGTCCAAGGACGCATATGTATGCTACGAAATGCATCCGGATCTGGGACATGAGGGCGTGTCTGCTTCCAGTAACCAAGGAGTACACGGACAGCCGCAACGCCAAGAACATCTAGATGGTGTAGTTTGTCTTCTTAAGCACCTTTATCATCTATGTGTTTGATGCATTATCCTATGTGTTGCAATTATCCGTTTTATCCGAAATATTTCATCTAATAACCCATTAACATGTTTGCCTTTTATTTTTTGAGTGGCTATTTGCTTATGTACGTAACTAGTATTTCACTAGGTTGCCGTGTTTCCTTTTTTAAGGTCCAGTAGGTATCAACTGGGCCGCGGCCGCCCAGTGCAGGTTTCTTTTCTTAGGACATCCGCGACCCACAACATGATTATGGGGATCCAGTAGGTGTATCTTTTATTACAGTGCGTTTTTTGCTTTCCTATGTTTTCCCTTCTATAATAGTATGTATATTTATACTTATACTTATATTTTATTACATATATATTTTTTAAATGACCTAAGTTTTCGCGTTTGACCTTTCCTTTGTCCAACCTTTGTATAGACCTTACGACTTCCTTTTTTCATTTTTATTAATCTTATCTCTCATTTTTCTCTCACTTTGTTTTTTGAGGTAATCTGAATTTTCTCCCACTAGTTTTCCCTTCAACCAACTAGACTCTCCCACGTCTAGCCTAAAAGATAATAATACCCCATGTCTTATTAACTCATCAAATTTAATTATTATTTTATTTCGTAAATGATAAGTTCTTACAAAATAATAATAATAATAATAATGATTGTTTAACAATAAGCTTGCAAGTTAATTCCTGTTAAACATAAGCTTACTAATATTTTACATGCAACCACGTGTTTATGTTTCTATAACATTTCTCCGTCCGGCCCAACATGATAACCCAACCCAATAAATTCGTGTATCTCGAAAAATATATTATAAATGGGCTGTAAATTCTGACATGACATATAAATGGACTGCATAGATGTTAGGTTATTGTTTCACCCAACCCACCAAATGGACTCGCTGACATGTGGGCCAATAGGTCAAAGCCTAAGCATGGCATTGGATTTACATCCAACGGCTGACATTCTTCTTCAATCTCTGGTCTTCTTCCTCTAGCGCTGGCAAGACCGCATGCTCCAGCCTCGGCCGTCCAGCGGCGCTGCTTCACATGCATCGGAAAGAAATACTACCCCACGAACGGCCAGGACACCCCTCCACTCCTCCTGTTATTCTCTGCCGAGTGAAGCCCCAGCTCACACCCGAACCAGTCAAGTCTCGCACTCCTGTCCGTCTGCGACTCCACTGCCACGTCTTCCCCATCTCCGGGTCATTCTCGTCTCGGGCCTCGCTGTCGTCCACCGAGTTGGTGCTCTCGGTGCGGCATGGTCAACGTGGTCAATGATCGATATCCATCAGAAGAGGACTGTACGTGGAGAGGCTAACAAGTTGGTCCACGGCCACACGCAAGGAAGTGCCTCCTTATTACGCGCAAAATAATGATTCATCCACCTGACAACGGGGACCTACCAGAAGGGCATTTTTGTCGCGAAAAAACGTTCCTCCTGCTGACAGCTTGGATCCACCATCTCTATCTTCGCATGCAAGGAAGTACCTCCTTATTACGCACAAAAATATGAATACTCCTCCTGCTAGCTGGGACCCACCAGATTTGGAGGCTGACTTGCAAGTTGATGCGCATAGAGGGCTTTGTCAACTTAATCAACAAACGATTCTAGGTGCAGTAACCGTTGGATGTTAATCCAACCGCCATCGTGCTTCTTGGTCTTCTTGCTCCAGCCGCCCAAACCAGCGCCGGCCGTGCCGCCTGCTCTTGCCTCGCATGGCAGGTTGTGCTGCTGCGCAGGCCTCGCTCCACCCTACTACCAATCGATGGCCTGGACAACCCCGCACTCACCCAGACCTCATGTTATTCTCCGACGATGGCAACCTCACACTGCGGCCGAACCAGTAAACCCTCTTACTCCCCTCCGCGTGGGAAACAACTATCGAGTCTTCACTGGTTCCGGGTCGTTCCCTTACTTGGCCTTTCCAAGTCGCCATCGTCCACTGCCTTGGTGCTCTCAGCGCGGCGTGGTCAATGATCGACATCCATCAGAAGAGGACTATGCGTGGAGAGGCTGACAGTTGGGTCCACGACCGCACGCAAGGAAGTGCCTCCTTATTACACGCAAAATAATGATTCATCCACCTGACGCGGGGACCTAGTGGAAGGGCCTTTGTTTGTCGTGGAAAAATGTTTCTCCCGCTGATAGCTCGGACCCACCAGCTATATCTTCTCAGGCAAGGAAGTTCCTCCTTAGTACGCATAGAAAAAATGAACACTCCTCCTGCTAGCTGGGACCCACCCGATTTGGAGGCTGACTTGTGGGCCTACAAAGTTGACGCGTACGCAGGGCTTTGTCAACTTATAGTCAACAAACGATTCTAGGTGAAGTGACCATTGGATGTTAATCCAACCGCCGTCATGCTTCTTCAACCTCTGGTCTTCTTACTCTAGCCGCCCAAACCAGCGTCGGTCGTGCCACTTGCTCCTGCCTCCCGTGGCCGGCTGTGCTCCTGTGCATGCCTCACCACTCCATCCTACTCCCAATCACTGACTTGGCCGTCCCTGCACTCACCCAGACCTCCTATTATTCTCCGGCGACGGCAACCTCACACTGCAGCTGAACCAGTAAACCCTTGTACTCCCCTCTGCATGGGAAACAACTGCCGAGTCTTCTGCGGCTCCGGGTTAATCCCTTCATATGCCTTGACATCGTCCACCGCCTTGGTGCTCTCGGAGCGGTGTGGTCAACATGGTCAAGGAACGACTTCCATCTTAAGAGGACGGTACGTGGAGAGGCGGACAACTGGGTCCACGGCTGCACGCAAGGAAGTGCCTCCTTATTATGGGCAAAAAAATGATTCACCCCTGACAGTTGGGACCCGCCAGCTATATCTTCGCATGCAAGGAAGTGCCTCCTTGTCCTCCCTAACAGATGGGAGCCACCCGGTGGAAGCGTACATAGCGTTATTTGTTTGGTCGTGAACGTGTACGTACATAGCGATCGATTGATCTCTCTACAGCGATGAACCGTGGACGAGTAAGGACTGACACGTGTCGTACGTACACTCTTGTCTAAATCGTGTATACGTATGTACATCCACATGGCAAAAGATATGGCTACGTACCTACATACCGGCGGAGTATCGAATGCGTACTCACGCATACGTACGGCCAGGGCTGGTGTACATGGAGAGGCAGCGAACGGCAGCAACTGCGTCGTCTTCATCGGCAGCCAACCGGCGGTGTCAGAACGGAGAAACAACGTCGTGTTCATCGGGAGGCAATGGAACATGTTGTGTTCATCGGGAGCCAACCGGCTTGGACGAAACAACCGAAACCTGGTGTGGTGTGCCGCAAAATGGAGGGAAACGGCCTTCTGGTCAAGCGCGTACGGTCGAAACGAGGTCCTATTCACCAAGAAGGGTGTGGAGTACTGCGAAACGTCGGAAACGGCTTCTGCTCGATTGGCTATGGTCGAAACGGGATCCTGTTCATCGGGAGGGGTCTGGTGTACAGCAAAACGGAGGAAACAGACTTGTGTTGGAACACTAGGTCGAAACAGGGTCCTATTCATCGGGAGGGTTGTGGCGTACCGCAAAACGGGACTCCACGGGCTATTGTTCACCCATCGCCGACTTCCTCCAGCCTCCACCTGCACTGTTCATCCATCGCATCTTCCTCTCTGCCTCCATCGGCTACTGTTCAACCAACCCTCCACTGGCTACTGTTTAACCAGCCCTCCACGGGGTCCTGTTCATCCACCCCAACTGATTCGGTTGTGGCGGCCTCCTCTCGGGGTCCTATTCATCCATCTACAACCGCCTACTACCATGGGGTCCTGTTCATCCAACCCCCACCGAGAACTGTTCATCCAACCCCAACCACGTACATCTTGACTCGTTCAACCAACCCCACGTTCACTATTCAACAAGAGGTAGCAGGTTCGATCGGCTTTAGTAAGCAGCAACAGCAATCGATTAGGTTTAGTTAGCAGCGAAGGAGTCGGTCGGGTTCAGTTAGCAACGAAGGGATCGACCGCTCGGGTTCAGTAACGTGGCTAGTACAATCGCTCGTGACCAATAAGCGAACACCTCGCTCGGGTTCAGTTAGAGCCCAACGCCTCACACATACACGTGACGTGTACGGGAGAAACGCACAAATCTTTGTGCATTGCTCTGCCCGGACCACCCACCGTAACCGGGAACTTCCCGAAATTTTCCTCGCCCTCGCTTCTACCCGATTTTTTCCGTCATAGACGGCCCAAAGAATATCATGCAAGTGCGTCCCCGGCCCGCCCAGGACGAAAAGCCCATTTTCTGTCATGATTTTTTGTCATGGAAGTAGGAGCCCACCACATCTATGATGATATGGTTTTTGTCACAATTATCGTCATAGAAGTGTCATAAGCATGACAGAAACAAAAATTGTTCGGGCCAACATGTCACGGGTGTGTCTTTTTTTGTAGTGTCTGTCTACTTTGATGTGCTCAAAGCAAAGAACAATCTCTATGTTGATGTTCGCTCCATCAACATTGCTTATTTGGAGATCGTGCCTATTTTGGCGAGGCACTGGAGATGCATGGTCAGTTAAACATCCTCGATCTCATGGCGTTCAACAAGGACTTCGATGCGGATTTGGTGGCTCAGTTTTATGCCATGGTTCACCTTGGCACTGATGAAGAAATGACTTTGACTTGGATGACCAATGTCAAAGTTCTCACAGTCAAATGGAAGGCGTTCATGGAACTTTTGGGTGTTGAAGATCAGTGGCTTGACAAACCGGTTGGCTTTTGTCCTCATCAAAATGCTTCTTCTACTCACAAGCAGTCTCTCTGGCCATACTGCACAGTGAAGCTTAACCTCAAGACGCAGAAGAAGACTTATGAGCCATTTCCTTTTCTGTATATCCTACATCGCATCTTCGGGTACACTCTTTTCCCTCACATTGGAAACTTGGATATGGTTCATTCTTACTTAGTGGATATGTTGCTCTTCTGCCAGCATCAGAAGGAGACCAACACATGAGAGTCCTTGGATATTTCTCATGTCATGTGGTCAGAGCTACTCTGTGCCATTACTAAGCGTAAGTGCCCCATCTATGCCCCCTACCTGATGTTTCTTATTGAGAAGGCATGGGAACACACTTATCCTAATGACAAGCTGGAGACCGGTGACTTGGTCTCTCATGCGGTTAAGCGACTAAGATAGAAGGGGCACTCGAGCACTCCCGTTCCCGAGTCTGAGATTCCGTCTGGAGATGATGCGGCTGAGGCCGATGATGATGATGATGATGATTATAATCCTTCGGGTGTCGATCCTTCATGGGCTAAGAAGCTCAAGTGCAAGATGAAGAAGTTGTTGTGCATGGAGTCCCATGGGCGGTATATGGCACATGTGTATGAGAAGAACTCTCATGGTCGTCAGAAGAAGCTTATGCGTCAGCTTTGTGTTGAGGTTGCCAGTGGATCCGAGGATAAGATTACATATGAGGAGGAGTGGATCTCTCAGCATTGTCCGTGGACTAATTCAGAGACCGACCAGCCTGCCTCTACTGATGACGGAGCTGCGGGCGACCATGCGGGGCTGTGAGGAGGGTGTTCTTTGGAGTTGCTATCACCTATTGCTGTTGGTGTTTTCTTTCTATTTTTGGCGTCTTGATGCCAAAGGGGGAGAGCATTTAGGGATTTGTCTTGTTGCGAGTGTATGTCTTATTTGTCTTTGTCTTTCTCTCTCGTGAACTCTTTTATCGGTTGTTTGTTTGTGCTTGCGAGACCTGACTATCCTATCATATGGTGTAAGACATATGCTACCTTATTATTATCCTTTGCATGTCTAGTACCTTGTTAGTTTGTGGGTGTTAAACTTTATTGTTTATCTATCTGTAGTGCCCACTTGCTACTTCTAGCATCCTAGTTATTCATCTCCAAGTTTGTAGATGCTAGCTTTGCCGGTCTATAAAATATAGGGGAGTGTTGATCCTAGTGTGTGTGCCTTGAATTCCAAAAGCACACTTGATTAAGCGCACACATCTAGGGGGAGTCCGTCCATATTTTGTAGACTTTGGGGTTTGCCTTTTTACTATCATATCTTTGTGCAAATCCCGTTTTGTCATCAATCCACCAAAAAGGGGGAGAATGTTAGGGCATATTTCTCCCTTAATGGTTTTGGTGATTGATGACAACGCGTTTGCGGACTAATTGTGTGCATTGAGCTTTTCAGATATTCATCGATATAGCACCAATGATTTCTACCCCTCGGTGTTTAAAGTGAAATTGGTGTAGTTCTCTTTCGTTTCAGTTTTGGTGGACTTGAGTCATAGGAGATACTGTACTACCTAGAGGGGGTCCATATCAGAAAGGCTAGGGTGGAATCATCACGCACACATCTCTTTTGCACCCCCAGATCCTTCCCTCTTTCTTGGAGTTTACTTGTTATCGAGGAAGTGGCATAAGGGAGGCGACAACGGTAGTACTGCTGGACCAAAGCAGCAGTACCGCCTATAGCCACAAGCGGTAATACCGCTGTTTCACAGCGGTAGTACCACCCATGGCTACAAGCGGTAGTACGACTCTAGTTCCACGCGTTTACCGCCTTGATTCGAGGCCGTCGCTTCTCGTGTTGGATTGGGTGGCAGTAGGAGCGGCAGTTGGTGCGGTATTACCGCTTATAGCCGGTAGTACCACCCTACGACCGCTACTAGTGCCGCTCGGGGGCTCTCTCTCTCTCTCTCTCTCTCTCTCTCTCTCTCTCTCTCTCGTATCCCTCCCCCTACTCACTGTGTGCAGCCCCAGCGGTAGTACCGCTGGGCCAAGCGGCAGTACCGCTACCTCGTGCGGTAGTACCACTCCAGTGAGTGGTAGTACCGCCCTCTACGGGCTGAGATGTGGGACAATGGTTGGATTCTTCGTCTCACTATATAAGGGGGTCTTCTTCATCAAGAAGACTTACCTCTTCCATTCCCAAACTCCATTGTTGCTCCAAAGCTCATTTTCGCCCGATCTCTCTCCCTAGCTAATCAAACTTGTTGATTTTCTAGGGATTGGTAGAGAAGGCCTCAATCTACACTTCCACCAAGGGAAATTTGATTCCCCCCACTAATCCCTTGCAAATCTTGTTACTCTTGGGTGTTTGATCACCCTAGACGGTTGAGGTCACCTCGAAGCCACATTCCATTGTGGTGAAGCTCTGTGGTATTGTTGGGTGCCTCCAAGCTTGTTGTGGAGATTGCCCCAACCTTGTTTGTAAAGGTTCGCTCGCCGCCTTCAAGGGCACCACTAATGGAATCACGTCATCTTGCATTGTGCGAGGGCGTGAGGAGAATACAGTGGCCCTAGTGGCTTCTTGGGGAGCATTGTGCCTCCACACCGCTGTAACAGAGACGTACTTTCCCCCCTAAAGGGAAGGAACTTTGTTCACACATCATCGTCTCCACCGGTTCCACCGGTGGTTATTTCTACCTTTACTTTGTGCAAACTTTTATTGTGTTATATTCCTTACTTGCTTGTGTTGCTTGTTGTGCTAGCATCGTATAGGTAGTTCACCTAGTTGAATTTCTAGACAACCTATTTGTTGTTAATCTCAATGTTCAAGAAATTGTTAACTGGTAGCTGCTCGGTCGGTTTAGGAGTAGCGATTAATCAGTGAATTGGCCTATTAACTGGATTAATCGGTCGACCATTAATCGGTAGATTGAATAGGAACTTGCCAACATACATCTAGATTTTTTATGTATTATGCCATACTTTCATGCTCACAGCTATGTAGTATACCAAACCATGTTATTGTACACATATGAAAAGCATAGAGAGGAGGTAAAATTATTAATCATTGCTATTAAGGAGCAGGATGGGGCTGGAAGGGGTTACAAGCCAAAAAATTGGGCTTTGTTTGTCCACTAGTTAATGGGCCATCAGGGATTAATCGGCATGACTACTGATTAATCGGTCTAACTGGCCAATTAATCGGCCTGACAAGTTAACCAGATGAATAGGTGTTATTCAAATCGGCCATGTTGTGAGTAGCGATTAAATGGACCGTTAACTGATTAATCGGGTGAATTCTTAAACAGTGGCTAATCTTAATTTCTTTAAGAAAGCCTAAAAAATTGGTAGTTGCCTATTCACCCCCCCTCTAGTCAACCATGTCGATCCTTTCAACGGGGCATGCCCTAGAGGGGTGTGTGCGCCCCTTAGGCTCGTGGCTCCTGGGTGGAGCCCCTCCAGCAGATCTCTTCACCAGTATTTTTTATATATTCCAGAAATAGTCTCCGTAAATTTTAAGTACAATTCGAGAATTTTATTTCTGCAAAAAAATAACACCATGGTAGTTCTATTAAAAGAGCGTTAGTTCGGGTTCATTTCACTGAAATCATGCAAATTATAGTCCATAACAGGAGAAGAAGTATTTGGAAAAGTAGATACATTTGGGACGTATCAACTCCCCCAAGCTTAACTCATTGCACGTCCTTGATACGTCTCTGATGTATCTATAATTTATGAAGTATTCATGCCATGTTTACCACAATTTTATATGGTTTTTGTATGATTTGAATTAAACTAACCCGCACTGATGTTGTTTTCAGCACAACTACCATGGTGTTGTTTTTTGTGAAGAAATAAAAATTCTCGGAATTGGACGAAACATTTTGGAGATTTTTCATGGAACAAATGAAAAATCTAAAGCGAACACCCACCATAGGGGGCCCCCTGCTGCCCACAAGGCACTAGGGTGTGCCCACCCCCTGGGCGTGCCCTGGTGGCTTGTGGGCCCATTGTGGTACCTGTTGACGTGAGACCAACGCCAAAAATCCTATAAATATAGATACCCCTAGAAATAACCCTAGAACTTGGCCTCCACCGCCGCAAGCCTCTGTACCTTTGCAATACCATCTGTAGCCCTATTCCGGCACCCTGCCGGAGGGGGAAATCATCATCGGAGGTCATCTTCATCATCCCGGCAGTCTCCATGACGAGGATGGAGAAGTCCACCCTTAGTGCTAGGGGTATGTACAAGTAGCTATGTGTTTGATCAAATGAAAATGGAATATACCTCCTACAAATAAAACCCAGCAAGAACCGACCAGCCATAACAACTTGGAAAGAAAAGAAAAAAACTATTGCCCGTTAGCAAACTCGCGCGGCAAGCCGCGCGTATCTATCTAGTAAGTTGTTAAGTTTCAAGAGAATTCATTTTTTTCAACCACAACATGTGAATTGATTGCTACTTTATCATGATGAGATTTTTGAGAAATAGTTGTTGTTATGATGCTAGGAAAAGTGATTGAAATAATCATTCATCAAACTTATGCACTATGCTAGCATTCACACTTCATAAATTATTTCTTTTATCATTTACCTACTCGAGGACGAGCAGGAATTAAACTTGGAGATGCTGATACGTCTCCGATGTATCTATAATTTACGAAGTATTCATGCTATGTTTACCATAATTTATATGGTTTTGGTATGGTTTGAATGGAACTAACCCGAATTGACGATGTTTTCAGCAAAACTACCAAGGTGTTTTTTTTGTGCAGAAATAAAAGTTCTCGGAATTGGATGGATTTTTTAGAGATTTTTTATGGAACAAATGAAAAATACCGGAGCGAAGGCCCACCATATGGGCCCCCTGCTGCCCACAAGGCACCAAGGTGCGCACACCCCCTAGGAGCGCCCTGGTGGCTTGTGGGCTACCTGTGGCACCTCTTGACGTGAAACCGACGCCAAAAAATCCTACAAATACAAAAACCCCTAGATAACCCTAGAACTTTGAGTACACCTCCGAGAGCCTCTGTACCTTCACAATACCATCTGGAGCCCTGTTCCGGGACCCCTGTCGGAGGGGGAAATCATCACCTGAGGCCATCTTCATCATCCAAGTGTTCTCCATGACGAGGAGCGAGTAGTTCACCCTTGGGTCTAGGGGTATGTAGAAGTAGATACGTGTTTGATCTCTCTCTCATGTTCTTGTTTTGGCACGATCTTGATGTTGTAAGCATAGTTAATATAGTTGGAGCATATGGTGTTTCCCCCTCTCCATCGTGTTGTGATGAATTGAGTTTTTACCTTCGACGTTTCACTATTATTGGATTGAATACTTGTTAGATTTGAGAACACTTGATGTATGTCCTGCATATGAATACGCGTGGTGACAATGGGTATTCTATTGATTCACTTGATGTATGTTTTGGCACTCAACTCGTGGATTCCCAAGGTGACATTGGGGTAATCTATGCATAGGGGTTGATGCACATTTTCGTCCTATTTTCTCGGTAGAAATCTTGGGGCATGATACGTCTCCAACATATCTATAACTTTTGATTGTTCCATGCTATTATATTATCTACTTTGGATGTTTTATATGCATTAATATGCTATTTATATCATTTTTGGGACTAACCTATTAACCTAGTGCCAGTTTTTGTTTTTTCCTTGTTTTTGACTTTGACAGAAAAGGAATATCAAAGAGAGTCCAAACGAAATAAACTTTACTATGATTTTTTGGACCAGAAGAAACCTATGAGACTTGGAGAGGAGGCCTGAAGACCTACGAGGAGGCCACAAGTTGTAGGGGCGCGCCCCCAGGGCTCGCGGGTCCCTCGGGGGTCTCCACCCTAATATTCGCACTATAAATCCTCAAATATCCCCCCTATACCAGAGGAGTCGCCAAAAATACTTTTCCACCACCGCAAGCTTCTTATCTCGTGAGATCCCATCTTGGGGCCTTTTCCGGTACTTTGCCAGAGGGAGATTCGATCATGGAGGGCTTCTACATCAACCTTGCTGCCCTTCCAATGATGTATGAGTAGTTTACCACAGACCTATAGGTCCATAGCGAGTAGCTAGATGACTTCTTCTCTTTGTTTGATCTTCAATACAATGTTCTCCTCGATGTTCTTGGAGATCTATTCGATGTAATCTTCTTTTGTGGTGTGTTTGTCGAGATATGATGAATTGTGGATTTATGATCGCATTATCTATGCATATTATTTGAGTCTTCTCTGAACTCTTTTACGCATGATTACGATAGCTTTGTATTTCTGCCTGATCTACCGATTTGGTTTGGCTAACTAGATTGGTTTTTCTTGCAATGGGAGAGGTGCTTTGCGATGGGTTCAACCTTGCGGTGTCCTCACCCAGTGACAGAAGTGATAGCGAGGCACGCATTGTATTGTTGCCATTAAGGATAACAAGATGGGGTTTATATCATATTGCTTGATTTTATCCCTCTACATCATGTCATGTTGCTTAAAGTGTTGCTCTGTTCTTATGAACTTAATACACTAGATGCACGCAGGAGTCAATCGATGTGTAGAGTAATAGTAGTAGATGTAGAATCGTTTCGGTTTACTTGTCACGAACGCGATGCCTATATTCATGATCATTTCTTAGATGTTGTCATAACTTTGCGCTTTTTCTATTAATTGCTCAACGGTAATTTGTTTACCCACCGTATGCTTACTTCGAGAGAGAAGCCTCTTGTGAAACCTATGCCCCCCGGGTCTATTCCTTATCAAATATTTGCAGACCTATAAAACCAAAAACCCAAAAATACCTTGCTCCAATTGATTTGTGTTTACTTTATTTTCCCTTTTACTTATATTTTTAATCTATCTCTATCAGATCTCAGTTTTGCTAGTGACAGTGAAGGGATTGACAACCCCTTTTTCGCGTTGTGTGCAAGTGTTTGTTAGTTTGTGCAGGTGGATATATTGAGGACTTGATTGTACCTCCTACTGGATTGATACCTTGGTTCTTAACTGAGGTAAGTACTTATTTCTACTTTGTGGCATCACCCTTTGCTCTTCAAGGGAAAAATCAATGCAAGCTCAAGAAGTAGCTGGAAGAATTTCTAGCATTGTTGTCGGGGAGGTTCTACATCAAGCCTACCAAGTACCTATCATGAACTCTCATATCTTGCACTTACATTATTTTCTATTTGCCTCTTGTTTTCATATCCCCCACTTCTAAAACATTTTCAGAAAAACACAAAAATATTTGCCTTTTTATTTGACTTCTTTCCGTTTGCCTTTATGTCTTACTTGCTATGTTTGCTCATTTGCTTGGTATAATTGTGTTTGTTGCAATTCAGAAGTGAAGTGTTATGGATCCTCATCCACTTGAAAATCTTTTAAAAGATCCAATTACGATGGACAAATTGCTAGTGAGTTGAGTGTACTAGATTATCTTTATGAAGTTTTGCTTGAAATTCATGAATCTGGAAATTGTGTTGAAGTGTTAAAAGAAGAAATTTATAAAGTGATTCACGATAGCTCTTTAAAATTTATTTAAGCCTCATGATGAATATGATCTTGATAACAACATTTGAAATAATATTAAAAGTGGGTTTGATCCCACTACTTTGGAGATTGAACAATTTTATGAATTTTTTGATAAAAGTGGGCTTGGAGAGGTCATGCCTTTATTTGATGACAATCCCACTAGTTTGGAAGAGTGTCAACTTTGCATGCATGTGGATCATGTGTAGAATATGTTATGTGATAGATATATTGTTGAATTTCAATACGATCCCACATGCAATTATTATGGGAGAGAGGAAAACATGGTTGTAGAAATCTTCGTGTTACTAAGTTACCTCTCTTGATGCTTAAATTGTCAAAGTTTTTTTCTTCTTCCTTGCCCATGCTATTTTTTGCTTGCCTTGATAATTTATTTGCATATAAAATGCTTATGCATAGGAAGTATGTTATACTTAAATGTCTTTGTTACATGTTTTATGATGCTCTCTTTATGATTCAATTCTTGTCTTTCATGTGAGCACCATTAAAATTATCAATGCCTAGCTAAAAGGCTTTAAAGAAAGGCACTTGTTAGGAGGCAACCCATTTTTTTTGTTTTTACCTTTATGTTTCTATTCTACAATTAAATATATCTTCTAGCCTCTGGTTAAATGTGTTTTTGATGATTTTAATTAGTGTTTGTGCCAAGTCAAACCTTCGGGATGATTTGGAAGATAGTAGGTTTGACTCTATGAGAAAACAGAAACTTTCGCACCCAGTATAGAAAATTCTAGACTTGACTGGAGCGTGATAATTTTTTGAACTTTTTACACAAGATTTATATACAAATTTTTCACATTTTTCTAATTTTTTTAGCATTTTTAGAGTTGCAAAAGTATACGAACTTTTCATATTTCTACGGATTGTACTGTTTCTGACAGATTCTGTTTTCATTGTGTTGTTCACTTATTTTGATGAATCTATGGGTAGTATCGGGGGGTATGAACCATGGAGAAGTTGGAATACAGTACATATAACACCAATATGAAATTAAAATGAGTTCATAACAGTAACTAAAGTGGTTATTTGCTTTAATATACTAATGGATCTCATGAGTTTTTTGTTGAGTTTTGTGCTGTGAAGTTTTCAAGTTTTGGATAAATATTTGATGGACTACGGAATAAGGAGTGGAAAGAGCCTAAGCTTGACGATTCCCAAGGAACCCCAAGGTAATATTAAAGTACAAGCAAGCATCTAAGCTTAGGGATGCCCCGGATGGCATCCCCTCTTTTGTCTTCAATCCATCGGTAAATTTACTTGAGGCTATATTTTTATTCACCACATGATATGTGTTTTGCTTGGAGCGTCTTGTATGATAAGAGTATTTGCTTTTTAGTTTGCCACAATCATCCTTGCTTTATACACCTTTTGAGAAGGACACACATTAATCATGAATTTATTAGAATACTATATGTGCTTCTCTTATATATATTGGAGCTAGGCAGTTGCTCTAGTGCTTCTCTTATATCTTTTTGAGCAAGACAGCGATGTTATTTTGTAGAAATTGATGAATTCTCATGCTTCACTTATACTATTTTGGAAATCTAATAACATCATGGTAATTTTCTTAGGTTATGAATTTAATCCTAATATGATGGGCATCCAAGGGGGATATAATAAAAACTTTCATAAAGAGCATTGAATATATGAGAAGTTTGATCCCTTGCAATTTTTTGAGATATGAAGATTGTAATATTAGAGTAATGCTAGTAGTGAATTGTGGAATAGTAAGAATACTTGTGTTAAGGTTTGTGATTCACTTAGCATGCACGTATGGTCTTGTAGTTATGTGATGAAGTTGGAGCGTAATTTATCCTTGATTGTCTTCCTTTGTGTGCACGTCAGGAGCGTGTGATGGTTAACTCCTACCATCCTCTCCCCTAGGAGCATCCGTAGTGGTACTTTTCTTCAAGGGATAATATACTTTTTGCAATAAGTATGTGAGTTCTTTATGACTAATGTTGAGTCCATGGATTATACGCACTCTCACCCTTCCACATTTGCTAGCCACTCTAGTACCGCGCAACTTTCGTCGGTGCATTAAACCCAACTTATACCCTTCCTCAAAATAGCCACCATACCTACCTATTATGGCATTTTCATAGCCATTCTGAGAAATATTGCCATGTAACTCTACCATTCCATCATTATGAGTATTCACCTTGAGTTGTAATTTTTGAGTGGTAAGTAAATGAAAGTGTGATGATCATCATTATTAGAGCAATTTCCCATGTGAGGTTTATAAAATAAAAGAGGCCAAAGAGCACAAATAAAAAAAGAGGCCAAAGTGCCCAAAAAGAAAAAAGAAAAAATTAAAAAGAAAAATAAATAGAGAAGGGACAATGTTACTATACTTTTCCACACTTGTGCATCAAAGTAGCACCATGTTCTTCATGATAGAGAGTCTCCTATTTTGAATTTTCATATATTACTACTAGGAATTTTTCGTTATAGAACTTGGCTTGTATATTCCAATGATGGGATTCTTCAAATGTTGTCTTCATGAGCAAGCAAGTTGGATGCACAACCACTTAGTTTTATTTTGAGCTTTCATACACTTATAGGTATAGTGCATCTATTACATTGCAATCCCTACTCACTCACATTGATATCGATTGATGAACATCTCCATAGTCCATTTATTTGCCTAGTTGATATGAGACTTTCTCCCTTCTTTTGTATACCACCACCTTTTATTCCACCTATACTGCTATATCCATGGCTCTCTGATACGTCTCCAATGTATCCATAATTTTTGATTGTTCCATGCTATTATATTATCAACTTTGGATGTCTTATATGCATTAATATGCTAATTTATATCATTTTTGGGACTAACCTATTAACCAAGTGCCTAGTGCCAGTTTATGTTTTTTCCTTGTTTTTGAGTTTTACAGAAAAGGAATATCAAACGGAGTCCACACGGAATAAAACTTTACGATGATTTTTCTTGGACAAGAAGACACCTACGAGACTTGGAGAGGAGGCTAGAAGATCTACAAGGCGGCCACAAGCCATAGAGGCGCGCCCTAGGGGGGCTCCCCAAGGCTTGTGGGCCCCGTAGAGGTCTCCCAACCCTTATCTTCGCTCTATAAATATCCAAACATTCCCCTATGTCAAAAGAGTTGCCAAAACTACTTTTCCACCACCGCAATTTTCTGTTGCCGTGAGATCCCATCTTGGGGCCTTTTCCGGTACTCCGCCGGAGGGGTATTCAATTACGGAGGGATGCTACATCAACTTTGCTGCCCTTCCGATGATGTGTAAGTACTTTACCACATACTAACGGGTCCATAGCTAGTATCTAGATGGATTCTTCTCTCTCTTCGATATTCAATACAATATCCTCCTCGATGTTCTTGGAGATCTATTCGATGTAATCTTTTTTTGCGGTGTGTTTGTTGAGAACTGATGAATATTAGATTTATGATTAGATTATCTATGAATATTATTTGAGTCTTCTCTGAACTCTTTTATGCATGATTAAGATAGCTTTGTATTTCTCTCCGATCTATCGATTTGGTTTGGCCAACTAAATTGGTTTTTCTTGCGATGGGAGAGGTGCTTTGTGATGGGTCCAATCTTGCGGTGTCGTCACCCAGTGACATAAGGGGTAGCGAGGCACATATTGTATTGTTGCCATTAAGGATAAAAAGATGGGGTTTATATCATATTGCTTGAGTTTATCCCTCTACATCGTGTCATCTTGCTTAAGGTGTTACTGTGTTCTTATGAACTTAATACTCTAGATGCACGCAGGAGTCGGTCGATGTGTGGAGTAATAGTAGTAGATGCAGGCAGGAGTCGATCTACTAGTTACGGACATGATGCGTATATTCATGATCATTGCTTTAGATGTCATCATAACTTTGCGGTTTTATAGCAATTGTTCAACAGTAATTTGTTTACCCATCGTATTCTTGCTGAGAGAGAGAAGCCTCTAGTGAAACCTATGGCCACCGGTTCTATTTTCCATCATATATTTTCAGATCTATAAAACCAGAAACCCAAAAATACCTCACTGAAATTATTTTGTGTTTACTTTATTTTGCCTTTTACTATTATTTTAAAACTATCTCTATTAGATCTCACTTTTGCTAGTGATCGTAAAGGTATTGACAACTCCTTTTTCGCGTTATGTGCAAGTGTTTGGTAGTTTGTGCAGGTGCATATATTAGGGACTTGCATATGCCTCCTACTGGCTTGATACATTGGTTCTTAACTAAGGGAAATACTTATCTCTAGTTTGCTGCATCACCCATTCCTCTTCAAGGAAAACATGAACGCAAGGTCAAGAAGTAGCACGGATAATTTCTGGCGCCGCTACCGGGGAGGTTCTACATCAAGGCTACCAGGTACCTATCATAAGCTCTCATCTCTTGCACTTACATTATTTTCCATTTGCCTCTCTTTTTCATCTCCCACACTTCTAAAATGTTTTGAGAAAAACACGAAAATATGTGCCTTTTTATTCTCCCTTTTTACGCTCGTCTTTTTGTTTGCTTGTGTGCAAGATTGCTTTGCCATCATGGATAAATCAGGGGAGGTTATCATTGAAAATCTTGAGGAAAAACATGGATCTTGTGCTTTAGGTCATGAAACTGAAACGCCCTCTAATCTTAAGGTAAAAACTTTTCATGTAGGTCATGATAATATTATCGGTAAGAGTGTTATTCAAGAGTTCTTTGACTGTATGCGAGTTTTGCTGATTGATAAGGGGTCTATTCTTCTTGATACAAATTGCTATGCCGATGCCGTTTCCATGGTTGTCGCTAAACTAGAAAGAAAATTTGTGCACATCCACTGCTCTTTACAAAAGATATTTTATGAACTTCCCAATATACTTCATTCTAAGGCTAAAATGATTGCAACCATCATTCCATAATACGAGAAGCTAGGGAAATTTTAGTTTTCTATAATAAAAATATTGAGCATCCTCCCATTGAATAAATTGTCCATGATAAAGAAACCTTGCATAGTTTGGAATCTACAGATTATCATGCTTACAGTAGCAATCTTAGGAGAAGAGTTCCTTGCGCAGAAATTGCTCAAGCCCTTTACCTTGATATGTATGATAAATTTGTTTGGGTGAATAAGGGAATTTATGTTGGATTACATGATGAGTGAATGGGGGAGATGTCTAGAGAACCCATCAAAAATGAGATACGAATTCTATATGAAGATACTTATGGTGATGATCCCGAGTATGAAATTATGAATGTTAAAAATTACTAATCAAAGTCCTTTTCATGAATTGAGTTCTCCTAGGAAGAAGAGAGAAGAGAAAAGAGACTTGTTAAGAAAGGTTTTGCCATATTTGATTAAGAAAGAACCGAATGTCAAACATGGCAATACCTAGATCCTTGTATTATGCATAGCTAGGGGTGTTAAACAATAGCATTTATTGGGAGGCAACCCAATTTTATTTTTGCTTTTACATGTTTCTTTTTTTCCGATAAATATTCCTTCTAACCTTTGGTTAGATGTGTTTTAATGTTTTAATTTAGTGTTTGTGCCAAGTAAAACCTTTGGGATGGCTTGGAAGACTGTTGATTTGATTTTGTTGAAAAACAGAAACTTTTGCGTCCAATATAGAAAATTTTATAATTCACTGGAGCGTGATAATTTCCTGCAACTTTTACACAAGATTTATATACAAATTTCCCACATTCTCCATATTATTCAAAATTTGTAGAGTTGCAGAAGATTACGAAGTTTTCAGATTGCTACAGGCTGTTCTGTTTTTGACAGATTCTGTTTTCATTGTGTTGTTTACTTATTTTGATGAATCTATGGGTAGTATCGGGGTCTATAAACCATGGAGATGTTGGAATACAGTAGTTATAACACCAATATAAAATTAGAATGAATTCAAAATAGTACCTAAATTGGTTATTTGCTTTATTATACTAATGGATCTCACGAGTTTTGTGTTGTGAAGTGTTCAAGTTTTGGGTAAAGATTTGATGGACTGCGGAATAAGGAGTGGAAAGAGCCTAAGCTTGGGGATGCCCAAGGCACCCCAAGGTAATATTCAAGGACAACAAAGCATCTACGCTTGGGGATGCCCTACAAGGCATCCCCTCTTTTGTCTTCAATCCATCGGTAAATTTACTTGAGGCTATATATTTATTCACCACATGATATTTCTTTTGCTTGTAGCGTCTTGTAAGATTTGAGTCTTTGCTTTTTAGTTTGCCACAATATCCTTGTTGTACACACCTTTTGGTAGGGACACACATTAATCGTGAATTTATTAGAATACTCTATGTGCTTCACTTATATCTTTTGAGCTAGGCAGTTGCTCTGGTACTTCACCTATATATTTTTGAGCACAGCGGTGATGTTATTTTGAAGAAATTGATGAACTCTCATGCTTCACTTATATTATTTTGAGAGTATAATAATAGCATGGTAATTGGGTTAGGTTATGAATTTAGTCCTAGTATGATAGGCATCCAAGGGGGACATAATAAAAACTTTCATAAAGAGCATTGAATATATGAGAAGTTTGATTCCTTGCAATTGTTTTGAGATATGAAGGTGGTAATATTACAGCCATGCAATTAGTGAATTGTGGGATACAAGAAATAATTGTTTTAAGGTTTGTGATTCCTGTATCATGCACGCATGGTCTTCTAGTTATGTGAAGTTGGAGCGCAATTTATCCTTGATTGTCTCCCTTTGTGTGAAAGTCGGGAGTGCGCGATGGTTAACTCCTACCAACCTCTCTGCTAGGAGAATGCGTAGTAGTACTTTGCTTCGAGGGCTAATATTTTTTTTGTAATAAGTATGTGAGTTCTTTATGACTAATGTCGATTCCATGGATTATACGCACTCTCACCCTTCGACCTTTGCTAGCCACTCTAGTAACGTGCCACTTTCGCCGGTGCATTAAACCCACCATATACCTTGCCTCAAAACAACCACCATACCTACCTATTATGGCATTTTCATACCATTCCAAGATATATTGCCATGTAACTTCACCGTTCCATCATTATGAGTTTTTACCTTGAGTTGTAATTTTTGAGTTTTAAGTAAATAAAAGTGTGATGATCATCATTATTAGAACATTGTCCCATGTGAGGTTATAAAAATATATAAAAAAGAGGCCAAAGAGCCAAAAAAGAGAGGCCAAAGAGCCCAAACAATTAAAAAAACAAAATAAAAAAATGAGAGAAAAAGAGAGAAGGGACAATGTTACTATCATTTTCCACATTTGTGCTTCAAAGTAGTAGCATGTTCTTCATGATAGAGAGTCTCATATTTTGACACTTTCATATATTACCAGTGGGACTTTTTCGTTATAGAACTTGGCTTGTATATTCCTTTGATGGGCTTCCTCAAATTGCCCTGGGTCTTCATGAGCAAGCAAGTTGGATGCACACCCACTTAGTTTTCTTTTGAGCTTTCATACATTTATAGCTCTAGTGCATCCGTTACATGACAATCCCTACTCACTCACATTAATATCATTGATGGGCATCTCCATAGTCCATTAATTTGCCTAGTTGATGTGAGACTTTCTCCCTTCTTTTGTCTACTACCACCTTCTAGTCCACCTATAATACTATGTCCATGGCTCACGCTTATGTATTGCGTGAAGAGTTGAAAAAGCAGAAGCGCGTTAAAAAGTATGAACCAAATGCTTGGCTGATACCGGGGTAGTACATGATATATACTTTGCGTTGAGAAGAGGAAGCATAACAAGACTATATGATTTTGTAGGGATAACTTTCTTTAACCATGTTATTTTCGAAGTTTTATAATTTTGCTTTCTAGTATGCTTGAAGTACTATTGTTTTTATGTCAATATTAAAATTTTGTTTTGAATCATATGGATTTGAACATTCATGCCAACATAAGAAGAATTGCATTGATAAATATACTTAGTAGTTCCACATCAAAAATTCCGTTTTTATACCTACTCGAGGATGAGCAGGAATTAAGCTTGGGGATGCTTAACACGTCTCCAACGTACCTTTATTTTTTGATTGTTCTGTGCTATTATATTATCAACTTTGGATGTTTTATATGCATTTATATGCTATTTTATATCATTTTTGGAACTAACCTATTAACCTAGTGCCTAGTGCCAGTTTCTATTTTTTTTTACTTTTACAGAAAAGGAATATCAAACGGAGTCCAAACTGAATAAAATGTTACGATGATTTTTCTTGGACCAGAAGACACCTACAAGACTTGGAGAGGAGGCCAAAAGATCTACGAAGTGGCCACAAGCCATAGGGGCGCGCCCTAGGGGGCTCCCTTGGGCTTGTGGGCCCCTCGGAGGTCCGCCAACCCTAATCTTCGCTCTATAAATTCCCAAATATCCCCCCCCCCTACATCAAAAGAGTCACCAAAAAATACTTTTCCACCGCCGCTAGTTTTTGTTCCCATGAAATCCCATCCTGGGGCCTTTTCCGGTAATCCGTCGGAGGGGGATTCGATCATGGAGGGCTTCTACATCAACCTTGATGCCCTTCCGATGATGCGTGAGTAGTTTACCACAGACCTATGGGTCCATGGCTAGTAGCTAGATGGCTTCTTCTCTCTCTTTGATCTTCAATACAATTTTCTTCTCGATGTTCTTGGAGATCTATTCGATGTAATGTTCTTTTGCGGTGTGTTTGTTAAGATCCGATGAATCGCGGATTTATGATCAGATTATCTCTGAATTTTATTTGAGTCTTCTCTGAACTCTTTTATGCATGATTAAGGTAGCTTTGCATTTCTTTCCGATCTATCGATATGGTTTGGACAACTAGATTGGGTTTTCTTGCAACGGGAGAGGTGCTTTGTGATGGGTTCAATCTTGCGGTGTCCTCACCCAGTGACAGAAGGGGTAGCAAGGCACGTATTGTATTGTTGACATTAAGGATAACAAGATGGGGTTTATGTCATATTGCTTGAGTTTATCCATCTACATCATGTCATCTTGCTTAAGGCGTTACTCTGTTCTTATGAACTTAACACACCAGATACAGGCAGGAGTCGGTCGATGTGTGGAGTAATAGTAATGCAGAATCGTTTCGGTCTACTTGTCATGGATGTGATGCCTATATTCATTATCATTGCCTTAGATGTCATCATAACTTTGCACTTTTCTATCAATTGCTCAACAGTAATTTGTTTCCCCACCGTATGCTTTCTTTGAGAGAGAAGTCTCTAGTGAAACCTATGGCCCCCGGGTCTATTTTCTATCATATATTTTCAGATCTATAAAACAAAAAACCCAAAAATACCTTACTGCAATTATTTTGTGTTTACTTTATTTCGCCTTTTACTTATATTTAAATCTATCTCTATTAGATCTCACTCTTGCCAGTGACTGTAAAGGTATTGACAACCCCTTTTTCCAATTGTGTGCAAGTGTTTGTTAGTTTGTGCAGGTGCATATATTGGGGACTTGCTTGTGCCTCCTACAGGATTGATACCTTGGTTCTTAACTAAGGGATATAATTATATCTACTTTGCTGCATCACCATTTCCTCTTCAATGATAAAATCAACGCAAGCTCAAGAAGTAGTACTCACACTCATGTATTGCGTGTAGAATTGAAAAAGTCTAAGAACATAAAAACTATGAACCAATTGCTTGGCTGACACCAGGGTAGTACATAATTTATACTCTGTGTTAAAAAGAGCGAGCATAATAAGACTATATGATTTTGTAGGGATAACTATCTTTACCCATGTTATTTTGAAGTTTCATGATTTTGCTTGTTAGTATGCTTGAAGTATTATTGTTTTCGTGTCAGTATTAAACTTTTGTTTTGAATCATATGGATTTGGAAATTCAAGCCGAAATAAGAAGGATTACATTGAGAAATATGTTAGGTAGCATTCCACAATCAAGGATTACATTGAGAAATATGTTAGGTAGCATTCCACATTTAAGCCAAGGACGAGCAGTAATTTAGATTGGGGATGCTTGATACTTCTCTAATGTATCTATAATTTTTTATTGTTCCATGCTATTATATTATCTACTTTGGATGTTTTATATGCATTAATATGCTATTTTATATCTTTTTGGGACTAACCTATTAACCTAGTGCCTAGTGTCAGTTTTTTCCCTTGTTTTTTATTTTTACAGAAAAAGAATATCAAACGGAGTCCAAACGGAATAAAACTTTACGGTTATTTTTCTTGGACCAGAAGAAACCTATGAGACTTGGAGAGGAGGCTATAAGACCTACGAGGAGGGCAAAAGCCATAGGGGCGCACCCCAGGGGGAGCCCCCAGGGCTTGTGGCCACCTCGTAGGTCTTCTGGCCTCCGCTCCAAGTCTCGTAGGTTTCTTCTGGCCCAAGAAAAATCACTGTAAAGCTTGTCGGCCCCTCGGGGGTCTCCTAACCCTAATATTTGCACTATAAATCCTCACATATACCCCCTATACCAGAGGGGTTGCCAAAAATACTTTTTCCACCGCTGCAGGATTCTGTTCTCGTGAGATCCCATGTTGGGGCCTTTTTCTGTACTCTGCCGGAGGGGGATTCGATCACAGAGGGCTTCTACATCAACCTTGTTGCCCTTCCGATGACGTGTGAGTAGTTTACCATAGTCCTACGGGTCCACAACTAGTAGCTAGATGGCTTCTTATCTCTCGTTGATCTTCAATACTGTCGGTGTACTATAGTAGGGGTACCCTAGTATCCCAAACTTGTGCACGGGCAGTCGCAGCATCCCGCGGCAAGGCTTGCCGGGTGACCGCCAAGGTCCTCCGTGGTTCCTTTGGAGCCATTCAAGAACAAAGTATTCAAGCCAAGGAGACAAGGCCCCGGCAAGAGGAGCTTGCCGGGAAGGCCACTCAAGGCACAAGATCCCGGCAAGAGGAGCTTGCCGAGAAGGCCAACCAAGGCATCTCAAGGAACTTGCCGCGACGCGCCACGCGTCCCGGCAATGCCCGGTGAGCGACGAGCTCCCGGACGCGACAAGACAACGACCACGGCAAGGCGCTTGCCGCGGAAAGCTACCACTCTGTACCCGCGCTCCAGCACATCCACCAATGTGTCGCTCTAGGACCCTTCCTAGCGTACGTGGCGGGAGGCTGTGCAGCCAGCGGTGCGCGGTGGCAAGCGGTGCTGACAAGATTGCCATCGTGGCGAATGGTGGCGTCCCTGACGGTCCCTTTTAAACTATTTGGGCGACGCAGATGGGCATTCAATGCCCTTGTCCCCTGCCGTCAGAGTTAGGTATGATACACTATAACAGGTAGTTTTACCAACCGTAACACCTTTCCATTTTTACCCTTGTCTACGTTGCCACCTGTCGGTGATCCCTTGAGCATATAAAAGGAGGCCCATCCGCAACGTAGAGGGGGGGAGAACACTCACGCTCGGTCTCGTTAGCTGCTGGTGTGTACTGTAGCACTCAGCGCTCCCGAGCAAGAACTCAATACAAACCACAAAGCAGGAGTAGGGTTTTACGCATCCGTGCGGCCCGAACCTGGGTAAACTGCTCGTGTGTTTCGCCTCGATCCACTCTTCGTGCGATCTTCGCCCTCGCCAAACCAAAAGGGGCTCGGTCCGCCGGTCCCATAGGTGCTCGTGGATTCGTTCCCCGGCATCTTTTGCGTGCCAGGTAGTGGAAGTCGAGGTTGTGTGAACCTGATCCGACGTTCACACGAGCTAGATCTTCATCGTCTTCATCGACATGCCGCCGAAGAAGAAGGCTTCGGAGGCAGCTGCTCCGTCCGCGTCGAACCCACCACCGCCGGAGCAAACGGCTGGTGGGGTAGACGCCGGTGGAAGAAAGGGCGTCGCCACAAGGCCATCTCGGAGCCGCGTCGACGAGGGAGCTCACGGTGCTGCCAGGACCAAGGACAAGGCTGCGCTGCCCATCGGCGGCGTAGTCGGCTCCCACAACGACTGGGCGCACTCCAAGACCTCGGCGTCCGTACATGCACCGCGCCCATCTCAGGAGGCGCGGGACCGGCAGTGTCATGGTACTCATGGTACCATACGTTTGCTGGACCAAGATCGAGCTGGTGGATCTCGGAGTGCTCAAGACCAGCATGCACGCCAACATGCTGGCACGAGCGAGGCACGGTCGCCTGGACGGGATACTGCTCCTTCTAACATAGCTAGAAGTCCGAGCATATCCCGCTCCTCACACCGTTCGCCACTGCCACCCACCACTTCAGCAGAAGCTTTGGCGCGAGCTCAACTGCTCCTGGACTACCCTCCAACGGCAGACAAGATCGACGACTGGTGGGCCACCATTCAGAGTCTCATCGGCTTCGCCAACGGCGACACTCCACGGCAGCCGAGTACATCGCAGCCGCGGCAAGTCAGCCAGGCACGAGCCGGTGGCGACAAGACCGGTGGGGGTGCAACCATCGTGCACTCTCCGCCCCGAAGACCAAGATCGCCGACTCGCCGGATCCACCTCGACAACGACTCCACTGCGTCATCAGATCCACGAGCTCGTCGCGATCAGCGCCAAGTTCTTCACGAACGACAGCAAGAAGACGCTCGTACTCGCATCGAGCGCCGAAGAGAAGCGCGTCGTCAATCGGACCAGCGCGCTGGGCCCTCTGTCGACATGCATGCGCCAGGGGAACCAGGCGACTTGCCGTACGCGGTAGATTGCCCTGCGTTTACTCGTGAGCTGCGGCAAGTCCAGTGGTCCAGCAAGAAGAATTTCAAGCCAGACGTACCAGAGAAGTACGACGGCAAGTTGATAACCCTCAACCGTAAGGGATCGAGATAGTCTTCGCGGGTAAGAATAACCCAATTTATCGATTCGACACACGGGGAGCCAAAGAGTATTTATAAGCTTTGACAGTTGAGTTGTCAATTCAACCGCACCTGAAATATACTTACTTGCAACAAAAGATAAGTGGTAACAGTGGTATGATAGTGATGATAGTGATAGTAAAAGTAAACAGCAAAAGTAAATAGTAAAGGTAAATAGCAAAAGTAAATAGCAAAAGTAGCAACTAGTAACCAGCAGGATTTAAAACATTGTAGGCTAGGGAGACGGATGGTTGGGCGCTGCATGGATGAGATATATCATGATTCCAACTTGGGGCAAGGCACACGGAAAAGTAATGATCATCTAGGCAAATATCAAACATTAGGCATGTATCCCGTAGGGAGTTGTATGTGCTTGCAATAAGAACTTGCACAACATCTTTTGTCCTACCATCCCGCTACGAATGGGGCCAAAAGGAACTTATGGAGATTAAGGTGCTCCTGTCAAAGAGCACCGGAACAAAGCAATGAACTCAATGGATACATGTAATCCTCAAACTACGGACCATCCCCTTTGGTGTCCCAAGCTGTCACTTTTGGGATCGCCGGTTCCGAACCGTAATAGGTGCAAACAACTCATAGATAGGATCAAGAACACAGATATATTCATGCAAACACATATGGTTCAGATCTGAAATCATGGCACTCGGGCCCTAAGTGACAAGCATTAAGAATAACGAGTTGAAGCAAAGATGATAAACACCATAGTAGATGATAGGCAACATGCCCCCAACGATCTGACAAACTATTACATGATCTAACTCATCCAATCCCTACCATCCCCTTCGCCTACAGCAGGGGATTACTCACACCTGGAAGGAGAAGTCATGGAGGGATGATGGAGTGGTGATGGTGATGACGATGGCGTCGATCTCCCCTCTCCGGAGGCCAAATCAGCCTCCAGATTAGCCCTCCCGAAGAAGAACAGAGGGTGGCGGCGGCTCCGCGACGAAAACTGCGAAAAGAACTTCCGATCTGGGATTTCTCCGTCACGAGCTAAAATACGAGTCGAAGTAGGGCACCAGGGGAGGTGGGGCCCACCCAGGCGACCCCCCGGCGCGGCCAGGGGGTGGGCCGCGCCACCAGGGCGCATGGGCCCCCTGGCCCCCCTCTGGCCCCTCTTCTGGCTCCGGGTTCCTTCGGGTGCGTGGATTTTCTGTGATTTTTCGTGGATTTTTCTGAGATACCTAAAAATCCGTTTTCCTGCACACAATAAAACCATACAGGCAGCTCTGCTGAAAACAGTGTCAGTCCGGGTTAGTTTAGTTCAAATCATGCAAGAATGAGGTCAAAACAATATCAAAAGTGTTTGGAAAAGTAGATACGTTTAAGACGTATCAACTCCCCCAAGCTTAGCATATTGCTTGTCCTCAAGCAATTTAGTTCAACGAACTGGACGCGACGAGAAAACTTTGACAAACTCTTTTGCTTCATTAGATGTATATAAGCATGTACTACGAAAAGAGTCTAGCAAGTATTGAAACAATACTATGATGACAATGCACGGAGCAATCCTTCTTTCAAGTGACCAATCACAAATACCAAAAAGTAAATAATATATTACTGAAAATCAAGACAAGATTACATTGCACATAGCTTGAGCATATTAGGGTGGTATCTCGCTAGCCTCCATGAGTAAAGCAAAACATAAATGCAGAAACTCCTCCAGAGTTTTAAAGGAGACTAGAACTAAGAATTCCAGAATAAATCATATCACAAGCATACAGAAGACAATGTAATACTTTGGGACAATGCACATTACACTCAGAATGACAATTATGCTCTCCTAGTTGGTGCTTTGAAGAAAGAAGGTGGAGACTCTCGAACCGTGGCTTTTGTTGGCAAGGTTGAAAACCCGTGGTCGGAAACAAAAACTAAACATGTACCAGAGCTCTTGGTTTTAAAAACAGAGGTAAAAACATTTTTGAGAGGTGCATATTTCGTCAACGAATGCTAGCAGATAACTCAATCACTTCTTGAGCTGGACAAGTTTCGAGGAACGGCTCCCGCATGAGGACGATCACATCCTCTTAATCTCCTTTGTTTATCACTGCCAAAGTTTTCTGATTTCTCATGAACAAAGCGTGAAGGAGGGTTTGTTTGTTGTATTATCTTTTATGAGCCGGGCGCACTCTATGCCAGTTCCTTCTCGTATTATGGGCTTGCACATTAGACATGCAATCCCGGGGTGAAACTTGTCTAACTTAAAAAGATCATGAATTAACTACTACTTCCTCATGAGCTAAAACAAAGGCACAAAAAGAGAAATGCTTTTGATTAATTTCGAGATGGTACACGAAAGTCTTCGTGAGGAATGTCAGGTAAATACCATGTATAGGAAGGTATGGTGGACTCATATGGCATAACAGGTTTTAAGGATTTTGGATGCACAAGCAGTCAGTCCGCTTAGTACAGGTGGAGGTTAGCAAAAGACTGGGAAGCGACCAACTAGAGAGCAATAACGGCCATAATAATGCAGAGCGACAAAGCAACATTGAATCGGGCATGAAAGTGATATAACTATTCTGAACTCAAAGGTCATCAAGGCAGAGCAGACTTTTTAGTCTTAAACATGTGTAAACATGTGCCAAGTCAATCAAAAAATTCTCTAAAGGGAAATACCACCTTAGTATACTGAACTATGAACAATGCAATGCATGTAGATCATTTCAATAACACATTATATACTCTAGCTATTCGAGACTAGCCACAAGGAAAGCATGAACTACTGGAAGAGCATTGTAAACATAGCACTATGTCGCTACATGTTGGTCTCTAGATCATAAGTACAGGCATATGTACAAAAGTAGAAACAAGAAGAGTTCATACCGGTCTTCCTTGTTGCTTCCCTTCAGTCGATCTTCGTCATTACTGCCTCGTCACTTGCACGATCGAACGTAGGAAATATAATTAAATGCCATCACGGACTCGAGCTGAACTCTGAGAACAAAGCAAACTAAAAAGAGAAAGAAAATCTTTTTGGATTATTTCAAAGGTTGAACGAAAGCAAAAGAAAGAGAAAATCTTTTTGTTGTTTTTGCAAAGAGAGAAATAAAGAAGAACGGGCAAAAACTTCGAAAAGATCAAAGCGAATAAAACGGATAATACAATGGAAAAGCGAGAGGGGCACGTACTCCCCCAAGCTTAGGCTTTTGGCCTAAGTTGGTAGCAGCTACTGCCCCCAGGAGCCTCCTGCTCCGGGGGTATGGTGGTGAGTCCAAGGGTCGTAGAAGGATGCTGGCGCGTACACCGAACTCCTCGGAGTCTCCCACGAGGAAGGGTCCGTGCGCCAAGCAGAGGAAGACCCTTCACCAAACTCGGTGGCGGTTTCTTCCTAAAAAGGTGGTAACTCACCGTGCTCCTCCTCGTCGGGCACAACCCCCTCCATGGGGTTATGAAACTGATGCTGGACCATGAACTCATCGAACTGGACAACATCAAAGGACCATCCGTTCCTGCGAGAAAAATCAAACAAAAGAGGTGCAGGTAGACAGATCTCGCGTTCCGCGGTAGTTCCGAAACGCAAGATATAAACAAGATTATCAAGCTCAGAAGCTATGGTAACAAACTTATGCCTTTTCATAGCAGCAAGATCAAAGCTTAAATAAGTAAAAGGATTATCATCAGGGTGTGGGGTGCCTCCAAGATGTTCTAAGATAAGTGTGGCATAAACGCCACCATATAAGTCTCCCTTGTTACCGTTCATAGCAAGGCGTCGAGCAATTAAGGCACCCAGATTATAATCAGACCTCCCTGAGAGGGCTGCTGCCAGGATAGCAATATCCGGAGCAGAAATGTTGCTCGTGTTGTCACGAGCTAACACCCCTCTAGCAACATAATATGCAAAATACCTGAGGTGAGGAAATAAGATGCTGGAGATCTTCGACCGATGAATATCCCTCGTACCCATGCTGCAGAGAGAGTTGATGACGGTTTTCAGCTCGGAGGGCTGAGTGGCCATCCTAGCCGTCCTCCCAATGTTTGGCACACCTATTATTTCACAAAACTCTCCCAGAGGCATGGTGATAAGATCATTGTAAATTTTAAACTCAATAGCACCTGAATCAGGATTATATCTAAAACTGTTAATGAAACTGGAGGTGAGTTTTTTATACTGAGTAACACGGCACGTGACGAGCCGTGTCAGACCTGCATTAGCACAAAGATCATAAAACTCATCCTTGATTCCCGCAGCTTCAAGGAATTCATCACATGGAAACGTCATAGCACGTGATGGACTTGTGTCTTCCAACAACTCCAGGGGCACATGATCTTCATTATAGCTCACCCTAGCAGTCGAGGGTGAAGCTGCGGCTCTAGTAACTCGATCGGAGTGGGAGGGCCTCCTCTTCTCAAGCCACCCTTTTGCCCTTCCTAACAAACTCATTTCTGAAATTTTTGGCAATTTACAAAAACGAGAATTAAAACAAGGTGAGTTAAGGCAAACTACTCAACTCACTTGCCCAAGGCATAAACTTGCATCAAAACTTGGAAAATAACTTTCTACACACGCATGCAAGCTCATCTATACAGCACCAAGAACTACTAAATACTCACAAATGAAGCCACCAATCAGAAATCTAATTGGAGGGGTGGAGGAGTCACATACCAGGGAGTATTTGCTCAAAATCTCAGCTCAAATGATGGGCTGTAGAGAGAGATCGAAGAATCGCCTCCAAGAATAGCAAGAACGCAAGAACAAGTGCAGGACTCGTGTTTTTGGAGAAAATGAGAGAGGGAGGAAGAAGACATACCTGGAGGGGGGCCTTGTGGGCCCCAGGCGCCCTGTGGGCGCGGCCAGGAGGCAGGCCGCGCCAGCTGGCTGCCTGGGCCACTGGTGGGTCCCCCTGGCTGGCCCCAGGTCCCTCTGGGTCACTCCCGACGTGGAAATTTTTATTTTAATTTTTCTGGAATTTTTCTGAAAACTACACTGTTGAAAATTTTTCGAAGTTCAAAAAGCTGCGAAACTCTCTGAAAACTTGAAGCAGTGAGTAGTATTGTGAAGCTTCAAAACATAAATACTTGGTACAGCAAGTAGAACAAGAACTAAAATAAATGAAAACATAACAAGCTCAACTTTTTATCTATATAAAACATGTTTACTAGTAAGGTTGATCAAGTCTTACCAACAAACAGGCGATATATAGAGCAAAAAGTCTCACCTCTTACGAAGTAATCACTGAACCTTTATTTTGATGGACATTGTCCCCACCATGATAGTTTAGTATTTGTGAGGCACATGTAGTGGACAGTCCCATTCTCCAATCTTCACGGTCTCGATATTTTCTATAGAGTTGAGGCCATCCCTCCTGTCGGTCTTCTTTGGAAAATATACCGTGTGTTCTTTATCATTCACATTGAAGATAACCTTCCCTTTATTGCAATCAATAATAGCACCTGCGGTGTTAAGAAAAGGTCTACCAAGAATAATGGACATGCTCCCATCCTCGGGCATGTCAAGCACAACAAAATCAGTAAGAATCAAACAATTAGCAACTTCTACGGGAACATCCTCACAAATACCTATCGGAACGGCGGTTGACTTGTCAGCCATCTGAAGGGAGATATCTGTAGGAATTAGTTTCTCTAAACAAAGCCTCTCGTAAAGAGAGAGAGGCATAACACTCACTCCGGCTCCAAGATCACATAAAGCAGTTTTGACATAATTATTCTTTATGGAGCAAGGAATGGTGGGTATACCTGGATCACCGAGCTTCTCAGGTATCTTGCCACTGAAAGAGTAGTTAGCAAGCATAGTAGATATTGCTTCATTTGGAACTTTTCTTTTATTAGTGACAATATCTTTCATATATTTTGAATAAGGAGGTAACTTAATAGCATCAGTCAAAGGAATTTGAAGGAAAAGAGGTTTAATCCACTCACAAAACTTATTGTAATGCTCTTCTTCTTTAGATTTGATGGACTTACCTGAAAAGGGCATGGGTTTCTGTACCCATGGTTCTCTTTCCTTCCCATGATTTCTTGCGATGAAGTCTTCTTTAGTGTACCTCTTACGTTTGTCAGGTGCTTCTTCTTCTCGAACTTCAGGCGGATCATTTTTCTCATTATCTTTACCTTCAGGTTCAGCACCGTCTTCAGTCTCAGCATCGGAGATAGATACGCTGTTGGGATCAACAGCTGGCTCTTCATCTGCAATAGGATCATTAGAATTGTCAGCCTCCTTATGTTTCTTCTTCTTCTTTGGAGAGCCAACAATTTCTTCTTCCTGCATTTGAGAATCTTGCTCAATTCTCCTCGGATGCCCCTCTGGATAGAGAGGATCTTGAGTGCTAGTTCCTCCTCGGGTCTTAATCCCGAAAGCCTGCAAATCATCTTGTTTGGCATTGTTAGCAAGCAAATCTTTTTGCACATTAGAAATTTGGTCAAGCTGAGTTTGAACCAAATGAAAATGCTTCACAAGACATTGAACATTGTCGGGGGAAACTGTCCTCCCACGAGCACCTATGGGACCGGAGCCCCTTCTACGTTGCGGTAAGGGAGCGGAGGGAGCACGAAGGGCGGATCGAGGAGCACACGCGGGCAGTTTACCCAGGTTCGGGCCGCGACGGACGCGTAAAACCCTACTCCTGCTTGGATTGTATTGATTTTTGGAGCTCGGGAGCTTGAAGAGCTAGCTACACCAAGCAAGAGAGATATCTAGGTTGCGAACCCTTTCTACGTTGTGCATGGGCCTCCTTTTATAGCTCAAGGGGTCACCGACAGGTGTCAACGTAGAGGAGGGTAAAAATATAACTTTGGTGGTAGTTGTAACAGTGCGGTAACAGTGCATGAATAGTGGATGAACAGTGGTCTTCACCTAACGTTGACAGTGGGGGACAAGGGCCTTAACTGCCCGTCACCGTCGACCCCAAAAGAACCCGTCCATGCTCCTCCGTCCGCCACGACGGTAGCCTCGTCACCGTGGCGTGCCACCGTGTCCCCCAGGCTGCACAGCCATCCGCCACACGTCCCTGGAAGGGCTCCAGGGCGACGCGTGGGCCGATGAGCTGGAGCGCGGGCACACAGCGCAGGCTTCCCCCGGCAAGCACCTTGCCGGGCCCGGAAGCTTGTTGCTCCCCGGGTCATGCCGGGGCGCAGTGTGCGCCGAGGCATGTCTTCTGAGATGCTGTCTTCTGGTCTTCCTGGCAAGCTCCTCTTGCCAGGGTCCTGTGTTAATGTGATAATCTTGAGCCTGGGACGGCCTTCCCGGCAAGCTCCACTTGCCGGGGCCTTGATCTTTTGTCTTGTATACTTTGTTTTTGAATGGCTTTATAAGGACCAGAAAGGTTTCCGGCGAGCATGTGGTGAGCCCTGCCGCGGGAAGCTGCTACTGCCCGTGCACAAGTTGGGGTACTAAGGTACCCCTATCTTAGTACACCGACAGGAGCCCCCGGGCCTGGGCCACACACGGTGCCGAGCGCTGTTGGGCCAGGCCCAAAACAGTGCACGGGCACACGCGGCCCACAGCACGCCGAATCCCCTTCCGCATCCGCCGCGCCCCTCCCTAACGGCATGCGTCGATTGCGGCGTCGTGGGAGAGATCGTGGCCTGTACTTTAATGGGAAATGCGGAGCGTCCCCCACTCCCCCCTTAAAAGCAGAGGAAGCAGGGGCAGTTTCCCTCCTTCGTCTTCATTGCGTCTTCATCTTCCAGAAATCCTCCGCTGCTCATTGCCTCCACCCCTCCTCCGCCGTCTTCCGCATCCGCGACGCCGTCGAGCTTCTCACCCCCTCCCTCGCCGCCTCCGCCATGGCTCCGAAGAGCGAGAAGGCGAAAGCGGACAAGGCCAAGAAGGAGAAATCCGAGCAGGCGGCGAAGCTTGCCGCCCTGCGGAAGAGGAACGTGGTCTTCGCGCCGCGGCTCAGCGCGAAGGAGCTGCGGAACAAGTACTACCTCTTCTGGTCCGTGGAGACCAAAGCTCATCCCCGCACCAGAGCCTTCCCCGCCGTCGCCAGAGATTTGTTTCCCGGCGGGTATTTCTTCTTTGCTGTTTTCTTCCACTGCGGATTGTGCCCTCCGTACTCGGAGTTTTTCTGTGACATTATGAACACATATGGCCTCCACCTCCTAGACTTTACCCCCAACGCCATCCTTACGATGGCGGTTTTCGCACATCTGTGCGAAAACTATGTGGGGATGCATCCAAACGTAGCACTCTTTCGCCATTTCTTTATGCCTAGAGTAGAGGCTGGCGCTCCCCTCTCCGGCGGTATCTCCTGGATCTTCCGGTTGAATAAGAAGGACTCATACCTGAAGGGAGAACTCCGCGGCAAGTGGGAAGAATGGCGCGCAGATTGGTGCTGGGTAGTAGAGGATAAGCCGGAGCCCTTCACTATGCTGCGCACAACAGCCATAGTGCGCGGCAGAGACTGGAGCGAATTGGCCCCGGAGGACGGCAAGCTCAATATTGCCCTCATCAGAATACTTCATCTCCGGGTAGCTAAACTGACCATCGGAGAGGTAGGGGCAGATTTCCTCCGCCGCCGCATTGCCCCTTTACAGGAGAGAAAAAGGCCAGCATGGGAATTTGGCAACGCGGCGGATATGATGAGGCTGCGCCCTGGGTTGAACTTCAATTTCACTGCCTTGGAGCTGAAGGGGATGGTCCGGGAGCTCTTCAAGCATGACCCAGCCCACCCAGAGTGGTTTAGATCTCCCCGGGGAGTGGTGCCGCTATGCAACAGCACTGCCCGGGACTCTTTGCGCGCTATGATGCCCGCGTGTGACTCCCACGGCGTCGACCCCACCTAGATAGAGCCTCCGCCGGACGCGATACTGAGCTTCTTCGACAATTTGGTTGAGGTGCCCAAGAACCCCGAGGAGAACAGGGGCCTTACCCGGGCCACTACGGACCGGGACATAGCTTATATTGCTTCCGGATGGAAGAGGCCGCCGCAGCCGCAGCGGCGGGAGATTTCGGATTCACCGTCGACGAGGCGCAGGTCGCGGACGAGGCGTGCCAAGCAGAGGAGGCAGAGATCCGCAGGCTGCTCAAGCTTCCGCCCGACGAGTTTGCCGGGGTTCCTTCCCTGAGGCATGCCGGGATTCCCGGGATTGTGAGCGAGGCCGCCGTAGGAGGCGAGGTTGCCGGAGGAAGCAGAGTTGCCGGAGGGAGCGGAGCCGCCGGAGGGAGCAGAGCCGCAGGACATGATGCTGGACCCAGTGGGCCTGCCGGGGAGGAGGAGGAGGACGTCGAGGCCGATGAAGACACCGGTGGGTCTCTGGGACTTGACGACGACGCCTCCTCGTCCTCGGAGAACTCCCCGCCTCCGGCAAGTCCCACGCAAGCGTCGAGGAAACGCCTCCGCAAGGCGGCTACAGCGACGAGGACGCAGGTGCCTCGACAGCAGCCTGCTCACCGGGCGGCGCGCGCCACCAGAGCGAGCCAAGCCGCGACGGAGGCGCCCCGCGCACTAGCGCCAAGCGGAGGGGGATCCTCCCGGAGCGGAGCGGCCGCTCCGCCTGCCCCTCGGGCCTCGGCGTCAACGGAGGCTGGGTCTTCGCAGCCCCCAGCCCCGGAGACCGCCAAGCGCCCGAGGGAGCCTTCTCCTCCTGCTCCTCGCGCGGGAGCACCTCAGGTGGAGTTTGATTTCTCCGCCCTAAGCTCCGATGACGACGAGGAAGAGGAGTAAGTGTTCGTAATTTGTAACTTCTTCGATTATGTCTTGATTCTTTCTTTGATGATTCTGATCTTGTTCTTGCTTTGCTTTCAGGACCCTGACCCAGCGGATGGCGAAGAGGGCCAAGATCCCCGTGGTTGAGGTCGAAGACGACTCGCCCGTCGCGGCGACAGGGGACGCGCCGGCGACGAACTTGCCGGATCAACCCGCTGCTCCGAGGAGCAGCCCCCAGCGCAACCCCCAGCGTAAGTCTGGTCTTGAGCTTTCCGTTCGTCGGGCGCGCTTGAGGTTTTTGCTTGTACTAATATCCTGTTGCCTTGTTTGTCTTGTGCAGAAGTGGAGCCGCAGCCGCAGGAGCGCCCGGAGACTGCCCCCGACGAGCCACAGGTTCCACCCTCCCCGCCGAAGGTGAACTCCCCGGCGAGGGAGAGCGCTCCGCCAAGGACGGGCACCCCGCCGAGGGCGGGCACCCCGCCAAGGGCGAGCAGCCCGACAAGGGTGGCTACCCCGCCAAGGGAGGGCGCGGGCGGCCCTCCGCCAGCAGGGGCCACCGCTCCACCGCCAAGGGAGGACCCCCCGGCGAGGGAGCCTGTCGTCGAAGAAGTCCTTGAAGGTGAGTCTTGCAGCTTTATCTTCTTGAACTTGTCTTTTTGGATATTTGCTTGATCTTTTCTTTTTCTTCTGTTAGATCCTCCTGCGCCGGAGCGGATGGAGACTGAGGCAGCCGGCGAGGAGGGCGCGCAAGGCGACGGCGGCAACGCCACTGCCGCTGAGGGCATGGCCGGAGCCGACGAGCCCGCTGCTGAGGAGACTGCCCCGACCGCAGACACCGTGGCTGGGGAGGGGGACGGCGACCACACTGCTGGCCCGGAGGCAGCAGGAGCGTCAAGCGCTGCACCGGCCGCCGATCCCTCCGCCGCCAAGGAGCAGCCAGGCGTTTATCTTGAGGACCCCAATGGCGTCTTCATACAAGTCCCTTGGGGGTCCTCGTCGCGAGCCCCCGTGGAGGGAGAGACCTTTGATGGAGAGGTCCTCGGCTCCGCGGGGTTGAAGATTGTCGAAGCACTTGGCGGTGGAGACGAGCCCGAAGAGGAGAAGCTCCTTCGCCGGCTATTGGCCCTTTACCGGGCCAGGCAGGCGAAACTAGACTCCCGGGAAGCTCTTGCCGCCAAGGCTGGAGTCGATTTGGAGAAGCGCGCTGCCGAACTCCGCGCCGCCAACCAGGCAGCTCTCCGCAACTTGGCGGAGGAGCGTGAAGGGCTTGCCGAGGAGCAGCAAGCCTTCCTCCTGGAGAAGGCTGAGGCAGAGGAGCGGCAGCGGTTGGCCGCCGAGGAGTTATCTCGGCGGGAAGGGGCGCTCAACCAGCGGAAGGTTGAGCTCGACGCCCATGACGACGAGCTCACCGCCCGGGAGCAGGCTCTTGGCGGGGCTCTGAAGGAGGCAAAGGAAGCTGCTGCCGCCGCGGAAACCGCCAAGAGGGACCTGGAGCTCAAGGTGGAGCAACTGGAGCGGTACATGAAGGCGAGCGAGGACAGGGTCACCGCGCTCAACGTGGAGCGCGAGAAGGACGCCCATACCAACTCAGACTTGCAGGTACGCCTCTCCAAGAAGGGCGACGAGCTTACTGCTGCCAAAGATTCAATCGCTGACTTGGAGTTGAAGGTCTCCACCTTGACTGATTCACTTGACGCTGCCCGGGACCGCAAAACGAAGCTGAAGGACGAGCTCCGCAAGGAACGAGGCCTAGTGGAGAGCGCCGCCACTTCAGCGAACAACTTCAGCCGGGCTGTGGAGCAGTGGACCGACGATCTGGTCGCCTCTGCTGCCAATATTGACAAGGAGCTGATGGCGCTGAGGGTGGATCACCTTGTGTACTCTCCGGATGAAAATCTCCCCCACAGCGCCAAGTTAAGTCTTTTCTTCAGGGGAATCGCGCCGACGCTTGCACGGCTGCAGGAGAAGCTCCCCGCGCAGCTGGCCGAGGAGTCGCGTCAGCTCTGCGCGGGTACCTTGGAGCGTGTTTTGACGAAGATTGTCTACCGCAACCCTGGCATCAATCTTGTCAATGTCCTCCGCAGCTTGCCGGACGACGCAGATCTGGAGGCGTTGAAGGCGCAGGTCGCCCAAATCATCGCCAAGGTGAACAAGATCTCCAGGCGTGAAGGCGACCGCGTAGACTAGGCTTCCTCCTTTCTGTTTCCTTTGCTGCTGCAAAGTGTGTTATGAACATGAATCAATTAGTTATTGCGACAAGTTATCTTTGTAATATATTATCTTATTTCCGAGCAATTGACGCATTGTCATCCCCCTTGCTTTTGGTCCTCCACTTTGTATGCTTCTTACCCTACGCTTTTAGGGGACTTGCCGGCAAGGGGCCCTCGCCGCGAGCGCTGAGTGCTGGACTCTTAGCAGCCTGCTGGCAAAGGCCTTACCGGCAAGTAACCTTGCCGCGGCTAGTCGCAGCGCACTTAGTTTGCTGAGCGAACTCGAAAACGAAGTAAGGGCGCGACACTTGTCGCAGCTCACTTAAATCGTTGAGCGTACTCGAAAACAAAGTAAGGGTGCGGCTAACCACGGGTAGGTTCCTCCGCGCACAGGTTTTCCATACAAAGTGTGGTTGTTCAAGGAAGACAACTAAAATTTAAAAATTTGAACTGCTCAAATTCTGGTAACTTAGCTTTCATATATTGCTCGCTCCCCGATAAGGTTTCTCTTTCTTGAACAGTACATGGTTCACACCTCCACCTCCTTCCCCCCCGGCAAACTTGTGCGCGAGGAATGTTTCTTCTGCTTAAGAGGAAAAGAAAAAGAGGAGGAGGAAAAACAAGTATGGGGCTTCTTGGCCCATTCATGCTTACCGGAGATGTGGGTTGCACAAGATGCCAAATAACGCATGCAAATAACAAAGAAAAGCATGGAAATGGCAAATAGTGCGAAACACAAAAGCTTTACTGATGCACGGGATCTGCGCCCGGCTTTGTACAAAGGTTTACATGCGACAACGGCAAGACTCGTACAAAAGGTGGTTGCCGGAACGGGTCACGGCAACCGCGCCTTATGGGTGAAACTTGCGAAGATGCTCTATGTTCCAGGAATTGCTCACCGGTAAGACTTCTTCGGTCTCAAGGCGGACAGCGCCGGGCCTTGTGACTTGTCTCACCCGATAAGGGCCTTCCCACTTCGGCGTCAACTTCTTGGAATTCTTGGCGGACTGAACACGCCGAAGAACAAGGTCGCCTTCCTCGAGACTCCTGGCTTTAACCTTGCGGCTATGATAGCGGCGCAAGGCTTGCTGGTATCGAGCAGCTCGTACAGCAGCCTGGAGACGTTCCTCCTCGAGGAGCAATGCATCATCTTGTCGCAGTTGCTCTTGCTCGAGCTCATCATAAGCGAGCACTCGAGGAGATCCATATACGAGTTCCGTGGGGAGAACTGCCTCTGCCCCATAGACAAGGGCAAAGGGTGTCTGTCCGGTGGCTCGACTTGGTGTCGTCCTGATTGACCAAAGAGCCGCCGGTAGCTCCTCTATCCAGTTTCTTCCGCACTTGCGTAGCCTGTCGAAGGTTCTTGTCTTGAGTCCGCGCAGCACTTCAGCATTGTCCCTCTCCGCTTGACCATTGCTCCTCGGGTGAGCAACAGAAGCGAAGCAGACCTTGGCGCCAAGGTCTTGGACGTACTGCATGAAGATGCGACTTGTGAACTGTGTGCCGTTGTCGGTGATGATCCTGTTAGGGATTCCGAAACGGCAAACAATCGACCTGAAGAACCTGACCGCTGACTGTGCTGTCACCTTTCTCACTGGTTCCACTTCTGGCCACTTTGTGAACTTGTCGATTGCAACGTACAAGTACTCAAAGCCCCCGACAGCACGGGGGAAGGGGCCGAGGATATCGAGCCCCCAGACCGAGAAGGGACAGGACAAAGGGATCGTTTGGAGAGCTTGAGCTGGCTGATGAATTTGCTTGGCATGGAACTGGCACGCTTCACACTTGGTTACTTGTGCAGTTGCATCTTGGAGGGCTTCTGGCCAGAAGAACCCTTGCCGGAACGCCTTTCCGGCAAGTGCCCTTGCGCCAATGTGGTGGCCACATATGCCTCCATGTATCTCTACCAACAGCTTCTGTCCATCTTCTCTAGAAATGCACTTCAACCTGACACCATTGAGTCTTCTTCTGTACAGTTCGTTATCCACGAACTAGTACATACTTGACTGCCTGGTTATTTTCTCTATCTCTTCTGGGTCGTCGGGAAGTTCTCCAGTTTGCAGAAAACGGACGATCTCCTGTGCCCATGCCGGAGCCCGAGGCTCAACGGCAAGGACTAAAGGCATGAGGGCCGCTGTGGGAACCCCAGCTTCTACGGCAAGAACCTGCAGTCCTGCCGGAGCTGATGGCCCCCCGGCAAGCCTGCCGGGGCAGGGCTTGTCGGGAACGCTTGCTTCAACTGTACAGACCCTAGGATCTGCAGGAGCAAACTGTTCCTCAGCATCTTGGTTGTTGATCTTGGGGACCTTGGCGGCGGCTTCTGGAAGATCCGCCGGCAAGTAGTCTCCGGAGACCAACTTTCTCTTCTTACTTTGCCCAACTGATGGTGTAACGGATGGTTGAGTTAGCTTGAGCAGGAAGGTCCCTAGTTCCACAGGTAACTTCATCGCAGCACACTTTGAAAGGCCATCTGCAATACCATTCTGAGCTCTCGGAACGTGCTCCATTTGCAGACCTTCAAAGCGCTCTTCAAGCTTCCTCACTTCATCTACATAAGCTTCCATCAAAGGGCTCTGGTAACTCTTATTCACTTGTCGGACCACCAACTGAGAATCTCCCCGCATAATCAACTTCTTGATCCCAAGCTCGGCCGCAATTCTGAGGCCGGCAAGCAAACCTTCATACTCAGCAGTATTGTTTGTGGCTTGCTCCTTGGGAAATTGCATCTGGACAACATACTTGAGGTGCTCTCCGGTGGGTGCTATAAGTACTACGCCGACACCGGCGCCTTGCAGCAAGAAGGCACCATCAAAGTACATTACCCATTCACTGCTTGTTTCTTGTACGGGGACGCTTGTCTCTGGAATTTCTTCATCGGGCGTTGGAGTCCATTCAGCTATGAATTCTGCCAAAGCTCTACTCTGTATGGTCGAGGTACTCTCAAACTTGAGGCCAAAGCTTGACAGCTCCAGTGCCCACTCGACAATCCTGCCTGTTGCCTCTGGATTCTGCAATATCCTCTTCAATGGAAAGCGAGTGACCACTGTTATCTCGTGTGCTTGGAAGTAATGGCGCAGCTTTCTTGAGGCCATGAGGAGGCCGAAAAGCAACTTCTGCACCCTAGAGTATCTTGACCTAGCCCCCTGCAAGAGGGAACTTACAAAATACACTGGGCGCTGCACCATCTTCTTTCGCACCTCTCCTTGTTCCTGCGCAGACTTGTCGTTGTCGGAGCCAGAGCTTGTCGGGGAAGCCCCCTGCTTGTCGCTGGATTCACTTGCCGGTGGTGTAGATTCCTCGTTGGCCTCCCTCTCCGCTACTAACGCAGCACTAACCACTTGATTGGTTGCTGCTAGATACAACAGCAACTTCTCTTGTGGCCTAGGTGCGACAAGTGTTGGAGTGGAGGATAGGTATCTTTTCAAGTCTTGCAGCGCTGCCTCCGCTTCCGGAGTCCACTTCATGGGACCTGCCTTCTTCAAAATTTTGAAGAAAGGTAGGGCGCGTTCTGCAGACTTTGAAATGAACCTACTGAGAGCAGCCACACAACCTGCAAGTCTCCTTACGTCCTTGACGCGCTTCGGGGCTTCGATATGCTCGATGGCTTTTATCTTGTCGGGATTGGCTTCAATCCCCCTCTGGGACACAAAGAACCCGAGAAGCTTGCCGGAGGGGACTCCGAAGACGCACTTCTCGGGGTTCAACTTGAGCTGGATCTTGCGCAGATTCTCAAAGGTTTCCTCTAAATCTTGGATCAGGGTATCTTTGCTCTTGCTCTTGACCACTATATCATCCATGTAGGCTTCCACATTTCTGTGTATCTGTGGCTCAAAAGCAGTGTGCACCACCCTTGCAAATGTTGAGCCCGCATTCTTCAATCCAAAGGGCATGTGTATGAAGCAATACGTGCCGCATGGAGTGATAAATGCAGTCTTCTCTTCATCTTCCTTGGCCATGAAAATCTGGTGGTACCCTGAGTATGCATCAAGGAAGGAAAGCATCTCACATCCAGCGGTGGAGTCAACAATCTGGTCAATGCGCGGCAAGGGAAATGGATCCTTGGGACATGCTTTATTCACATCAGTGAAGTCTATACACAGTCTCCACTTCCCGTTGGCCTTACGCACGACAACTGGATTTGCTAACGACGTGGGATGGATCACGCCTCTAACCAGACCTGCTGCTTCTAGCTTCTTGATTTCTTCGGCGATTAATTCTTGGCGCTCCACGGCTTGCTTCCTGACCTTCTGCTTGACGGGCCGCGCATGAGGACAAACAGCAAGCTTTTGCGCAATCACCTTCCTGGGAACGCCGGGGATGTCAGATGGTTGCCACGCAAACACATTGACATTCGCTCGCAGGAAGGCAACGAGCGCGCTTTCCTATTTGTTGTCAAGTGTAGCACTGATGGTGAAGGTACCACCAGTGCCGTCCTCCTTGGCGGACACTTTCTTGGTTGCCGGTGGAGCGGCCATCCCCTTCTTGCACTTGCCGGTGGAGCTCGATGGGACGTCCTCGACGGCAGCACAGCACTCCGAAGAGGTGCGTTTGCCGGAGTGGGCCCCAGAGCACTTGCCGGACTTGGTCTTGGTCTTCTTCCCCCTGGGAGCTTCAGCGGCAAGTGTGTTGCTCTCCGCCGCGGCTGCTGCATCCCGGTATATCTTGTCGGCGCAGATAAGCACGTCCTTCTTGTCGCCAGGGACAGAGATGATGCTTATCGGCCCCGGCATCTTGAGTACATTGTAGGCGTAGTGGGAAGCTGCCATGAACTTG
Source organism: Secale cereale (assembly GCA_902687465.1). Lineage (NCBI taxonomy): Eukaryota > Viridiplantae > Streptophyta > Magnoliopsida > Poales > Poaceae > Secale > Secale cereale. Next base: position 577,667,262 of record LR738715.1, on the reverse strand, counting down.
GCGAGGGCGGGACGTCCAAGTATCCCATTGCATGGCAATGGGATATCGGCCACGTCGAAGGTTATCCTCTCTGTCCTGAAGTTGAGCTCCCCGCCAAAGGTCACTGGCAGTGTAATCTTGCCTTTCGGCTTGCTCCTCCCCAGGTTTATTCCTTGGAACGAACCGGTTTCTTCGAGCTCGCCGTCCGGGATCTGGAGTTTCTTGATCACAGCCGAGGAGATCAAGTTCAGGCCGGCCCCGCCGTCAACCAACATTTTGGTGACCTTGAGGTTGCGGATGGTTGGTGAGACCAACATCGGCAAGCACCCGACCGCAGTGGTGCGGTCAGGGTGATCCTCAAGATCAAAAATGATGGGCGTGCTGGACCACTTCAGGAACCTGCGCGACTCGACGGGCGGCTCAGCTGCGTTTACTTCCCGCACCCACTGCTTGAGCTGGCGGTGGGAAGCGTGCAGAGAGGCGCCTCCGTCGACACACAGAACTTCTGTGGCCTTCTGGAACTCCTGCTCGCTGTTATCACCTTCCTCCATGTCGTCGTCGTCTTCTTCTTCATCCTTGTCGCGGCCCCGGGGAGGTCGATCACCTTGCCGCTGCTTGGCCTTGCCGTGGCGTCCTCCCCGGCCATTGAATGGCCGCTTCTTGCTAGGCTCTCCTCTGCCACCTTGGGCCTTCACCTTGTCGCGCCGCTCGTATTCAACTTTCTGCTGCTCTACGAGGTACTCGACTCGCTTGCAGTTCGAAAGGTCGTGGCCCTTGGTGCGGTGTATCTTGCAATATTGCTTGTCGGAGCCGTCCTGCTTGTCAGCTGCCGCCACAGGGGCAGGCTCCTTGCCGGAGCCGTCGGCCTGTGCCTTCTTGGCGGGAGCCTCCTTGCCGGACTGCTCGACGACCAGCACTTCTTTGCTCTTCTTCTTTCTATTGTTCCACCGCCGGCTCTTCTTTGCCGGGGCGGCATCCTCGCTGTCGCTTCCTCCTGCGCCAGCATCCTCCCCGGGGAGTCTCCTCCCCTCTTCGGGGCGCGCGTACTTGTCGGCCAGAGCATAGAGCTCGCTGACATCCCGAATCTTGGTCATGGCCATCTCTTCTCGCATGCGGCGGTTACTCACGTTCTGGTGGAACGCGCTGATAACCGCGGCAGGGTGGACGTCGGGAATGTTGTGTTGCACGCGGCTGAATCGTTGGATGTACTTGCGCAGGGATTCTCCTTCCTTCTGGGCCAAGATGTGGAGATCGCTCTCCTGGCCGTGGGGTTTGTGGCCGCCCGTGAAGGCGCCAACAAATTGGTGGCACAGATCCGCCCACGAAGAAATGGAGCCTTCCGGCAAGTGCATAAGCCAAGAACGAACGTTCGGCTTAAGCACTAGCGGGAAGTAATTAGCCAGTATCTTCTCGTCGCGTCCCCCGGCAGCCTGCACCGCGATGGTGTAGATGCTGAGGAACTCCGAGGGGTGCATCTTGCCGTCGTACTTCTCGGGTACGTCGGGCTTGAAATTTTTCATGCTGGGCCACTGGACGCGCCACAGCTCACGGGTGAACGCAGGGCAACCTGCCACGTACGGCAAGTCGCCTGGTTCACCGGGCGCGTGCGTGTCGACAGCGGTCCCACCACGCTGATCCGATTGTCGCTGGGCTTCTCGTCGGCGCTCGATTGTCGTCCGAGCGTCTTCTTGCCGCCGATCGTCAAGGACTTGGCGCTGGTCCCGACGAGCCCGCGGATCCGACGACGCCGTGGAGTCGTCGTCGACGTTGATCCGGCGGGGAGGCGTCTTCTGCTTCCGCGGCGGGGAGTGCACGGTGGTTGCACCCCCGGCGGTCTTGTCGCCATCGGCCTTCGTCTTCTCGACTTGTCGTGGCCGCGATGTCGCCGGCTGCTGCGGCGTGTCGTTGTTGGTGAAGGCGATGAGACTCTGAATCGTCGCCCTCCAGTCCTCGGCCTTGTCTGTCGCTGGAGGGAAATCGAGGAGCAGTTGTGCTCTTGCGAGCGCTTCTGCTGGAGAGGAGGGGAGCGGCGGCGAACGGTGCGAGGAGCGAGATATGCTCGGACTTCTAACAGGGTTAGAAGGAGCAGTTTCTCGCCCCGGCGACCGCGCCTTGCTCGTGTCAGGACGATGGCCCTGAGCGTCCCGCGATCCTCCGGTTTGTCCTTGGCCCAGCAAGCGGATGGTACCTCCCGTACCACGGCGCTGCTGGCCAGTCGTTTGCTGAGATGGACGTGGTGCATCTACAGACACCGAGGTTTTGGAATTCGCTCGGTCGTCCGTCTTGTCCTTGGACTTGGCGGCGCCGTGAGTTTCCTCGCCGGCGACCACCCTTCCGCCGACGTCTCCTCCACCAACCGTTGGCTCTGGTGGTGGTGGAATCGACGCAGACAGGCCTCCGACCTCCGAAGCCTTCTTCTTCGGGGCCATGTTGTTGCTGATGAAGTTGATGTAGCTAGAGAGGTTGATGAAGAATGCGCCCGCGTGAGCGCCGGATCAGGTTCGCACAACCTCGACGCACCCCTACCTGGCGCGCCAAAGATGTCGGGGGAAACTGTCCTCCCACGAGCACCTATGGGACCGGAGCCCCTTCTACGTTGCGGTAAGGGAGCGGAGGGAGCACGAAGGGCGGATCGAGGAGCACACGCAGGCAGTTTACCCAGGTTCGGGCCGCGACGGACGCGTAAAACCCTACTCCTGCTTGGATTGTATTGAGTTTTGGAGCTCGGGAGCTTGAAGAGCTAGCTACACCGAGCAAGAGAGCTATCTAGGTTGCGAACCCTTTCTACGTTGTGCATGGGCCTCCTTTTATAGCTCAAGGGGTCACCGACAGGTGTCAACGTAGAGGAGGGTAAAAATGTAACTTTGGTGGTAGTTGTAACAGTGCGGTAACAGTGCATGAACAGTGGATGAACAGTGGTCTTCACCTAACGTTGACAGTGGGGGACAAGGGCCTTAAATGCCCGTCACCGTCGACCCCAAAAGCACCCGTCCATGCTCCTCCGTCCGCCACGACGGTAGCCTCGTCACTGTGGCGTGCCACCGTGTCCCCCAGGCTGCACAGCCATCCGCCACGCGTCCCTGGAAGGGCTCCATGGCGACGCGTGGGCCGATGAGCTGGAGCGCGGGCACACAGCGCAGGCTTCCCCCTGCAAGCACCTTGCCGAGGTCTTGATCTTGCCGGGCCCGGAAGCTTGTCGCTCCCCGGGTCCTGCCGGGGCGCAGTGTGCGCCGAGGCATGTCTTCTGAGATGCTGTCTTCTGGTCTTCCTGGCAAGCTCCTCTTGCCAGGGTCTTGTGTTAATGTGATAATCTTGAGCCTGGGACGGCCTTCCCGGCAAGCTCCACTTGCCGGGGCCTTGATCTTCTGTCTTGTATACTTTGTTTTTGAATGGCTTTATAAGGACCAGAAAGGTTTCCGGCGAGCATGTGGTGAGCCCTGCCGCGGGAAGCTGCTACTGCCCGTGCATAAGTTGGGGTACTAAGGTACCCCTATCTTAGTACACCGACAAACATCATTAACCGTTCTACCTAGAACATCAAGCAAACTTTTGATAGCAAGGGAATTATCATGCAACTGACTTTGTATCCTCTCATTAAAATGATTTTGTTTCATAATAAAATTATCAAAATCATCTAAACATTGATCAGGAGGCTTACCATGAGGGATGTCACTTGCGTTGAAATCTAAAAGAGAGTGTACCTCTACCATAGGAGGGTGAGTGGTAGGCTCACACAACTTCTCAATAGGGGGTAGATTCTTCACGTCTTCAGCTTTAATACCTTTCTCTTTAATAGACTTCTTTGCTTCTCGCATATCTTCGGGGCTTAGAACAAACATGCCCCTCTTCTTTGGTGGTGGAGGTGGTTCAGGGACGGACCAATCTTCATGGTTTTTGGCAATCCTGCCCATCAAATCTTCTGCATCTTTCGGCGTCATTTTCCTGAAAACACAACCAGCACAACTATCCAAATAGGACCTGGATTCATCAGTTAGACCAGCATAGAATATATCGATTAATTCGTTCTTAGGGACTTCATGTCCTGGTCTAGCCCGAATCAGACTGCAGTACCTCCCCCAAGCTTTAGGGAGGGACTCATCCTGCAACTGTTTAAAGTTATAAATTCTTTGTAAAGCAGCATGTTGCATGTGAGCAGGAAAGTACTTATCAACAAAAGAGTGAGCTAAGTCTTGAGGACTCTTAATGGAACCGCATGGGAGTGAATCATACCATGCTTTAGCACCTTCCTTCAAGGAGAAAGGAATAAGCTTGGTCACATAAAAGTATCGTATCTTCTCATCTGTGGTAAACAGGCCACCCAACTCACCGAGTTTAGTCAGGTGTGCAATAGCATCATCATTTTCTCTGCCATAAAAGGGGTCAGCTTCAACCATAGGTATAAGTGAAAGATCAACAGAGAAATCATAATCAGGATCATCAATGCATATAGGAGATGTAGCAAATTCAGGATCAGGAACGGTTTTGTTCTTCAAAGAGTGTTTCTCAAACAGTTTCTTAATAACTTCAGGGTCAGAGCCAGAAAACTCTGTCAGTTCCCTGCATAAATCTTCATCAAGCATATAGTAATCATCATCAAGGAGTCTCTCCTTGAGTTTACTCAAATCAGGATAATCATAAGTTTCACCAATAGGGTAGCGAGTAACAGGAATTTCAATTCCAGACTTTTTAGCAGCAGCAGCGATCTGTTTCTCAAGAGCATAACCAAGGGAACTAATATCATCAACAGTAGTAGAAGCATCATCAAGAGTATCAGACATAGTAACAGATTCAGTAGGAGCATCATGTGGTGGCGGTGAGGCAAACTTACTCATAACAGAAGGTGAATCAAGTGTAGCACTAGTGCTCAGAACAGTACCTCTTCTTGTAGTGGATAGTAATATCGGAACCTTGGGGTCTCCTTTCTTACCCATAGTGGATGAAGTGCAGCAGGTAGGATACTTCAAGTAGACTTGTAAATATTGCTATGCTCCCCGGCAACGGCGCCAGAAACGGTACTTGATAACCCTCAACCGTAAGGGATCGAGATAGTCTTCGCGGGTAAGAATAACCCAATTTATTGATTCGACACACGGGGAGCCAAAGAGTATTTATAAGCTTTGACAGTTGAGTTGTCAATTCAACCGCACCTGAAATATACTTACTTGCAACAAAAGATAAGTGGTAACAGTGGTATGATAGTGATGATAGTGATAGTAAAAGTAAACAGCAAAAGTAAATAGTAAAGGTAAATAGCAAAAGTAAATAGCAAAAGTAGCAACTAGTAACCAGCAGGATTTAAAACACTGTAGGCTAGGGAGACGGATGGTTGGGCGCTGCATGGATGAGATATATCATGATTCCAACTTGGGGCAAGGCACATGGAAAAGTAATGATCATCTAGGCAAATATCAAACATTAGGCATGTATCCCGTAGGTAGTTGTACGTGCTTGCAATAAGAACTTGCACAACATCTTTTGTCCTACCATCCCGCTACGAACGGGGCCAAAAGGAACTTATGGAGATTAAGGTGCTCCTGTCAAAGAGCACCGGAACAAAGCAATGAACTCAATGGATACATGTAATCCTCAAACTACGGACCATCCCCTTTGGTGTCCCAAGCTGTCACTTTTGGGATCGCCGGTTCCGAACCGTAATAGGTGCAAACAACTCATAGACAGGATCAAGAACACAAATATATTCATGCAAACACATATGGTTCAGATCTAAAATCATGGCACTCGGGCCCTAAGTGACAAGCATTAAGAATAACGAGTTGAAGCAAAGATGATAAACACCATAGTAGATGATAGGCAACATGCCCCCAACGATCTGACAAACTATTACATGATCTAACTCATCCAATCCCTACCATCCCCTTCGCCTACAGCAGGGGATTACTCACACATGGAAGGAGAGGTCATGGAGGGATGATGGAGTGGTGATGGTGATGACGATGGCGACGATCTCCCCTCTCCGGAGGCCAAATCAGCCTCCAGATTAGCCCTCCTGAAGAAGAACAGAGGGTGGTGGCGGCTCCGCGACGAAAACTGCGAAAAGAACTTCTGATCTGGGATTTCTCCGTCACGAGCTAAAATAAGAGTCAAAGTAGGGCACCAGGGGAGGTGGGGCCCACCCAGGCGACCCCCCGGCGCGGCCAGGGGGTGGGCCGCGCCACCAGGGCGCCTGGGCCCCCCCTGGCCCCCCTCTGGCCCCTCTTCTGGCTCCGGGTTCCTTCGGGTGCGTGGATTTTCTGTGATTTTTCGTGGATTTTTTTTGAGATACCTAAAAATCTGTTTTCCTGCACACAATAAAACCATACAGGTAGCTCTGCTGAAAACAGCGTCAGTCCGGGTTAGTTTAGTTCAAATCATGCAAGAATGAGGTCAAAACAATATCAAAAGTGTTTGGAAAAGTAGATACGTTTGAGACGTATCACAAGTCGCATCCGTCGGAGTTCCTCAGCATCTACACCATCGCGCTGCAAGCTGCCGGGGGGCGGGACGACAAGATCCTTGCCAACTACTTCCCGCTGGTGCTCAAGCCCAACGTCAGGTCCTGGCTCATGCACTTGCCGGACAACTCCATATCCTCCTGGGCAGACCTATGCCATCGGTTTGTCGGCGCCTTTACAGGCGGCCACAAACCTCATGGCCAAGAGAGTGACCTTCATCTGCTCGCCCAGAAGGAAGGAGAGCCCCTGCGCAAGTACATTCAGAGATTCAGCCGTGTACAGCACAACATCCCAGATGTCCACCCTGCCGCGGTCATCAGCGCGTTCCATCAGAACGTGCGTAACCGTAGGATGCAGGAGGAGATGGTGATGTGCAAGATCAGAGACGTCAGTGAGCTGTATGCCCTGGCCGACAAGTATGCACGTGCTGAGGAAGGGAGGAAACTCCCCGGAGAGAATACAGGAGCAGGAGGATCTGACAGCGAGGATGCTGCCCCGGCAAAGAAAAACCGGCGGCGGAACAACAGGAAGAAGAAAGGCAAAGATGTGCTAGTCATTGAGCAGTCCGACAACGATGGTGGCGCCAAGAAAGCCAAAGCTGGTAGCTCCGGCAAGGAGATTGCTGCATGCACCAACTGCCAGGCTGTGGCGGTCGCCGACAAGCAGGACGGCACCGACAAGCAGTACTGCAAGATCCATCGCACCAAGGGCCATGACCTCCAGAGCTACAAGAAGGTCGAGCAGCTTGTCGGGCAGCAAAAGGCTGAATACGAGCGACGCGACAAGGAGAAGGCCCAAGGAGGTGCTGGAGGATCCGGCAAGAAGCGCACCGGCCGGGGAGGACGCCGCGGCAAGGCCAAGCAGCGGCAAGGACACAGACCTCCCCGCGGCCGCGACAAGGATGAAGATGACGACGACGATGAAGACATGGATGATGTCGAGACCAGTGAGCAGGAGTTCCAGAAAGCCACAGAGATCTTGTGCGTTGACGGCGGTGCTTCTCTGCATACTTTACACCGCCAACTCAAGCAGTGGGTGCGGGAAGTCAATGCGGCAGAACCACCTGTCGAGTCACGCAAGCTTCTGAAATGGTCCAGCACGCCTATCATCTTTGATATTGAGGACCACCTTGATCGCACAACTGCGGTCGGGTGCTTGCCAATGTTGGTTTCACCAACTATCCGCAACCTCAAGGTCACTAAGATGCTAGTTGACGGCGGGGCCGGCTTGAACCTGATCTCCTCCGCTGTACTCCAGAAACTCCAGATCCCTGACAGCGAGCTCGAAGAGACCGGCACATTCCAAGGAATCAACCCAGGAAGGAGCAAGCCGAAGGGGAAGATCACGTTGCCGGTGACATTTGGCAGCGAGTTGAACTTCAAGACTGAGAGGGTCACTTTTGACGTTGCCAATTTTCCATTGCCTTACAATGGGATACTCGGCCGTCCAGCACTCGCCAAGTTCATGGCAGCCTCTCACTACGCATACAACATGCTGAATATGCCAGGCCCGATAAGTGTCATTTGTGTCCCTGGCGACAAGAAGGATGCTCTTATCTGCGCCGACAAGATCTACCGGGAAGCGGCAGCCGCAACAGATCGCAAGTCACCTGCCGTTGAAGCTCCCGGGGGGAAGAAGAAGACCAAGTCTGGCAAGAGTTCTGATGCCCACTCCGGCAAGCGCACCTCTTCGGAGTGCTGCGCTACCGTCGAGGACGCACCATCGAGCTCCACCGGCAAGTGTAAGAAGACAATGGCAGCTCCGCCAGAGACCAAGAAGGTGTCCGCCAAGGAGGACGACACTGGTGGTACCTTCACCATCAGTGCCACTCTTGACCCTAAATAGGAAAGTGCGCTCATTGCTTTCCTGCGGGCGAACGTCGACGTGTTTGCGTGGCAACCGTCTGACATCCCCGGTGTTCCCAGGAAAGAAATTGAGCACCATCTTGCCGTCTGTCCTCATGCGCGGCCCGTCAAGCAGAAGGTCAGGAAGCAAGCAGTGGAGCGCCAAGAATTCATCGCAGAAGAGATCAAGAAATTGGAAGCAGCAGGCCTTGTCAGAGGAGTGCTCCATCCTACGTGGTTGGCCAATCCTGTAGTCGTGCGCAAGGCAAACGGGAAATGGAGGATTTGTATCGACTTTACCGATGTTAATAAAGCTTGTCCCAAAGACCCATTTCCCTTGCTGCGGATTGACCAGATTGTTGACTCCACGGCCAGATGTGACTTGCTTTCATTTCTTGACGCATACTCAGGATACCATCAGATCTTCATGGCAGAAGAGGATGAGGAGAAGACCACATTCATCACTCCATGTGGCACGTACTGTTTCATACGGATGACTTTCGGTTTAAAGAATGCTGGTTCAACATTTGCAAGGGTAGTCCATGTCACTTTTGAGCCACAAATACACAGAAATGTGGAAGCCTACATGGATGACATAGTGGTCAAGAGCAAGGACAAGGCAACTCTGATTCAAGATTTAGATGAGACCTTTGCAAATCTGCGCAAGATCAGCCTCAAGCTCAACCCCGAGAAGTGTGTGTTTGGAGTCCCTTCCGGCAAGCTTCTCGGGTTCTTCGTGTCTCAGCGGGGAATTGAAGCCAATCCCGACAAGATCAAGGCCATTGAGCAGATTGAAGCACCAAAGCGCGTCAAGGATGTACGAAGACTTGCCGGTTGCGTGGCTGCTCTCAGCAGGTTTATCTCTAAGTCTGCTGAGCGCGCCCTGTCGTTTTTCAAAATATTGAAAAAGGCAGGTCCAATGAAATGGACTCCGGAAGCAGAGGCTGCGCTGCAAGACTTGAAGAGATACCTGTCCTCCACTCCAACACTTGTCGCACCTAAGCCACAAGAGAAGTTGATGCTGTATATAGCGGCAACCAATCAAGTGGTTAGTGCTGCGTTAGTAGCGGAGAGGGAGGCAGATGATGAGCCAGCAATCACGGCAGGCGCATCCAGCGACAAGCAGGGGGCTTCCCCGACAAGCTCTGGTCCCGACAAAGATGGATCTGCGCAGGCGCGCGAGGAGATACAGAAGAGAATGGTGCAGTGCCCAGTTTACTTTGTCAGTTCTCTTCTGCAGGGGGCTAGGTCAAGGTACTCTGGTGTGCAGAAATTGCTTTTTGGCCTTCTCATGGCCTCGAGAAAGCTGCGCCATTACTTCCAAGCACATGAGATCACAGTTGTAACTCGTTTTCCGCTGAAGAGGATACTGCAGAATCCAGAAGCAACAGGCAGGATTGTTGAGTGGGCACTGGAACTGTCAAGCTTTGGCCTCAAGTTTGAGAGCACTTCAACTATCCAAAGCAGAGTATTGGCAGAATTCATAGCAGAGTGGATGCCAACACCAGATGGAGAAATTCCAGAAACGAGCATCCCCATCAAGGAAGCAAGCAAAGAGTGGCTGATGTACTTTGATGGTGCCTTCTCGCTGCAAGGCGCCGGTGTTGGCGTGCTGCTTGTTGCACCCACCGGAGAGCACCTCAAGTACGTAGTCCAGATGCACTTTCCCAAGGAGCAAGCAACAAACAATACCGCAAAGTATGAAGGTTTGCTTGCCGGTCTAAGGATCGCGGCAGACCTTGGGATCAAGAAGCTCATTGTCAGGGGTGACTCACAGCTTGTCGTCCGCCAAGTGAACAAGAGTTATCAGAGTCCGTTGATGGAAGCCTATGTTGATGAAGTGAGAAAGCTAGAAGAGCACTTTGACGGCCTACAGATGGAGCATGTTCCAAGAGCTCAGAACGACATTGCCGATGGCCTGTCAAAGTGCGCCGCACTTAAGTTACCTGTGGAACCAGAGATCTTTGTGCTCAAGCTGACTCAACCGTCTGTAACGCCATCAACTGGACAGAGCAAGAAGAGGAAGTTGATTTCTGGTGACTATTTTCCGGCAGAGCTTCCCGAAGTCGCCGCCAAGAAGGTCCCCAAGATCAACACCAAGAGTGCTGAGGAGCAGTCTGCTCCGGCAAGCCCTAGGGCTTGTTCCGTTGAAGCAGAGGCTCCCGACAAGTTTTGCTCCGGCAAGCTTGCCGGGGAACGTCAAGCTCCGGCTGAGCCGCAGGTTCTCGCCGTAGAAGCGAATGTTCCCGCAGCAGCAGATGTGCCTTTAGTCCTTGTTGTCGAGCCACAAGCTCCAGCATGGGCACAGCAGATTGTCCGTTTCCTTCAGACAGGAGAACTTCCCGAAGAGCAAGAAGAAGCGGAAAGAGTAGCCCGGCAGTCAAGTATGTACTAGTTTGTCGACAACACACTGTACAGAAGAAGACTCAACGGTGTGAAATTGAAGTGTATTCACCGGGAAGGCAGACAAAAGCTGTTGGCAGAGATACATGGAGGCATATGTGGTCACCACATTGGCGCAAGAGCACTTGCCGGCAAAGCATTCAGGCAAGGTTTCTTTTGGCCGACAGCCCTCCAGGATGCAACTGCACAAGTAACCAAGTGTGAAGCGTGCCAGTTCCATTCCAAGCAGATACACCAGCCAGCTCATGCTCTCCAGACGATCCCTTTATCCTGGCCATTTTCGGTCTGGGGGATCGACATCCTTAGCCCCTTTCCCCGAGCATTCGGGGGCTTTGAGTACTTGTATGTTGCAATCGACAAGTTCACAAAGTGGCCGAAAGTGGAAGCAGTGAGGAAGGTGACAGGACAGTCAGCAGTCAAGTTCTTCAGGTAGATTGTTTGCCGCTTCGGGATCCCTAACAGGATTATCACCGACAACGGTACGCAATTCACGAGCCGCACCTTCATGCAATACGTCCAAGATCTTGGAGCCAAGGTCTTCTTCGCTTCTATTGCTCACCCGAGAAGCAACGGTCAAGCGGAGAGGGCAAATGCTGAAGTGCTGCGTGGGCTCAAGACCAGGACTTTCGACAGGCTGCGCAAGTGCGGAAGAAACTGGATTGAGGAGCTGCCGGTAGTTCTTTGGTCGATCAGGACGACGCCAAATCGAGCCACTGGCCAGACACCTTTCGCTCTAGTATATGGAGCAGAGGCAGTTCTCCCCACGGAACTCGTATATGGGTCACCTTGAGTGCTCGCTTATGATGAGCTTGAGCAAGAGCAGCTGCGACAAGATGACGCGCTGCTCCTTGAGGAAGACCGTCTTCAGGCTGCTGTACGAGCTGCTCGCTACCAGCAAGCTTTGCGCCGCTACCATAGACGCAAAGTTAACGCCAGAAGTCTCGAGGAAGGCGACCTTGTTCTTCGACGCGTTCAGTCCGCCAAGAATTCCAACAAGTTGACGCCAAAGTGGGAAGGCCCTTACCGGGTGAAACGAGTCACTAGGCCTGGCGCTGTCCGCCTTGAGACCGAAGATGGCATTCTGGTGAGCAACTCCTGGAACATTGAGCATCTTCGTAAGTTTTACCCGTAAGGCGCGGTTGCCGGAACCTGTTCCGGCAACCACCTTTTGTACAAGTCTTGCCGCTGTTGCACGTAATCCTCTGTACAAAGCCAGGCGCAGACCCCGTGCATAAATAAAGCTCATGTGTTCCGCACATCTTGACAATTTCATGCTTTCTATTTTTTGCATGTGTTATCTGACACTTTGTGCAGCACCTACCCCCAGTAAGCAATAACGAGCCGTAAGGCTCCATATCTTTATTTTCTCTTCTTTCTTTTTCTCAAGGAAAGGAAGGTTCCCTCGCCCACAAGTTTGCCGGGGGGAAAGGAGAAGATAATGGTATGGACCAGGCGCGATAATGGTATGGACCAGTCGCGATAATGGTATGGACCAGGCGTCGTTCCAGAAAGTTTCGCCTTACTGGGAAGCAAACAACAGAAAAGCTAAGTTGCCAAAGTTTGAGCAATCAGATTTTTTTAAATTTTTAAGTTATCTTCCTTGAACGACCGTGCTTTGTATGGAAAACTTATGCGCGGAGGAACCAACTCGTAGCTAGTTGCGCCCTTACTTTGTTTCGAGTCCGCTCAACAACTTAAGTGTGTTGCGATTAGTTGCGACAAGGTTTCTTGTCGGTAACGGCACCGCCAGCAGGCTGCTGACGTCCCGCACTCAGCGCTCGCGGCTAAGGTGCCTGCGCCGGCAAGTTCCCTAAAAGCGTAGGGCAAAAACATACAAAGGAAGGAATCAAGTAAAGGAAATAACATTGCAATCATTACCCAAAATAGAGTTATAATACAAGGTAGCTTGTCGCGGCTCTAACAGATTGTTCTCATAACATGACCAGCAGCGACAAGAAAAAGAAGAAAACGGGCGGCCTAGTCTACGCGATCGCCCTCAATCCTCTTGATCCCGCTCACCTTGTCTATAATGGGTGCGACAAGGGTCTTGAGCGCTTCGAGATCAGCATCCGGCGGTAGGGTCTTGAGGACGTTGGTGAGGTTGAGGCCCAGGTTGCGGAAGGCCACCTTCACCAACACCTTTTGAAGAGCTCCCGCGCAGATCTTGCGCGACTCATCGGCCAGCTGCTTTGGAATCTTATCCCGGAGCCGCTGGAGGGCCGTCGCCACGCCTTTGAAGAACAAGGTGAGCTTGGCACTGGATTGGAGGTTATCATCGGAGGGATACCCGAGATCCTCCATCCCCAGCTGCGCCAGCTCCCTGTCAATGTCTGCGGCAGCATCCACGAGACCCTCCGTCCAGTGCTCCACATTCTCCCTAAGAGCATTCTGGGGGGCAACAGCACTCGCCAGCAGCGCCTTATCGGCCTTGATCTCCTTCTTCAAAGCCACCTCCTGCTCCCTGGCGCCGTCCAGCGTCTTGGTCAAAGTAGTCAGCTTCAACTCAAGATCTGCGTTGGAGTCCTTGGCGGCGCCAAGTTCCTTGCCCTTCTCGGCGAGACAAACCTGCATCTCTGACAAGCTATAGGCGTCCTTCTACCGCTCAAGCTTGAGCGCGGCAAGCTCTTCACCGCTCGCCTTGAGATCGGCCTCCAGCCGCGCCACCTTCGTCTCCAGCTCCTTCTTGGCGGCCTCGGCAGCTGCGGCAGCATCCTTTGCTTGCTTGAGGGCTCCGCCGAATGTTTGCTCGCGCGCAGTAAGCTCCTCCTCGCGGCTGTCAAGGTTAACCTTCTGCTGTGCCAGCTCGCCCTCCTGCGCAGACAGCTTCTCAGCGGCAAGCCGCTGTTGTTCTTCGCTCCTCGGCGAGTTGCGCCCGCTCCTCTGCCAGGGACTGGAGAGCTTCCTGGTTAAGACCCCGGAGCTCCTCCGCGCGCTTCTCGATGTCCGCTCCCACCTTCGCGACAAGCGCCTCTCGAGATTCTAGCTTGGCCTGCCGAGCACGGTAGAGCGACACCAGCTTCCGCACCAGCCGCTCCTCCTCAGGCTCGCCGCTGCTGCTGCTCGGCGCATCAACCAGCGTCAGCCCAGCGGAGGCGAGCACCTCTCCATTGAAGCTTTCTCCTTCGACCGGCGCCCTGGAGCTTGACGCCCAGGGGAGGTTGATGAAGACGTTTTCGCCGGCCTTCAAGTAGACGCCTGGCTGGGGCTCTTCGGAGCCTGACGCTGCGGCAGCGGCGGAAGGATCGGTGGTCGGCGTAGCGCCTGGCGCTCGTGTGGCCTCAGGGCCGTCAGTGCGATCTCCAGACCCCTCGCCAGCTTCTGCGGCGGCAGCTTTGGCGGCCTCTTCGCCGGCGGGATCATCAGCGCCGGCTGCTTCTTCGATGGCAGCTGCGTCATCGGTATCATCGCCCGCGGCAATCTCGACGACATCATCGACGGCGACCTCGGTGGTGTTCTCCTCGCCAGCAACCTCGGTCTCCATCGGCTCCGCAGCAGATGGGTCTGACGGCCGGAAAAGGGAGAAAAGTCAAGCAAATATCCAAAAAGAAGATCAAAAGAAGAAGAACCCAAAGGAAGTTTTGAAGCGAGAGGATTACCTGTACCGGGTTCTGCAGTCGTAGTCTCCGCCGCCGGAGGGCCGCTGGTGCTGCCGCTTGCTGCCGTAGCGCTGGCCGGCATCTCTCCTGCGCGAGCCGGCTCCTCGGCAGAGTCCCTTGCCGGAGAACTCTCCCTTAGCGGCGTAGTCGAAGCAGATGGCATGTCGGGGGCGGCCTCCGGGCGCTCCTGGTGGGGCTGCTCTGCTCCTACACAAACCAACAATCAGATGTCAGCAAAGAAAGAGCATCCATGCGCGCCTAACAGCGGAAAGCGAACCATATACTTACGCCGGGGGCTACTCTGGAGAATAGTTGCCGTTTCCGGCAAGGTGGTCTCGGACGCACCCTCTGCTGTCGCGGTGGGTTTGTCCTCGACGATAATCACCCCCTTTGGACACGCCGGGACCTTGGCTCTCTTCGCCGCTCTCTGGGCCAGAGTCCTAAAAAGGAATAAGTTCGGAGTAAAGCAAATGAGATACAAGACCAAACAGCAAGAATTGAAGAACTACAAGTACAAAAAAGAATCTTACTCTTCTTCTTCCTCGTCAGAGCTAAACGCGGAGAAGTCGAAGTCCGACTCACCTCCGGCTCGAGGAGGCGGAGGAGTAGGTTCCCTTGGCCGCTCGGCGGGAGCAGTGGCGATGGTCCGAGACGACCCCGCTCCGGCTGCTGCCGCGGCGTGAGAAGCGGCAGGAGCAGAAGCGGTGGTCCGGGTGGACCCCGCTCCAGTTGCCGCAGCAGCGTGAGGTGCTCCCGGGGCAACAGTGCTTGCCGCGGTGGAGCGTGTCGCGCGGTGCAGCGACTGTCGACTCGTCTGCTGCTCCGCTACGTCCCCGGCCTGTAACGACCCGAATCTGATAAGATTCGATGTCTCTGTGCTTACCGTGCTAGTCCCTGGATCGACTCGCTAGCACACACAGTACATAGGAATATCAAAGTAACAAGTGCATCATTTAATATAACGTATGATCCAGAATATACAAAGTATTACAAACTGAGTAGCACATAGCTAACTTTATTCAATAACAGCGGAAAGGTAGCATAAGCAAATAAATGAGTCCATCAATGCCCACTGGAGAACAATGCTGAGTGGAGACTCGCGACCCTACTGTATCTCACTGATCATCTGAAAAACCTGCAACATGATAAGTTGCAGCCACAAAGGGCCAATACATTGAATGTATTGGCAAATTACACAATATGATATAGCAAACCTACATCCACAAGCAAAGTATGATAACAGAACAATCAAGTTTGATTTCGCGTAAAACTACCTTCACCTACCTCCACGACATAGGCAAGGTGCACACAACACAGATGATAAAGATCGCGTAAAACTACCTTCACCTACCTCCACGACATAGGCAAGGTGCACACAACACAGATGATAAAGATCTCAAAGATGTCTCAAGTGCGCTCAGCCCTGGCGCATTCTCTAGGGACAGTAGAGCGCTCGGCCAATGACGCATTCACGTGAGAAAAAGCCCCGACAACTCAAGTGCGCTCAGTCATGGCGCATTCTCTAGGGACGATAGAGCGCTCAGCCATTGACACATTCACCTGAGAAAAAGCCCCGAGCCTACAGCTATAAAGACTCACCACTTCCATGCATCGCTCGACACATGCTCCGTCTACCATAGCAAGATGATCACACCATCACATAACACAATCAACAACAAAATATGATAACACGGGATGCACATATCAAGCCAAACATTCATCATAGCATCAAAACCACACTTGCATAACAGAATATAGGATGAGCAAATCAAAAGTGCAAACTTGCCTTGAACGGTGTTGAAGTACCCTAACGATCAAATTCGATCCACTTCACACTCTGAACAAACCATACGATAACGAAGGCATCGATAAATAAACCATACTCACATACACACAATAAAGTAAACAACAAAGAATTCAAATAAAAATATAATTAACAGAACATATCAGTAGGTAAATAATATCTACATGATACTAGGGTCACAATGCAAAAAGAATCAACTGATTTGGATCTGTGGTTTAAAAGATATGGCCTTCGGAAGTTTGAATTCAAATTTCAACAAATTCAAATTTGAACTGTTCAAACATGTGAAATTTTGGTTCTAAAATATTCTCCTGGTCTCTACGAGTACACAGGAAAAAGAATCGATAAATTTGGAGTTACATACTAAAAGATATACTTAAATGAAGTTTTGATATAGAATCTGCCAAAAATAATTATGCCAAAACGTGTTCCTGGAAGAACTGCTACGGTTGCTGTGATGTTGCCACGTGGAATGACAAGATTGGCTGGAAGGTGTTTGCTGTTGTGCTTATGCGACGGACGGCCGTGAATTAGTGCATACCGGTTCGGAGTAAAAAAACATAACAGACTTAATCCAAGCCGTCACAGGGAGATCGGACGGACGGGAATGACTCACCGGAAACAGAGGCTGTGATGTCACCGGAGTTGGAGCGAAACGATGGTGGCGGGTCGGACGTTGGCAGCGGCGCGTCTCCGGCGGGTATCCGGCGAGGGAGAAGTGGCGGGCGGTGGTGGCTTCGGTTGGAGGATGAGGTGGTGAGGTCAAACGGCGACGAGGGCGATCTCTGTAGGCAACACCAGCGATGGTCTGCTTCGGAACGAGCTCGGTGCGCTCGGTATAGTGCTTCCCTGCGAGAAATAAAGGATGAGGGAGAGAGAGGAGGTCAAGGCGAAAAGTATAGAGGGGAGGAGAGGTGCTAAGACCCTCTGTCAACGACGGAAACAGTGGTGGCGGAAGCTTCGGCCAGCGGAATCTCCGGCGAAGTCGTGGGGGTGTTCTACGAGACGGGAGAGATGGGTTTTGCCAAAAATCGGCCGAGAAGAAGACGGGAAATATTTATGGAGTGGATTCCGTGGCCTAGGGGCAAAGACTGGGCCGAATCAGCGAGGATTTGGATCGGCAACGAGATGAAACGTGAACGAACAGGAGTTCGTCCCGAGGAAAGAGACGACCTGGTGGGCCAGACCAGTCAGCGGGAGAGAGGGAAGAAAAGAAGAAAAAATGGAGGGGTGCGGTCCTGGGCTGCAGTGCTGCGCCAAAATGGGCCGCGGGCCTGCCGAACTGTTGCAGGCGCTGCGCGAGCGGGCGAGCGACGGAGTTGGGTTGCGGCAGTGGCTGGCCGCCTGTTTTTTTTAAACAGCAGTTAGACATAAAATAAAAAAAAATAAAAACTACAAATAAATCCATATATATATATATAGGGTGGGTCTATTCTCATAACACCCCTTAAGACCTTATTCTCCTAACAAAAGGCCTTATTCTCATAACATCCCTCCCCCTCCACTCCCCGCCTCCTAGCGCCAGCGCCCCGACGCCGGCGTCCTCCCCCACCCCTCCCCGCCTCCTAGCGCGGGAGCGCCCCGGCGGCCGGCGCCCCGCGTCCTCCCCCTCCCCTCCCCGCCTTCTAGCGCGCCAGCGCCCCGGCGGCCGGCGTCCTCCCCCACCCCTCCCCGCCTTATTCCGCGCTA